>QVRM01004752.1:0-86083 GCA_003439945.1 Dermanyssus gallinae
TTTATTAATAGCACCCCAAATGGGAGAAGTTAGTTCAGATAGATTATAGCAATGCGCGCTTGACGGCTACTGCGCCACGCAAAATAGTTGTCCATAGAGGTTCTCTTTGTGGCGATTTCTTTGCGTCTAAATTTGCGCCGCAAGTGTTGATGTACGACCGCCTCGAAAAATGTTGCAGTCTTTCATTGTTCTAGCAGATTTTATCAAGCAATTTAGAACCGCTATTTCCAAGAGCTGTAAAATTTCATTACATTTGATCTTCGGAGGGTCAATATTGCAGTTATTTCCGACACGTTTTAAAAAATCTGCTACCGGTAACACGTACTGTTTGTAGAGACTGACGTGGAGTCTGTTATCTGACAGTACAAACCTCCACATAATCGAGTTGACTTTTCCGAATGTGCGGGCGATATTTAGTCATATGTATGTCCGCTCTATGCTAAGCTAGTACAAGTCATTTGGGGTGATTAAATGTGTGGGGTGACTCCCTCGTTAAACACAATCAAGCTTTGGTTCAAAGATCCACTCGACCAGATAAGTGCCCTCCCGAGCGGCAAAGACGTTTAAGTGTCCTTATAAGATTACGTTTCGTATTGTGGGCTACCTGGTATGCTATGGTCAAACCGTAGGACGCTGGGCAGCATCTATGCACAGCCGCACCCATTTGTATTCGTGCACCTTACTGTACGTTGTCTAGGTGAACCCTTTTCTCACGGTAGCCGGTGTGTTTTTAAAGACAGACGGATTGGGACGTCTCAGAATGTTTACCTTTTAGCTAGCGGTTCACATTAAATATCGGCTACCTGCTTGACATCTTTGCCAGTTTCTTGACCCTCACGTCCATTTACTGATTACGACTGGTATTTGCATCTAATAATTTCATCGTGCGTCGGTTTTATTGCGACATCTGGCCCCATTGTCTTAGATGAACTGCTTGTCTGGCGTTTCATGGTAATCTTTGTCGGAAGGATTTGTTTCTCTTAGATTTCCTCTTTTTTTATTTGTGACAGCCCTTATCGGCGCTCTGAGTTTTTAGCCTTCGTGAAGAGATACTCCGTATTCTCATGGATCAGGTATTTAGTTTAATTCGTCTCGACCTATTATTTATGTGCAATTATTTGGTGCTTTTTCGTTCTGTTGCTCGACCTGCCGATCGCCAGTTGTTTGATATTCTGCGGGGAATCTCTTTTTGTTGCGGTCGGGGTGCTCTAATGTGACCCGATTTCGCAACGGGATGCGCGCAGACCCCACTGTTTGTCGCCGTGTTTTGTTGCCATGACCCGGCAATCCCTTGTCGGGTAACTTACCTATGTCCTACCTCTTCTTCGCTGTACGATGTCGTAACAATTAATAACAATGTGATGTTGTATTGGATGTTATTGTGCTACACCGTGCTGTGTACGATACTATTTTTCTTTACATTTTGTTTGGTTGGTTTATTATTCACTTGTCAAATATTAAATATATTCGTTTTAGATATATAAACTTGTTTAGCAAACAGCATGTATTAGCGTCAAGATAAATAAATATGTATAGCAAAATTCACACCGTGAGAGCGGCAGCACCAGGGGATAATGTTGAGATCTCTAGGGTTTCCCCAAGAGTCCGTGTGGCAGTATGGCCAGTGATTCTCAGCAGTTTGATTAAGCATCTATTCTCAACGAGCATTGGTTCAGACAAACTACGATCAACAACAAGCGGAACTTCCAACTTCGATCGAACCCGGCGACCCCCCGATAGATTACAACTATGACTAGCGCACTAAATAAATGAATATCAGCGGAAAAAGCGTTTCTCGGCCACTACACGAGCGATTTTGTTAGAGGTTTTCTCCCGTAGAACTATCTGACCAGTGCCGCACTCCAATCGGTCTAGGTAGAGTTTTATCTGCGAACGCATATTTAGACGGAATACACCGAAGCGGTCATC
Organism: Dermanyssus gallinae; assembly: GCA_003439945.1. Classification (NCBI taxonomy): domain Eukaryota; kingdom Metazoa; phylum Arthropoda; class Arachnida; order Mesostigmata; family Dermanyssidae; genus Dermanyssus; species Dermanyssus gallinae. The sequence goes on from QVRM01004752.1 coordinate 1,930, forward strand.
GAACTCCTTATACTCCAGAAACGTGCACACCCTACTCACAAGTTTTGTGTTCCATGCGCACTTTTTTCGTGAGATGTTTTGTGGTAAGAGGAAAAAAAGCTTTTACGCACACCCGGCGCAGGTAGTTTGAGACTCGATGGCAATTGTTGTTGGCATAATACCCACTTAAAACCTCTCTCATTTAAATTAATTTAGAACGAGGCAAGTAGCTCGAGGAATCGTTATTTGATGACACTTCGACCTCCACTTCTCCTTTAGAGTTGCATGGGCATCGCGTGGTTAGTGTACCAGATCTTTCCGTTTAATGATGATCACGGCGAAGTCTTTTCATGTGATGTTCCAGCTATGCTGTCTCGTGCAAAGTCAATCTACTTCAACGACTACAACTACAACAGTTACTAGACTAATCGTCACAATTACTAGCCGGATTACTGGATGATTCTAACAATATTATAACGGTTAGTACACAGTAGTTGGTTAATCTTGCCGTCTATAGAACCACAGCTTATGCCACTAGGAAGCTCACAGGGAGCACACGGAGAGATGAACAGTGAAGCTAGGTCGTGGGCAGGGAGCCCACGAACCGAATCATGATAGCACTGTCGCATGTGTCATTTGCATAACATCGTCCTGCCGATGACTTCTCCCTTATTTTTCGCGGTTGTTATCATAACTGCAGTACCTTATAATACCCGCAGTGTCTGCTACAGGTTCATGTCTCCCAGGATTGGAGGAGCTTCCACTTCTGCTTCGCTATTGCCGTCTCTCTCTTTCTCTCTGTTTTATTCTCTATCCATTTGCAGTAGTTTGCAGTATAGGTATAGTCATGTGCAGAATATCAACATAATGTCATACTAAACTGTTGCGGTTCATGTGACCACCATAGCTATTATTTTTGTTGTTATCGATGTGGGAATGATCATCGTTCGTATGCCTGTAGGTTGCGTGCGTGTTAATTTCTGCAGTGTATCTTAGAGCTAATAGTAAGCACGTTAATATAATTGTTGTTGTTGTTGTTGTTGTTGTTACCCTCAGTGTTATTATCTTCATTGTCGTTGTTGCCCCTCGTTATTATTGTTGGCATCATCTGTTTTTTGTGCTGTCGTCGTCGGCTGCTTCCGCCACTGTTGCGGTTGTAGCCTCTGCTCTCCGCGCTTAATGGGAAGCACACCGCACAGATCGTGGTGGTCAGATCGCAGCGGTAAAGTGAGGGCAAGGAGTCAGCCCAAAGTGAATGCGCCTTTACATTGCGACGCGTTCGCTTTTACTGTTGCTGCTACTTGCGATTGGTTGGCTGTTTGCTGCGGCTGGGCCGACCGACCGACCGACCGCTGTCACCGCTGCCACCCTCACAGGCACCCACCTCCGCCCCCGAACCCACTCTTACTCCCGAACCCACTCTTACCCCCGATGCCGGGGATATCGCTATCGCTCGCAGTCGTTGCTGTCGCCGTGGCGCGCCGCAAGGAGAGCGCTGCTGCTTGCTGTTTAAGGAACGAGAGTAAACAGATCGCAGAAAAGGGATGGTCGGGCGAAGTTGGGGTAGGGCAAAGTTGGGCTAGGGCGAAGGACAAGGGAGATGGGCGGCAATGGTCGGGGTAAGGGGCGTTCAAAACCCTCGTCGAGACACGAGGTTCGTTGTTGGAAAGCGAGAAGAGTGAAGCCAGTCAGCCAACCAGCCAGCTAGCCTGTCCTGAAGTCGCTCCTGCAGTTAGGACGCCGACTACCCCCACCACCGCTACGATGGTGGTGGTGATGGCGGAAATGGCGCCGCAGCAACAGCAGCAGCGACGGCATCGTCTGTCTGTCTGTCGGTCTGCCTGTCTCGCTCCTAGCTGGTCAGGCGGGGCCACTCGTGTTGATGATGATGATGAAGGTTTGTGACTAGATGCTTGGCAAAACCCACGCTTGAGGCTGCTTTTTCGAGTCTTGACAAAACAGGCGCAGAGGGAAAGCAAAACGCCTCCACTGCCCTCCGCGGCGGCCGCCACCACCGACGACGAAGACCAGTGCGTACCGCAACCGACCGACCGACCGAGCAGCCGCGCCTTCAAAGCAAAACTTTATGATTACGTTTGTGACTGTGAGTTGAGAGACTAGTTCTGCGCCGTTCAGGGCGCCCTCCTTTGAGCAAAACGACGGCATCAGCAACAACACCGATGAGGACGACGACGACGATGACGACGACGAAAAAGGAACAACTACAATAGGAGGAAAAACAAGCACACCAGCCAGTGTGGCCCTTGACGTTGTGTTTGTCGGTTGCGCCACAAGGCGATTTTCAAGATGAAAGTGTTGCTGCTGCCGCCGCCGCCGCTGCTTGCCAAAGTCGACGCCGCAGCCGGAGAGGGTGCCTAACGGTCAAAACGCTCAATAGCGGGTCAGCCAGTCTAAATGGTACAACTGCCTAGTTTGCGCGGCTATCGTTACTATCCTTTATATATATATATATATATATATATATATATATATATATATATAATATATAAATAAAGAGAAAGTCAGAGACATTCATCACGCTGCTGAGTGCTACCGTAAAAAGTCTACCGCCCCTGTCAGAGCTACTCTCTTGCTTTGAGTTGAACCTGTTTTGAAAGTAGAAAAGGACGACACCACTGCCTTTTAGCGGACAGTTGTGATTCAAGTTCTGTTCAGCTGCCACAGATAAGCTAGTCAAAGGGGGGGCACAGTGTCTGCTCGACGAGCTGGCTATCGGCTGTCTATACTGCTGCCTATACTACTCCTACTACTACTACTACTTCGTGCCGATACCCAACGCAGCACCTTTCACGGGACGTTGCCTGCGTTGCGTTACGAGCAACTCCGGCGAAGAAATAGCTTGCTCTGGTCGTGTCAGTGCGGATCCGCTCTCTTTATAGACTTTATTTATGGCCTTCGTACCTCTGAACGTCAGACATATCGATGATAATAAGGTGCTTGGCCAGACATAAGCAATAACTGGCAACCAACAAGGAGAAGACGACGGACGCAATCACATAATGGCCGACAGAAACGGAAGTCTCGCCGTTGCCTATCATTCAGATGTGGATGGGGCGGGCCGACCTTCTACCGAAGTCGCCGACAATTCACTCGTAGTGCCTATTGTGACCTCAACGCATGCGATGAGCCTATGAAGGGTCGTGAGTAAAATGAAACAAATACTTTTTTTAATATAATAATATATACACACACGCGCACATAAATATACATATATAACATTGTGTTTACAGCTTTTTATGAGATATTTTTTATTTCACTCATGAGCCTTCATATGCTCATCGCATGCGTTTAGGGGTCAATATATATAAATATATATATATATATATATATATATATATATATATATATATATATAAATGCTATTTTTTGCCGACTTGCTTGTCAATGCACTCCTATATGTATATATGCAGAATTTTCTATTTAATCAAGGACACAATGACGTATTTGTTTGCAAGTCTGCAAAGTCGAAAAAGAAAGCATGTAACGAATAAACATATATTTTTCCATGAGTTGGTAGGAATATTCATAACGTAGAAGATGTGTTATATCCATGTGATCTCCGCTTGCTTGGATTACTGCTTCAAAAGAAGAAAGCAGATTTCCTGGTGTCGGAATTGCTGCTTAACTTTTATTATCTTCTAAGAGACTGGCATCTGAGGTATTTGTAAGCAATCCGACTAATGTTACTCTAGGACATGTGAACTTGGACCCTTAAGGAGCTTATCAAAATACAACGATCGGCAAAGCAGTAATTTTGCACAGCTTCAATCATTCATGTACGGTACTCTTCAGTGGATCTTTCATTTTGCCGTGGGAAATCAAGAAAGTGTATGTTTCATTTTGGGCTACTCTGGCGGGAGGAGATTTAACAATAGCTTATTTTTACTGACACTCCAGATTCATGTGCTAGGTCCGCCATGATTGTGTGTGCATTTCATCATTCGATGATCTATTCGCAACAAGGTCTACGTCCGCAACGTATGTAGGATGTAGTCTGTTTTACCGGTAGCCGGGAACAAAAATGCATATTGCACACGGTTTAGCTGGCTTGTGTGGAACTCTTGAACCCACTTAAAACCTGGTGGTCCCATAATCTACACGACTGGGACGTTTGCGATATGATTTCAGTGATGACTTCAGGTATGACTTCTCGGTCAAATCTTCCGGGACCTAACAGATATAAATTCGAAATACCTTTACTAGGAAGACGGAGCTCCGAGATTGGTCAAGTCCCGGCACACACACGCCAACACAAAAATCCACCACCCACCCCTACGCTAACTTCTAATATGAAATAACTGCCGATAGTAAACGACGCCGTCGCGGTTGTTGTAACCGCGACAAGCTTCTTCGCTCTTCAAGTGGGCATCTCCAAACAATACACAGCTCAAGGAGCCGTGAACAAAGGCACAACAAACTGAAGTAGTCAAAGAAGAAGAGGTACAGTTGAAGACCCGTTTTGAACAGGTGGAATTTTGTGTCGTTAGCGTCGCCACTAATAAAAACCCAACCACAACAACAACAACAGCTGAGAACCATCGGTATCTAGTGCTCGAACAAATACATCTACGATGGGATGTCCTTATATATATATATATATATATATATATATATATATATAGGAATGCCGAATTGGCCGAATTAAAATACGGTCACAAAAACTTCACACAATAAAAACATATTTCGCCACAATGAGATAACGAATAAGCACAGCAAACGGGCCCACAGTAGACAGCATTAACTTACCTTCATACATTAACCTTGCACTAGTACGCTTCTTCACAACCGCAACCGAAACACGAAAAAAAATTCCAACCAATTCCCCGATAAAGCTCTCAGAAAATATCAAATAACCAATTATATAGTTACAAAGGAATACAAGGACATTCACACACATAGCACAAACACATGCATTATTTGCACATGGACGTATTTTATCACTGCTGAAACGGTCCTAAACAAACATAGGGAAAATATAGATAAATATAAACAACTTTGTACTAATTTATCTCTAAGGCAATATCAAAAAGTAGTTGAAGAGAATAATTGTCAAACGACTACGCCATCACTTGGATAACAACAACATACTAAACAAACACAAGCTTGGCGTCACAAAAGTTGGAAGTAGAGAAGCCGCACTAATGGCGCTACAGGAGGAGATATCTACAGCTATGGGCTAGAAAAAACATCCAGTTACCGTATTCCTTGATCTTTCGAGGACCCTTGACGCCACTCCGCAGGACCACCTACTCAAGAAAGTGGCGACATAGGGGTTCGCATCAAAGGCCCCTAATGTGATGTCAACGTGTCCTTAAAATGAAAACAGGTCTACGAGTACGAAGAAAGGTCGTCGGAAGTTTCTCTAAGACCTTTCGGCGTCCCACAAAGTGTAGATATACAACAGGTTATAAATTCCTTGACTTATAGTATTTACTGTAATTATATTTCTCAACTAAACGTTGGATCTACGAAGTTCGCGCACAAAGATGACACCAGGCCAGTATACATTCAGAATGCTCACCACCGCCATAAAGTAGAACATGGACGTAAGCATATTAGACAAACGTAATGGCTTTCCGAGCAAGATAGTATAGTGGCAAAAGCCTTTGCCTTGCATTCGGGAGGCCTGAATTTGAGACCCAGACCGGCCACCTTTAAATTGGTTTTCATGGTTCCCAATTTAGACAAGTTAAATGCCTAAGTGGACTAAAAATCGACTATGATCGAAAAAAAGAGCACAGATTTATCAATAAAAAAGGGATTGTGCCTAACCATCCGACCCCCCATTGTAGTTTTTTAGTTTTTAAAATCAATGAAATTAAGTACGGATTCAGCATTAATGACATAAATACACAATTCGTTCAGCCCAAGCTACGCCATCGCGCCCCGACACAACAATTTTAAACCGTGCCCAGTTACATAACCGTAAAACAAACAATAACTGTACCTACCGACACATACACAAAACAGAATTAATAAAATATCTGGGTATGATGATTATAGCAACATGTCATAGAACTCTCATGTGTAGTTTATAGCACAAAAACAAAGAAACCGCATTGCAGTCCTAATACAAGCACGTCACTACACAAGTTAAACAAAAAACTTTGATAACATATCCGCTTTACTATATATATATATATATATATATATATATATATAAAGTGCGTTGCAAAAAATTAGCAAGTCATGTTTTTTGTGATAATTTCTCTAATTGATTTATTTGAATGGCTTGAAATCTTAAGAGCATGGTGTAAATGACGAATCATTAGTATGGTGTTAATTTCGTTGTAATCTCACAATCGGTTCATACAAAAAATAAAAAAAAGTGTGAAAAAACAGTGTTGCAAAATAATAACAACAATAACGCCTTACGGAGTATTCGATTCTTATAATAGCAGGGCTGTATGACTTATTTGATACTATATATTCTATTCTAGAAACGGGTTTCTCGTCCCTTCTTCTGAATCAAATTGTAAACTCGGTCTTTCATGGAGTTAATGAGTTGTTGTAAGTACGAAAGTGGAATCACTCCATACTTGCTGGATAGCTTCTTTGAGATCCGACAAATTATCACATTAGCGGCCATTTGCGTAAATCTGCTTCACCACGTGTCCCCAAAGATTTTCGATGGGATTCAGGTCTGGACTCAATGCTGGCCAGTCAAAAAGTGGCACTCCTTGTTCTCGAAAAAAGGCTATAGTGCTAGCGAAGGTATGAACGTGGCGTTGTCTTGTTGAAAAACTGCGTCAGACCACCCAATTCTTTTGAAATGAGCTTCTAACTGGGAACCGACGATACGCTGGTACTAGATATTCTGGGTTCTCCCGTCATGTATGAAGGAATCCCAGGAGTTCTTCGCGCAAAACGAGAAGCTCTTGTAATTTTTTTTCCCTTTTTCTGTGGAGGCACAGTCTTGGGTGACTAAGATTTAACTATATGTTGCGAGCTTCCCCGACGTTGACATATAGCGAAGGCCTTGCTGCTTACGATGAGACTACTAGGGTTATAGTGGGTGAGGTATTGAATATTGGTTTAGAGGAGACCTTATGGAATAGAGCAAGCCTTCCAATAGCTCTCAGAAGACTTGGTATTAGAAGGTCCACCAACCTCGCCGCAGTGTGCGGTGCTGCATCATTGAATCAATTTAGCTCTCTAGCGGAATCACTTGTTAATAAAGATGCAAGAATAGTGCTAAAGAAAACTACCATGTTGGCAGATGCGACGATGAGGAGCATACTTGACCCCGGCCCCCTGAAAGATCACGTGAACCAACATTTTCTCGACGCTTGTATAAGTAAGAAATCATCAAGGAATATCATGGATGAGCTTACATCATCAAGAGAACGTGCCGTTTTTTTTTGCGGCTCAACATCCCTTCACCGGGGGCTAGCTCTAAGCACTGCCCTCCCGCTAGCTTGGCACCATGCTGGACCTCAACTTCTTCCGCATGGTGCCAGCCCTTAGGATAGGCGCGCCCGTCTGCCAGCCCTTCTCGTGTCTGTCATGCGGCCAACCTGTGTTGACTCTGATGGTCTACACCCTCTAAGCTGTCTAAAGAGCCCCGGCAGACTTGCAAGACACGCGGAACTCAACGCCATAGTAAGAAGAGCCCTTAGAAGGGCAGGGATACCATCGACACCCGAGCCGAAAGGTCTTTATGGAAGTAGTGAGCAACCTGACGGGGTCACCATTCCGCTATGGCCACATGGTAAAAGCCTTGCATGGGATGTAACCGTTTTATGCACGGCGGCCTGGTCATATCTACGTCACAGCGCAGTTGAATCTGGATGGGTTGCTGAACGCGCGGACTCTGAAAAACGAGGGAAGTCTTTCGAGCTGTCGAGGAGGTACCACGTTGTACCCATTGCATTGAGACACTTGGGCTCATTAGCACAGGTCCGGCGAAAATCCTGAAGGATATTGGAAAGCGTATAGAAGCTATTACGTGTGATCGACGTGAGGCCATGTTTTTGAGACAGATGATGTCTTTGGCCGTCTGTAGGGAGAACGTGGCTTCTATCATAGGCGCCATGAATTAAGGAAATGAGCGGAGCATCATAAACCTGGCTTAAACGTTCATACTCCACAATTGTAAAACCGAAACATTATAAATAATAATAATAATAATAATAATTATTATTATTATTATTATTATTATTATTATTATTATTATTATTATTATTATTATTATTATTATTATTATTATTATTATTTATTAAAATTGTTTAAATGTTACAATTGTGAGGTGTGAACGTGTACTCCTTGTCTTCTTCTAACTCCTAAATATTATTCCATGGAACCGACAATACAGCCGGCGTTTCCTCGGCACACAGCAAGCGACAGCAGTTGCCGTAGAAACTCGCCTTCGCGCCGATTCCCTGTGAGATCTGTAATCCGTTGGCCCAGCTCACTGATGAATCTCTTGGTTCCCTTGCTTACCGGGCCCATTGTTTCCATCGATATTGGCACTACGATATAACTTGTCTCCAGTTCTTGGTACTTGCGTTTTTTCCCATTATCTGCGCGCTCGGCAACCCATCCCGCTTCTAGTGAACTGTGGCGTATATACGAGGGAGCCACTGTACAGGACACTGTAGCATCCCATACCAAGCATCTGCCGTTAGCCCATAGCGGGATTGTCACACCGTCTGGTCTTTTGTCGTCATGAAGTCCTAATCTGGGCTCGAGCGTGCTTGGTATACCAGCTTTGCGTAAGGCTCTTCTTATAATTGCATTGATTTCAGCGTGTCTAGAAACTTTACCATGGCTTTTGATGCAGCTAAGAGGGTGAAGTCCATCCTCAGTTACTGTGGTACCACATGCGCGGCAACTGTAGGGGTTGCAAACCGGGGCACCTATTTGAAGAGCTGTTACCATGCGGAATGAGGTGTTGTCCAGCATGGTGCCCAGCTGCGGGGAAGGGAGACACTTTAGAAAGCCTCCACTAAATGTGTCCCGTGCTGCCAGAAAGACAGCTTTTTCCACTGGAGATTGGAGGTTGTCTAACAGCTCTCTAGCTGCAGCGCTGCATCTGTAGGAGTCCAATGTATGCTGTGTGGGACGTTCTTGCCAGGGGCCTGGTCCAATTGTTTGTCTAGCTATTAGCTCTGCAGCGTCTTTGGCTCTTGTGATTCCTTGGCGGATGTCTGGTTCGACCAACGTTTTTAGGAGTTTACCAAATTCCAATAGAGACGCGGCATAGCACATGGGAGCCAGCTCCGCCGCTGATCTAATACCAAGTCCTCCTTCGGCAATTGGAAGGGTTGCTCTTTTCCAAGTGTCATCATGCAGGTCGACGTTTAATACTTCACCTAAAATGCTTCTTGCGGTATCGTCGTAAGCTTGAAGATCTTCGAGGCATTTAATAGCTGGTGAAGTGCGCAGAGTATAGTTAAGCTTCGGCGAGCCCAAGCTGTATCTCCAGATGCACAGAGCTGCTTGCGAATGCATCGCCGTTAAGCGAGAGCGAATTTGCTTCAGTCCCGTGCACTTTTCTTTAAGGGTCTTTGAAATCGATCGTAAGCTTATTGGGGCTCCCAGAAGCTCCAGCTCGTCTAAGTCAACGCGCCTGGATTCTGGCAAGACATTCGAAACCGCTTTAAAAAATGCATCCTGTTCTTGGGCATTACCTCCCAATGTAATGACTTCACACTTAGAGGCATTGAGGCTAAGGCCTCCCTCTTCTGCAAAATTCAGTACGTTGATATTATCACCCACAACCAGATCAAGTGGGCCTCCAATCGTTGCGTCATCTAGGTACCAAACGTTAAGAGGGCTCTTCATGCGTGCCACTAAACTGGATACCCTGAGGCTGAATAAAGCAGGTCCAAGCGGATCGCCTTGTTGCACTCCACTAGATGATAATAGTGGTGCTTTTTCATCCCAGGACAGCAGAGTCGGTTCCTTGTAGCTTTGCCAAGCTAGCGGCAAAAGTTGCGGCACTTTGAGTCTTACCTCATCAAGCACTACATCGCGTTGTATAGTGTTGAAGGCGTTACGAAAATCCAATTTAACTAGGACCCGTACTGGACCTTCTGCTTCAACAAATGCTCGTATTGCGTGGACTGCCGCTTCTGCACCGCCTTTCACTGCAACGCCTATCTGACTTGGTGAAATTGCTGTCACAATTGTTGTCCTTGTAATGGCAATGGCTACTTTAGCGACAAGCCTCCTGATTGTAAGGCCGCATGCTATAGGTCTAATAGAGCCGTCTTTTTTCTTTAGCGCTGTCAGATTGGCCCCGTAGAAGATGGGAATGCAGAAATGTGGCAAATTACCACCCAAGGCTGAACTAGCAAGAGAACGAAGTTCTTCCACCAGCCTCCCAGATGAAGGTACTGTGCTATCGAGCATATCGAGCAGATGCCGAGGACGTAAACCGTCTAATCCTGGGCCTGATGCTAGGGAAAAAGACCGGGCAGCGTCAGTAATACATTTTTCTGGTACGAGGCATGCTTGCGCTGGTACTGGTGCTTGAAAATTGTTTAAGCGCTTTCTGACTGAATCCGTAGGACGAGGATGCTTGTCTGTCAATTCCTGCTCTGTGTGGCTGTTGAGTGGCGCGAATGAGTCGGTTGAAAGAAGGCTACGTGCGGCAGATCTTACATCACCTTCTGCTAATTTGCGCTCTGCTGTAGCGGCTCTGTCACGATCAGTGTACTGTTTTTCTGAGTTTTTGGGGGTGCTGCGTGATTGTTCGGCAAAAAGATTTTCTAGTCGTTTCCACTGCGTATCCACGAGATTTTTTCTAATTATTTGACAAAGTGTGGTATCTTTGGCTTTTCGCTCCGGGATGCGCAACATTAGAGTCGGCAACGTTACCAGCCTGACCCAAGACGCGTTGTCTTGCTTTGAGTTAAAATTAGCCAAAGCCTCTGTGTATGCTGCGCAACAAACTTCTCTGACCCCTCTGGGTATAATCCTTATTAGTTTAGCGTCTTTTCGCGCCCGAGCCAAGAGTCTTACTAAGGTCTGTGGGTCTGGGTCATATGTTGTCACGATGTTACCAACCTGGTTTTCAGAGTTATTTAACGGGGGTACGGTCGGTAATGGTTGGGGGTTAGTTCTATGGAGGCGAGTCTTATGCATGCGCAAGCCTCGCATTGATTGTATAGATTTCCCGCAGACATCACAAATGTATGGTTGTTGGGATCGTGGTTGAGATTGAAGGGGGTTTTCTTGGAGAAGTGGTTGTGTGCTCATTGTTTGTTTGTAGATGTTGTACTACTTCCGCTGCCCAGTTCAGTCGCAAGCGGTAGAGAGGGCTCAGCGGTGCCGTCAATAACGGATATCAAAAAGACTCTTCCTTGTTCCGACTCCAAAAATTCGAGAACTTTGGCTATCGATGGATTTTCGTTTAGCCATGATGAGAGCAGATTCTTGAAGATCTTCCAAATTTTCATAATGCCATCAATCAGATGAGCTGTTTGTGCGGGCTTCTTTTCTGCTGTTTTTGTTCTTTCTTCAGCGCTTATTATTATTATTTCATATATACATGTGAATGTTTAAATCCACAGTGCCGATGGCTCACTCCTTATCTATCACTCGTGTCTAAGCGGGAATCTTGCCCGACCCCTGACGCGAAGACGCAGGTCCATCCAGTCTTTCATAGTTCCGAGCACCGAAATCGCGCTGCTTCCTGAATCTCTAGGGAAAGCCGTTGGCAGAAGAAAGTGCCCGCCCTCTTGTCCATCGTAGCCTGCTGTAAAGCGTCGCCAACCTGGGAAATTAGCGTCGTTGTGAGGGGCCCAGGGCCACCCAGCGTCTCGGATGCGAAGGGTGAAAAGTGGTACGCCTGGCCTAAGTTCGCATACGTTCTTATCTTTGATGTCTCGGCGCGGGAAGCGGCAGTTCCTGGGCGAGAAGCGCCGGGACCGACAAGGGAGGGGATCAGAGAGTCGGTTACCGTCGCATCTCACACCAGGGAACGACCCTTGTAGAAAGGTATCAAAGTCAGACCGGCCCGACGGCCCGACTTTGCTTGCCATCGTCCCTAGAAAGACCAGGTGGTTCCAGGACGCAAGGGATTCCGGCCTTTCGCAACGACCTTGCAAGCATGTCATTCAGAGCGGTGTGACGTGGTCGCCGGCCCGCCGAGTGGGCGCAGGACAGGCCGTGTCTGGCCAGGCGTCCGACAGGCTCGCCACAAGTGCACCTGTGTGGCTCTACCAAATCGGCTCCCAGTCTCAGGCCAACGCAGATCCGGGTGGATTGGTCGTCAAGGCGGGTACCCAATGAATCAGCGGGGAGTGAGTAGTGAGTGCGTGTAGCCAGTCGCTCGCTCCTGGGCGAGCGACAGCAAGGAGGCGCGCTCTATCCTGGTCGTCACCGCATTCTTCAAGCAACTCAGTAAGCGAATATTCGTGAACCTTCTCGGCCCAGGCCCTCTGGCAGGCAAGTCTATCAATATCAGGCGGTGAAGCCTGGAGTCCAGCCGCTATAGCGTCGCGAGTTGCCTCAAACAATGCCCAAGCCCCCGGCGGGAGCAGGCGTTGGACATGACCCGACGTAGCGTGCATCGAGGCGGCCACGGCAGGGCCTGCTAAGAGGCGGGCCGAGGGAAGACCAAGACCGCCCATGGAGGTGGGGAGAGCCGCCTGGCGCACCTCTCGTGGTCGTAAGTTCAGACCCAAAACCGTCTCGAGGGCCTCCACCACCTGGTCGTCGAATGGTTAGAGAAGCTGGTTGAATGTACCCGAACCATGGATAGTATGATATGTACGATGCGACACGCGGAGAACGACGAGCGGAAAAGGTAAAGCCCTTGGTGGGCTCCGACCAGAGGCAGACGTTCTTGCATCGCCCACAATCTGTCCATCATGGGGTCGAGTAGACTCGACAGTGCAGATGGTAGGAGCGGTGCGCCAAGGAGAGTAACTTCGTGTTCAGACACGACTCTACACCCCGGTAGTAACGCAAGTAAGGCATTCAATGTGGGGTCGTCCGGGTCTGTCCCCGGCGCGAACACCTCGCATTTGGCCGTGTTTAACACCAGGCCACTGACGTCTCAAAAGCAAGAACTCTGCGCACTTCCTCGAGTAAGCCCTCCATCAGTCCACCGAGTGTGCCATCGTCGAGGTACCAGGCGTTGAAAGGCACTTGTATTGACCTGACCAGCTCACGTATACCCAGGCTGAATAGACCCGGCCCCAAGGGGTCTCCCTGGTGTATACCCGATGCGGAGGACAACGTGTGGGCCCCAAACAACAGCACGGATGGCTCTCTGTATGCGTGATTCACTAAGTTGAAGATTTCCGGTACTGCATCACGAACTGCACGAAGTATATGATCCCTTCGAATAGTATTAAATGCATTGCGAAAATCCAACTTCAAGAGTGCCGTTCGGAGCGGGCTTGATTGGACGAAGGCTCTTGCTGCATGTACAGCTGCCTCCGCCCCGCCTGCTAAGCCAAAGCCCAACTGGTGCGGGCCAAGCTGCTCCATGATAAGATATTTGGCCTCACGACAGGCTATTTTTGCGGCAATCCTCCGCATCGTGGGAAGACAGGCGATCGGGCGAATCGATAAGTCTTTTTTGTGGAGTGCGAATAGCTTGGCGCCGAATATAATCTCCCTGACCTCAGTCGGCAGTGTACCCCATCTCAAGACGTCCACCACTCTGGCAAGTGCTGCGGCCAGTCTCCTTGCTACCGGCACAAGCACGGGTGCAAGAAGGTCCTTCAGATGACGCGGACGCAAAGCGTCAGGACCGGCGAACGAACTGGCCGGACAGCTGGCAACAGCTCCCAATACATCATCGACTGAAGAGTGACGCTGCGTCATAGAGTCAGGAGGGTCCGGAAAAACCGAGTCCGATGGAGCAGGTGGGTGCTTGGCGGCAAGTGAGGCCAGGACTTCGTCTCCCGAAACAAACGAGTCCGTAGAGCATAGTAAGCGGGCCGCCCCGGAAACGTCTCCCTCGGACAGTTTAGACGAAACGCGGCGTGCCGAGTCCTCAGGGGAGTCGCACGCATCTGATGTGACTCTTCTAACACCACCTACGCGAAATTCGAATCGCCAGCCATCGCGGAACGCACGGAGGGTTGACCGAACATTCGCTGCCAAAGAGGTGGACGACGAAGTGCGAGGTGGCAGTTGAAGGACCACGTAAGCGAATGACAAGAGCGACTTCCACGAGGGGACGTCATTGTTGGCCGCCACGAGGTCGAGGACGTCGCATAGGGACTCGGCAACCAAAGGCCTCACAGCCCGGGGGACGACACGCATTACCCTACATTGTTGCGACGCAAGTATGAGCCTGTCGACCAGAGACTCTCTAGGCTGTGACGGGAGTGCTGGCGTGGAGGAAGCAGTCGAAGACGAATCGGGTGTTGTAGACGTGGGACGACATCTAGCTTGGTGATTAGGAAGACCGCGGCGAGTAAAATCCCGGCTGCATCTGGGGCAAGTGACCCTTACGGGAGGGTTGCTTGCTACTGAAACGGACAGACGAGGGGGATGGGGGGCTGCGCCGGGGGACTGAGTAGGCTCAGGGTTCATCATTTGGGAGCTGGTGCGGGAGACACCAAGCCTTGCAGCAACGGGGCTAGGGCGAGCAGGGGACGCAGTGCCTTCACAATGCCTCAAAGAGTGTCGCCTAGTTTCGGGTTGATGCGAGCGAGCATGGACAGGGCCTTGGACAAAGAACCGAAATCAAGGTCGTCGGTCGACTTAGGTGGGCGCGCCCGAATACGGGTAGGGAACACGACTTAGGGGAACGCGCGGAACCGGTTTACTCGGAGCCAAACGGCGAAGACGCTTGCAAGGGCGGCGAAGAGCGGCCTTTACTTGTTTAGAAGGTCCTGTTTCAGGGGGTGGCAGAGTCTTCGCACGAAGGGTAGATTTTCGCGGAGCGGGGATCGGCCGAAGAGGGGGAAGCACGACCTCTGCACACAATGCCGAAAGCTCCGGAGCCGCATCCGGAGAGGCTGGTATCACCAGACGACGTACGGCCGCCGCGTAGGTGCAGATGTGCCTGGCCGAGTAGGTGCAGGATTTGGGACAACGACCAGGGTGGCCGCCGGCGTCGACAACTGCGCATGTTGAAGCATGCGTGAGCCGAGCAAAACCTTGCTTTTCTCGCGGGCTAATGCAAAAACGGGGCAGCCCGAGTCTCCTCTAGGGTGGTGGCCACTGCAGTCTACGCAACGAGCTCGGTTTCGACATGACGCGGCTAGGTGGTCGTGCGCACCACATCTTCTACATGCACGAGCGCGAGTGCAACGAGTTGCCGTGTGGCCAGTGCGTTGGCAATTAAAGCAGACAATCGGTAACGAAGCTTCAACCGACACAGCATGATCCCTCCACACAATAAAGACCTTATTAGGGGGCGTCCTCTTGAAGAGAACGTGTATCCTCGTTGACGGCACTCGGACGCTCTTTTCGTTCTTGAGCCCGGGCCTCGTGTCTCCCCTTATCTTCATCGCACCGTACGAGGCGAGCTCGGATAGCAGACACTCGTCAGAAAAGGCCGGATTTACGTCTTTGATGACGCCCCAAAACGGATCTATTGTGGAACCCAATCCTACCACCGGCACGCCTCCCAACGCCCTAACGGACACCAAGTCGCTTGCGGCCGAAATCGTGGGCACAGCGGCCATTATCCCCTTGGGACCGCCTCCTAACGTTGCCGTCGGCACCAGGTCATTGTGCACCAGGCCGTACTGTGTAGACTGGACCGGAGCCATTGTCAACCGATTCACGGAAGCGTGAAAGTTCCGCTTCAGCTTTAATCACTCGCCGAACTGATTTCTTGTTCACGACTGTCACGAAGCCGTCGACACCAATCGTTTCACAGACTCCCGCGAATGCCCAGCACCGTTATGAGAATCCTCCGTATCTGAGGCAGTACGGGCCCGTTTGAGAGTTTGCGCGACTGGAATAGCTGGTGTAGTCTCAAAAGCTGTCATCTCCGCCACTACAGCGTTGTTGCGAGAGTCACCAGCTGGGCTAACCACTTCCATAGGTTGGCAGGCAACCATATCAGATGCGCCGGGGACAGAGGCCGGTCTCACAGGCGACGTGCGCGGCACGTTGAGGAGGTGCAGCGGCAGCCGCAGACAACATCTCTAAACGTGACCGCATCGTGCCGCTACCCTCCGCCGCCATGGCAGACAGCGCCGCCAGCGCTGCAGACAAGGACGGCGTAGCAGACGCCGGCCCGCGGAGGTGACCGCTCGAACCGCTGCTCCCACCGTCTGCATCCACATCGCCGTCCATCAGGACATTCGGTCGGGAAAGCCGAAGCATTCAAAAACCAGGGAGGAACCCGGAAAAATACACAGAGCACACCGCACCGGGCACTTGAACACGAAGAGAAGCGCTCGCACAAAGTTTGTACGGAAAAACTCGTCAAAACCACTAAAACGAGAGGAATATTCACAGAGCTCACGCACGTCACAACCGTCTGTTGCCGTAGCAGACGACGAAAAAGCAATATAAATAATCTCTAAAGTATAACCAATCCTGGCAATAATCATGGAAATAAATTCGGATGCATCAGTGCACAACCGTATTTCGGTCAAGTGATTTACGAACCACACCTTAAACCTTAAAATACAAAAAAACAGTTGTTATCAATAAATTGTACGGAAAGAAGGATGAATGCATGCCTGACCCTATGACGGGCCAGCTTTTCCCCATTATTTAAATAATGTACTATATACTATAACATATATTAATCTATACATATAAGTATATTTATAGATGAATATATAGTAAACCAACTATAAGCCGTAGGTGGTGAACATCTGAAAACGAATTCTGCTAGAAACTTCACTTTACCCGTCTATGTGATAAAATTGCCATTTGTGATATTCTCGATTCGGTGTATACGATGTCGTTGCCAATTCTTGGCTAATTCTGATTGCGTGAGGCATCAACTTACGTCACTAACCAATAGAGAAAAAGTTGCATACAAATTTTTTCCCGTTTCCACGTCCTGACGTCAAGCACTGCCGTCAGCTTTATAGCGCTGCAGTTCTTATGCGACTTTTTTCATTTCATTTTTTTAACGCTCTGACAACCACATTTTAGACGCTCGTAATGGGCTAAGCTGCCTCTGGCACGATATCGTCTAGATGCATCTATCGTCATCGCGTTCAAGTACTGGATTTATATAGGCTTTTTCCAGCAGAGCTGGTATGTAGCAGTAGGGCAATGTCAACCATGTCCAACAAATAAAACCATCAAGGTTGGGGCTCGAACTTGCGATTGTTTTGCTAACCATGGTTGCCATGGCAAAGCCCCCAGTTTGAACGGTGCTCTAGCCGCCTAAGACACCGCCGCTACAAACTACCAACTATGCACTGCTCCGTCGTAGAATCATCGGTCCAAGGTGATCACTAATAATCACACAAGTTTCATTGCATAGCATAAAGTATGTTAGTGGCCACAAGTGTATGGCATCCATGCATAATTCCACAAGTGTAGAGCACCCAATTTTCAATCAAACTAAAATGGCGTTTATGTCTAGCCTAGAGTATGCCCGGTGGTAATTATTTATCAATATTGTAAACGTTGCAGATCGAACATAACTAATAATATTAATACTTCTTTTGAACAAGGGTTTAATAATAATAATAATAATAATAATAATAATAATAATAATAATAATAATAATAATAATAATAATAATAATAATAATAATAATAATAATAATAATAATAATAATAATAATAATAATAATAATAATAATAATAATAATAATAATAATAATATCTGGACGAACGATTGGACCAGGCTCCTGGCACGAACATTCCACACGGCATACATTGGACCTTACAGATACAGCGCCGCAGCTAGAGAGCTGTTAGATAGCCTCCAATTCCTAGTGGAAAACGCTGTTCTTCGACAGCACGAGACACATTTAGTGGAGGCCTTCTAGAGTGTCTCCCTTCTCCGCAGCTGGGCGCCATGCTGGACAACATTCGCACGGTAACAGCTCTTTGAATAGGGGCCTCGATTTTTAACCCCTGTAGTTGCAACGCATGTAGTATCACAGTAACTGAGGATGGACTTCACCCTCTTAGCTGCATTAAAAGCCATGGTAGAGCTTCTAGACACGCTGAAATCAACGCAACTATAAGAAGAGCCTTACGCCGGGCTGGCACAATGAGCATGCTCGAGCTCAGATAAGGACTTGATAACGACAAAAAAACCTGACGGTGTAACAAACCCGTTATGGGCTAACGGCAAATGCTTATTATGGGATGCTACAGTGTTCTGCACAGTGGCACCCTCTAGTATACATACAGTTCACTAAAGAGGGATCGATTGGCGAACGCGCAGATGATGCGCAATGGGAACGACGCGAATACCAGGAACTGGAGATGGGCATCGTAGTGCCAATATCTATGGAAATAATGGATCCGGTAAGCAAGGCAACCAAGAGACTTATCAGTGAGCTGGGTAGACGGACTACCGATCTCACAAGCAATCGGCGCAACGGCGAGTTTTTATGGCAACTGCTGTCGCTTGCAATAATAATAATAATTATAATAATAATGATAATGATAATAATAACAATAACAATAATAATAATAATAATAATAATAATAATAATAATAATAACAATAACAATAACAATAACAATAATAATAATAATAATAATAATAATAATAATAATAATAATAATAATAATAATAACAATATAAAAGGCTGTATATGTAATGGTACGCGGTATATTTTCGGTGGCAGCCGAGTAAATTGCCGCAGCCGGAACGATTCGTGTCATTAACCGACCAAACTGTCTTCCGAAGTAGACAGCAGTTTTAGCAATGCTCTAGCCAAATGTCCTTTATGACCTTTGGACTGGACGCCTGTTTCACCTACATTTGGCCGACCGGCACCCGCACGGCCCATTAGCGGTTCGTGCGTGTCGTGTACCTAACAAATCCTGTCTTCGATTCAGTCGATTTTCCTCACAACTGCGACTATGCAGTCTTTCATTGCAATCGCTGAAAGAGAGGTCGTTGTTTGTTCAACTTGTTGGTCAGAAGGCCGTCGCTGTCGCTATTCGTACAGGCGCGATTGCTCGAGCTTCTTTGCTCACGTTGTGTGGCCAGCGAACATCGCGGGATGACGAGCCGCAAAACGAGCTGTGAGGAAACACACGTCCAGGCTAACACTCTCACACGGCCGACAGACTGGCGTGCATTCATTTCTTAAAGACCATCTCCCATTGACAGTCTTTGCCGATCGTAGCGTTTTTGTCTGCCAGTGGGGACTGGAGGGAGCGAGAGAGGGCCGGCCCAATTACGTCGACATTTCCCCGGGGGTTTGAAAGTGGCTGTGCTGCTCCTCAACAACGCAATGCCACCAAAGGATCGGATGAGCTCGCACGATAGGGCGAAATGCCGCCAGGCTCCAGTTGCGACGTTCGACGAGTCGAGAACGGCAGCAGAAGCTGTGGCGGCGGCGACGGCAGTGGCAGTGTCGGTCATCGCCGTAAGTATTCCAAAGCTCTTCGAATATTTACGGATGACGTTGCAAACGCGACGGCGGCGACTCAGCCTCGTTCCAGCGCAACTCCATCCCACAGGCATGCATTTATCTGCGCATTCCTCGCGCATACAGAGCTGCTGGATAATATCGCGTCGTCGTCGTCGCCGCCGCACCCTTTCCCGACGCACGCACCCTCCCATCGGCGGCTTGCGACGTGGCTCCGTAACGAGCAGGTGCCACCGTTCCCAAACGGAATCCGCCATTTTCTGTTGATGAGGTCGCAAACGACGGTGCTCCCTCCCGCCGCTGTACCCAACGAACAAAGCGTCGGAACTCATATTCCATCGACGAGCAGCGCCAATGAATACTATTACTGCGATCACTAGTAGTACAACTCTTACCGTCTCACTGCAAATGAGACGGGCTGTAACTTTTGAGCCTGAATAGGGCGGGGCAGAAGAGAACTCCAACCTCCAACCCCTCATCTAGCCCCACGTGTAGAAACGACAGCGGTGACTGCCTGCATAGAGGTGTGCTCTCGATGAGCCGTGTACAAACGTGTTAGCGAAAGGGGACGAATGCTCATACTGGGCTTACCCTCTGCCGCGCCGTCCATATCGTATTCTCTGACAGAAATACGATAGGGGTGTACACTGACACACTCCGCAGCATTGTATGCGTTCACCAAAAAAGACACGGCACACCGTGGAAGGGCGAACGGTATGCAAAAAGAAAGAGGGCCACGTCGTTAGGCAGCACCTAAAGCAGACACTCTGCCGGAGTATAAACCGGAGTCTGCAATAAGTGATAATACCAAATAATTTGAAAGGGCAGTGAATTTCCTTTGATAACCGTTTTGGCATTCACTCGTTTCGGAAGCTTGCAACGCACCTTCTAAGCAACAACAGCATAAACGGGTGACACAGTTATGACTTTACTGCATCATCATGGCAAGCTCCACTTTGGCGCCAAGAATTTAGTTAGTAGCATTTTGACGAGGCGGAAAAATGGCGGACAAAGTGCCAATTCGGAGTGTTTTGCTGTACGAGTTCCGAAAAGATGCCAACGTTTCTATAGCTCCGAAACGTCTTTACCTCACATCTTTGAAAACGACTTCATCAAATAATCATAACGCGGTTCCATAATCAACGTAAGGACAAACATTGCTTATTTTGACGGAAATGTGTAAGGCATTAATGTTATAGTAAAACGGTTTGCCTCTAGTGGGTAGCCTGAGATGCTACTCCCAACAGTAGTACGTAACAGCAGACAACAGTAGGCAAAGCTCTTTATTGTGTAACGCAACCGTGTGCAATACAGGAAGGCATAACGAAACAAATGGGTTTCGTTGCGATCTCCTAGAGCGTTCCGCCCGAATTCATTATCCTGGCTTTGGATAATTTTTCTCTATTCGCTTACCCTAACGAGTATTTATTATCGTCTAATCTATGTAAGCCGGAACGGGCGTCTCCCTTTCCACCCTTGGCTCCATTTGCTGCCAGCCGAGCCCTGATGGACGAAAGCGAGCTGACATTGTACTACGCACTCTGGACGGCTTGGGTCCCGAGTTGACCTACCCCACTTTCATGTCGGCCTGTGCAAGTTGTTGTCTTCGAGTCGAATAGACTGCAATGCCAGTCTTTCAATCGGGCCAAGCCTTTTGATAAACACATACGGACGGTTTCCAGGTATAAGTTTAACTTTACCACATATGTTTGGCTAGTCGTCCATGTATATATATATATATACAAATAAACAAATATTACAAAACATTAATACAAATATACACATATAGCGGTAAGCACTGGATTATGTTGTCATGAAGGTTTGCCCATTTGCATATAGTATAGTGGTAGACCAGTCAACGAATTATTGTAATGAACCAAACATATGAACACTATATACATATATATATACTATTTACTATTATTTCTATTATATTGTATGCATAAATATATAGCTTTAATTATATAAATGAAGCGTGTATTCAATTTTTTACAATCTCATGTTGGACATAATAATTGAATAAATGTCTTCCCATGAGCATGTGCAGCAAAGTATAAAACGCCAGTAATAAAAACAAATCACGTATCGTTCAGACATTGTCCAATTTAGCAGTGTTCCGCGCAGAAAGACGTTTTTTCCCAACCTTTTGTTCCCGACAGTTCCCGGAGTCCCCGACACCCGTTTAGACTAGAAAAAATGCGTTGTTTTCGGATTGCGGATTATATGTATATATATATATATATATATATATATATATATAGTGCATGTTTTAACTAGCATTTGTAGCATATTTCCGCAGAACTAATCGCCCAGTTCATTAGATGGAACAGTGGCGAGGGCTTATAGATTGGCTGCTTACCAGGGGCCGGTCGCCTTACAGGCAGGCGTAAGTGACAGTTATTGACGCTGGTCCGAGGTGACCCTGACCACGCACGCGCCCATAGGCACGCAGTCTTACGTAGACGTCGAGCAAGGCAACGCAGTCGTCGTACTCTGAATTATTTTTAAGCAACTGCAGCAGTAGCCTCTCCCTCCAATTGCTTTCCTGCCCAAGTATTCTCTGCGTTTCCTGCTTTGAGTGCATGTTTGATTGTTGTTCTTGCCTATTGACGATTGTCGTGCCTTACTTCGTTGCGTCTTGTAGTGTTTGCAGCAATCCCCGCTATACTTCCTTCTATCTACACAAATTATTAGCATTCAAGTGTTCTCACACGTAAACAGTCTTGCTGTTCTCCTGGATTCGACACAGATATACGTACATACAAATAAAACTATATAATGCCTGTTTCGGAGGTAGTGCTGTGGCCGCGGCCGCACCGCCCACTGCCTTGTAGGTGTGCGGCCTTTAGTATATAATGAGGCTAAGACAGAGAAGGCTGCGAAAAGCTGCCAAATAAGAACGCAGCAAGCTCGAACCGGCTAGGCGCAGTTGGGCATGGCTGAGACTAGTGGCGCCTCCTTCCCTCGCCCCTGTTCTCTCGGGGTTCGGAGAACGGAAGAACTTGTGTCGAAATGTGACTTTGAGTGGCTCTTCGAACGAAGCCTCTGTCCTCCGGTGCCCTTGCCTGCGCCTATCGCTGATGCCGCTTTCGCTACCCTCAACACTGCCGCGAATGCTGCGTTGGCTGCCAATACTGCTACATCTACGTCTACTCAGTATGCCAGGACACGTAGCCAGTCGGGCCGGCCCTATCTGCGCCGGCACGGGGGAAGACGGGGGAGAGCCACGTCTGCTATTTCCCTTACGGGCTGTTGGAAGGGCCCTCGCGGCGGCTGCTGTTGCCCGCTATTGGCAGCGCCTCCGCTATTTTGCCTACTGTCGGAAGGGCCTCTGCGTCCGCTATGTCCCTTCTGTTGGCGGGCCTCCGCCTCTGCTATTCCCCCACCAAGAAAGACCTCCGCGTCTGCTATTCCCTTACTGTTGGAGGGACTTTTGCGTCTGCTATTTCTCTATGGTTAGAGGGGCCTCTGTGCCTGTTACTACTGCCTTGTTTTTAAGGGGCTGCGCCTGCAAAGCCTTCAGTAGTAGCTGTAGTAGTAGCAGCACAAGTAGAAGCAGCGGCGGCAGGAAGCAGCAGCAATAGGCGGCGGTGGACTGAGGTAGGCCGCCACCAACGCTTGGTGGCGGCTGCCGTAAAAGCGCGTCGGTCAGCATGCCAACCCGCCGTTCTACACATCAACTGGTCAGCTGTGCTTGTCAGTTTGTCCGCCTTCACTCCAATGGTTGACGGCTGACCGACTGAATGACTTCCAAGCCAAGCTAGACGTCCTGGCGCGGCGGCATTTCTCCGCTTGATCGCACAACACCCTAGCCCACACCACACCGCACATCTTCAAGCCCCCTTCCTTGGCCCGGCTCAGCCTCTTTCGTGTCCCCTTCTCCCTCTTTTTCCGTGTCTGAGCTTTTCTCCCCGCTGCCTGATCTCGTCTCTCTCGCCGGTGGCTTCAGTGGCTTTTAAGCTGCTGTCAAGACACGCTTGAGGTTATGTTGTACATCTTTCACGCGCACGTCCTCCTCACTCTCCATCTCAATCATTTTCGCTCTCTGTCGAGAGTGCTGAATTTGTTTCCCCTTAGGCGACATACAGCCTATGGTCCGTTTCCCGGGGGCATGAGCGAGTTGCCCCCGCATGCACTCTCCACACCGTCATCGTCCTAAATTCCCATTTCTAGCTGTCCCCGACACAATGACCATTACTGGCATGTCGAAAAGCCTGGTGGCAAGCCCGGCCTTCGGGCTTGCAGCAGGGATGCAAGGCATATGTCGGCAGATGACGACAACGGCAGAAAACGATTGTGTGGCCGGAGTGTGTCTACGGCGCCCGTACACTCGGACACTTTTAGCGTGTGAGTGCACACGCTAAAACACGGCGTAGCAGTACGCTTGCCTCCAGGCTCAAACCAAGGGCAGACGAAAGCGCCCGAAGCAGCAGTTCAATTTCGTTAACAAATCCCTACATGATGAGACAGACGCTGTCTCACTGTCGGCAGCTGCGCCTTCGGTTAAGGGTCATATAGGCTAGGCCGATGTCAAAGCGTTAGAAACGTCACCCCGATGATGAAGAAACCGGAACAAACGAGGCGACATTAGAAACGTCACCCCTATGATGAAGGAGCAGGAACAAGCGACGCAGCAATAACAACAGCAACAACTGCAGCACAAATACCAACAGCAGTATCAATGACGACAAGAACAACAGCAATGACTAATTTCAAAATATTACTTCGGAAAGGACAAAAAATAAGAAGGGAGTTTACGCAGAGTAACCATAATAAATATAATTACGTGTGCAAGCTAAGGTGTCTCCACCGTCAATATTTAAGCATTTGGTTCTATGCAACGTGTTTGAAGTTCATCATAATTATCTTTGTTGGACAATAGACGACTTTCAGTAATGCCGGCCTAATCTGCTTGTGCGACATATGTAGTATTTGCATGATTTTGCTTGAACCGTGTTAACTTACCGGTGGTTCTTGCATATCTCGGGCATGTTTTTCTGTAGTGCAAAAGACAATTATCGCACAATATGACGTTATCAACTAATAGAAAATTTAAGAATTATATTTTAAGCTAGATATTTTTATTTCCACCACTCCAAGAATCGCACGCAACTGAAAAGCACAATTGACTACATCGTATTGGTCAGACAGCAGGTGTTTAACAATTTTACGAGTATACATAGGTGAGTTTGTTGGTGACAGTCGGCCACTAGTAGCATGTTTAAACAGAAACCGTTATGATGGGAACACCTGTTTCTTCTGCAACGTTTGTAATTCGAAGAATATTCATTTTCAATAAACGCACAATAGCTAAAGTAATCTGACTCAGGCAATCAGCTACTACAGCGATGCTTTGTAATTAACATGCATTGCTCAAAAAGTCGTAAGCTTTACACCATGGCTCAAATTACGTTTACAAGTTGTGCATATTTCCATACTTAATTTTACTAAATAGCGTTATTCGAGGCTGTGTTTACTCTAGTTTCATGGCTATGTAGGGTTTTTTCTATAGACCCTGTATATATATAAAATAAAAATCATATCTGTCCACAATAGACACAAGAGCTCACAATTGACTCCTCATGAACGTATTGCCTGAATTAATTATTGAAAACGTCACATATCCTTCAGATTTAGGCGTGTCCAGTCTAGCAGAGTTCCACGCACAGAGGCGGCGTAATCTCGCTAAATGTCCAACAATAGTCTCCTCTGGTGCAGATATACGAGAGCTCTAGCCCCTGTCGAACGGCTAAGCATCTTGCCGAATCTTTAGATAGATTTGTATGCCTTTGCACTAGGTCCCCCAGTGTATTAAATCGGGGCACCGGGCAGAAGGTCGTAGGGTAATACTGACATACTTGCTGCACTTACTGGCCTCCGCTAACAAAGACGCGTAAGCGGCATGTTCCGCTTCTGCACTGATCATTCAAGGGGCTAATGAGCCAGTAACGGTTGCGTCCCATACCAGCATGCAACCCATCTCGAAGGACGTAAGTGTCAGTCCATCTCTTTCCATCATCCCTACACAGGCCACGAGGCTCGAGATTGCACGAGGCAAGAAAAAACGGCAAGTCTTAAGGCTCGGACAAATGTCTCATTAAGTGTTGCGTGTCGGGCTCGACGACCTGAGCTCAAGGCACAAGAGCAAGGCCATAGTGTGCCTGTGGCTCGACTTGGTCGCCGCATCTACATTGGAGTACAAGAGCTGTCCCCAGGCGTAGCCCCGCGCTAATCCGAACATATATATAGTGTCGTCCTCTGGTAAAGTACCTGAAAGAGCACCAGGAAGAGTCTATAACCAGACACCGGCGCCTTTTGCCGAAGCGGCCCGTAGCCTGGCCTTGTCAATCGTATTGGGGCTTGCTCGAGGACTTGCGCAAATGCCTTTTTTCAAGTGGAGTTGACCTGCCGTTTTAGAAAAGGGTCTCACTGAATGTGACACTGCACAGAATGGCTAATCTCTTGGATTTGGCAGTCAAAGTGAGATGCAGTCAAACTTCTTTCCCTGTGTGACCAGTTCCTTCGAGATAGCCAATGCACTAGTGGTCTGGGTGACCTCTGTGCTCCCGATTTCGGGATGTCTGAGGGGCATGTACCTCTAGGAAATCCTCTTCTTGTATAGCTGTTGTTGCATACAGGGCAGACGATCCTGCTACGGCTCTCCTCAGAGTGACTCAATACGTTTTGTGTATATTACTAGCCTGCTAGTAGAGCTGTGGTAATCCATGATATTGAAAAGTTTTTTTCAGCTTATCGACTGCCGGCAGTAAAGTTAATAGCGGCTTTAGTACTTCGACAACCGTCGCGAGTGTGGCTGCCAGGTCAGTACCTATATTCTAGAGTACTTGTGCCAGGTCGCACAGGGTAGTTTTAGTACTGCCTAGTGGCGTTGCCTTCTTAACCCTGTGCTTCCAAACCTTCCGAGTCAAAGATCGCGGTCGGGTGACCGAGCTTCCTCTACTACATATAGTATGCTTGCGCCGAGAAAGGCACCGAAGTCTGGGCCGAGGATCGTATGAAGTGCTTCGGTCCTGGGTCGATGAAATTCCCCGCAGAACTGCTGTGTACGACGATTTGTCATCTATGACGCCACGTGTAGTGCGATCGGGCAGTTGACTTCTTTTGCTATAACTGCTGAAGGACTAACCATCTGCACTAGTCAGAGATCCTTAGCTTCCATGATAATACGGTTCCTCTCACGAAGGTAGGCTCGACGTGGGCAAGTGGGGGAACCAGCCGCGTGGGACCTGTTGCAGTCAACGCCTCGAGGAATAAGCATACTCGGCAGCCAAGTCTGACTTGCAGCACTTTTTGCAAGCAGGGTGCATCTGTCAGCAAAATAACCCGCTCTCTCAGATAAAAAATATGTATGTATATGTATATATATATATATATATATATATATATATATGTAAGGTTATTTTACAGTAGGACATCCCAGCCAAATGTTGTTTTTTTTATTGGGCACGCAATCTAGTTTGCTCGTTTTCAAGTTAGCCCTTAAAGCATTGACCGTCCTAATACAATTGATGACCTCTTTGTCTGCCTCAAAGCAGCAGACGTAATCACGTCCCAGTTTGTGCTAGTTTTTTTCGTGACTTAAAGAGCTGACCGTAATATATAGCGAACGTTTCTATGGCCAAAGTGATGTACAGGCAGTTGTTTACAATTTATTCAGACCAAGTAAGTCAGGTCACTTGCAAAACTCATTTAGCGTTTCTTATGTATTTGTGAGTTATTGGGCAAATCCATGTTTATATACCTTATATGCATATATTTATATTGATTTTTTTAATGAAATAACTATATTGAGCGAGTTGATGTAAGGGATGAACCGACGTACCGTGCGTTACAGTCCTAAAAATAACACAAAACCAATATAGATGATGTCAAGGGAACTTGATATATAAACCTATTCTGCCCAGTCATACACCGGTACACCCAGTCACTTCTGAGAACTAGAGTATGCATTTCCTACCGGAGTGATAGGCAAATTGCTTTTCGGTGACAAATACTTGCGTGTTCGTATTATAATAGATGCAATATATATTCGTATAATCTCTACGTAGTATACATGCATCTATATCAATAATGTTTACCAAAGCTTCTCGAGCTCAGGCTCTGTGAGGCCTTGCTATCATGTGAAAGCCTGATGTTAGGTCTATCGTGTTTCCAACGACGTTTAGTAATTGGGATTACTAAGCCCATAACTGTGTTGCACAAAATCTGTTATAATACACAGGCATGCTTGTTGTCGAGTTTCTATCTGCGTGTGAAGCATATAATGGGGATGTCCAATAAGTATCAAATATCAGAATCCGATATCGGCAGATCGTATCTCTAGGACCTTGCAACACATTTGTTTAAGTTGAGCTCTCTCTCTCTCCCTCGCTCTCTATACGGGGCCCAGGGACACTAATACTTCTTGCACACCCAGTAATGGGACCGGAACATCGGCTCTCGTATGACTTCAACGTATGGAGAGCCGCTCTGGCTTTTAATCTTTTTCAGTCTGCCATCTTTGTCTTCGTTTTTGTAATGACTCTCTCGCAAAATCGAAGTCAACCGTCTGCGTTTTCCGTCCTGCACGCGAAACGCGTGTAAATAACATCCGCATCGCTGATGTCGCACACGACACCTGTCTGCACTTACACGTACTATACTGACACTTTCTGATCTTTTACATAGGTTGTGAAGTTGCCAGCTTGATTTAGGCAGTACGTATTAAGCGTACTTGCACAGATCCCACTCCGATCCGGGACAGTTCGACCCTCGACCCGAAAACCCTGGTATCTGGCTCTTCGGTACTGCTTCAATCCAGTCTTCGTCTCAATTTGACACCTCTCCAGAGCGACCTTCCTTGTATCGTCTCCTCCACGTTCTCAAACCCGGTATTAGGATGTTCTTTTCCCTAAATCGCAGCTCTCTAATCTTGTTTCGAGAAGCACTAGGAGACAGAACAGCGTTTACTTCGACTCATCACTAGGCCCTCTCCGTATCGGCTTGTGCGGTTTATTCACAGCATTTACTCACTCAATCTCAATTCACTCATCGACTTAGAATTGTACACCCCTACACCAGGGTGATCTTGGTAGGAATTTGCCGTTTTAAGCCTAGAAGCGTGGTGTAAACCCCTCATTAGTCTGCCTAATTTGCAACCACTCGACACTGTAATATTCATACGAATGAATGCGTTCTATGTTAGACCTGCTGTTTAGCTGAACCGGAGCTATTTTATAAAAAAAAACGAACGTACAATTGTGGCTAGTATAGTAGTGGTAAATATGTCTATACGAGGTTTTTAAATAAATTGTTCGGGCGTAGCTAACGTTACATGGTTCGGAATCGACAAGTCTAAATCTTCAAGAGTTCCGCAAAGTGCCATCGTTCTGCTATCTACGATATGTTACGTTCTGTGAGCGTTCTACGTGCCTGTAGGATCTAGTTTCTATTCGCTTTTGCGCATATTTAAATATTAATTTGCAATTAACAACAAATGTGTCTTTAAAGGCTTCCGTAGGTTTATATTGGGAACTGCGTAGATATTTATTTAATCGGATATATTATTTTCTATATCTGCCTGGTGTTATTTAATTATACCCTTTTTAAATATGTGATGATTCTATTTCTTATTTAATAATAATAATATAAATTAAATAATAATAATATAAATATAATTATTAAAATAATAAATTATCTTATGACCTCGGAGTTAAATTATTGCATTTTGTTAATGAAATCATTGGTCCTGTACGTGGTGGTAAACAGCGGTAGCACCTTATTCCGTTTTTTTACAGCTGTCTTTTAACTGGTGAAATTCTCTGCTTCAACTTAGTTCTTCATATATATATATATATATATATATATATATATATATATATATATATATATATACGTTTGCACACTCGGCAGTGCTCGCCTATATATATTGGGGTAACAATATAGATGCATACATGTCGCCCCGCATAGATCGTTCCCTTATAAGATTAATTCTGGCTACCTATAAAGTGCGGGTTCCGCTTCTCTAACGGGAGAGCAAATCGACGCTAAAAACGTCCTTTACTAACATTTTTAAACTGAACTAAAATTTCTTTGACCCACTTATGCTACTCCCTGCCGAACGGCGGCGGTGGCTTCTACCTCAAGGCTTGTCAGGACGAAGCCCAGGCATAATCAATACGGCTTGCCCTACGTGTTGGTAAGATAACTCTACATGCCAGTAGTGCCTCGTCTCTATCATTAACGTGGCCGTGGCTTTCTTCTACTCTGCCTGGCTATAGGCTTTCTTCAGCAGTGGAGTGAGAAACAGGATAATTTCTCAAACCAAGTTTAACGGGCCAACGGAGACCGAATCGAAGCCCATCCCCCAGTTTGCATCCACCCTGGTCTTTTGTTTATGGTTGCCATGACAACGCCCGACTCATTAGAACCGTGTCCCGCCGAGCGCCTGGCTTTTTGGACGAGCTATTTGCGACTTGCGTGCTATACAGTATTGTGCTGCTGTTGTTTGTACGGCTTTGGACAACTTCAAAAGAAGGATCGGTATGCTTAAATCTCCAGTAAACAAACACCATTTATCGGTACGCAAGGACCATAATCAATGTGTTGTTGCCAACCACGTAATCTTCTCGGTACTGAATTGGCACGCGATTGGAATAGCACAAATTTGACGCCGGAATCGTACAAGTGCAAGGCCGCCCCGGTAACAGATGGCCCTTTACTCAAACTACGACAGTTTGTTTTGCGCTTTGGTTAGGTAGTGAAGTTGTGTACTGAAGCTTTGAATAGAGAGATATGTAAACAAAACGGAATCTCTGCTGGGCGAGGCAATATCGGCAGCAGCAGCACGCGTACATAAATGTGAAGGCGTCATTTCATTTAAAATGCTCACTCATCACTAGAGCGGCAAAATCAATCGGCAACCGGCAGGTGGCTGCGCCCATGTGTCTCTCATTTCTGAGCTGTATTAGTCTGCTGCAGTCAGCTAGGTGCAATACAAGAGTTATCGTTTTAAGAAAACCCTCACCTTAAAATGTATTAGCACACTAACCATAGTCCTCCCAGATCATATTTGACCAGCTCCACAAGCAATATATATATATATATATATATATATAATGTATAAATGTAAATGTGTATATGTGAAAACCACAGACTGATAGTGAAAAAAAATCTTCCCAATATCTGATACACAGAAAATGTGTGTATATACAATACACTAGCATATATATATGCCGCTCTAAGCCCCCCTGATATAAAAGGGTGACATAAGTATTTAGGTATACATGCCAAGCGAGCAATAAATCATATATATATATATATATATATATATGTTGCTGTATCGTATATACACACATTTTTTGTGTATCAGACATTGGGAAGATACATTTTTACTATCAGTCTGTGGTTTTCACATATACACACTTATATTTATTCACAATAGGATGATGGATTACATATGCTTACAAAACTGTGTTCAAGTTACGCAGGTCCTTTACGCATAAGCTGATTGACGTTGCGTCTAGTCTTTTGTATTTCAGAGTTTCAGATTTCTTCACAGAAAGCTTATACACAATTATACATATATATATATATATATATATATATATATATATATATATATATATATATATATATATAAGTGTGTGTGCATATGTGCGTAGCGGTGGCAACCATACTAGATAGTTGATACACCTCCATGATTGCTATGTCAAATACATACCCTAGCATAGCAAGTCTCCCGTTATTGTAGGCTCTCTGTTCGGCCTGTAATACGTCGTAACAACTTAACCTTAATTATGCCTTGCGCCTTTATGTCAGAGACTTTAAGAATCAATCGTAACTTAGGATCGTGAATATTTTTATCTTAGACTGCTTTGCTACCTTTAGGCTGATGCAATATAAGTCTCCAAAGAGCATAGAAGCGTCTGCAGCGTTTGCGGTTGTCTGCTCAGTCTGGTTGTAGAAAAAACTGCAGAGTCAACGTAACCCCCAGGTAAGGAATATATATATATATATATATATATATATATGTATGTATATATATATATAAATGTATGTATGTATATATATATACGCTTATGCACGGTCCCCGCAAAAGTGGCTAGGTAAACTCAATACCGCTTCCTAGCGCGCTCTCCTAATAGAATATCAAGCGGCCTTTACCTGCTAAGGTACTCTTTCTTAGCCACCAGCCTTACTCACATTCTAAGGGGTATTTAACTTATTGACCAAACCGACGGGCTACGGCGCTTTAATGACCTCAAGGCCGGCCCGGCACGCTAACCAACCTGCTTAACATCAACCTTAACAACACAACTGAACAACAGCTTTTTCTGCCAGTTGCCAAGAGGGACCTGCCTTACCGGACCCGGCAGTATCCAGGCTATGCGGCCTCTTCGACGCAGCCGGTCAGGTGAAATTCTCCTCTATGCGAGATCAACTCACGAGCAGCTTAGTGAAGATTCTCGGAACTTCACCAAAAGAGAGATCGCACTTTGGAGTGAATAGCCGCCTCTGCTAACCGATCAACGTGCTCGTTTACATATTGATTGAGTAAGCAACAACTCGACGAGAGCAGGCTTAGGGCAGCCTTTGCAAAGCCTGCCCAAAACGATTGGCTACACGGCCTATCCAGTGAATCATTAGAAACCTTAATGGCTGAAACCGCTGCAAGAGTATGTGTTGACCTCAGGCTCGGAACGCCTCTCACTCACCTTTATATATATATATATATATATATCGATGCGGGGAGACAGTGGACGTTAGTGGCTACTACGCTCTATCATGCGCCCTCCGTCAAGGCCGTTGACGATGCCACGCGGCTATTAACGCGATACTAGGAAAGGCCTTTTAGACGACAGGCTACCCAAGCACGTTGGAACTAACTGGGCTAACCAGAAACGATCGCCAGCGTCCCGGCAGGATCTCTCATCCCTTTGAAATAGGGCCGAATCATTGTCTGGGAAGTCACGGTTACCGACTTACTTTCTCACTCGTTGGTCGGCGCTTCGGTGCATCGTCGGCGTGGAGCTTAGAGCTGAGCACGCCGACCGCGACCTCAGCAGAGTACAACAAAACGAACAAATACGAACTGTCCAAAACCTGTAACTTCAATCCAGTGACCTTTGAGACTTTGGAACCGCCTGACTGAAAGCACACCTACTAAGTTGGCCGACCGTTTAAGGGTAACTACAGGGGACACGAGAGCCGCACAGTTTTTACCAGAGACTTTGCAGTGATATCCAGCGAAGCAACGCGATCTTAATTCTAGGATCGCTTGCCAAACGGTGTAGACCAGGCTCGTTTATTCCAAGTTAAAGGTGGACACGTTCATGTGAGCTATGTCAATATAATCAAAGGATAATTAATTTCGGAATATATATATATATATATATATATATATATATATATATATATATATATATAAGCTAAAATACAGAAGAGGACTCTATCTACAATATTCACGCTTATGGCCTTATTCACACGTGTGCGCGATCTCCGATGGGCCAGCTCGTTATATGTCCCCCCTCATGACTGCTGTGCCTAGAACCCCTATTCGGCTAACTGATTACCATCTGTAGAACTATCACTACGCCTATAGCGCGTACTTAAAGTAACAGGATGCTAATGTAGTTCTAGTAAGTAAATCGCAAGAGAGCAAGTAAAAAAATTGTAAAAATATTTTGGTCACTTCGGTTTGAGTTTCTAAGCGACACACAAGGCAAGTCATCGCCGTTACTTAATGTGTGTCGAATCGGGGTTGAACCGGAGACTCATTTCATCAGCCATGATCAGCAGGTAGCATCAGAGAAAAAGGCACAATGCAACGTTCCTTTATTTAGTAAAATAACATTTTTCATCAGAGGATCAGACAGAGCATTGAAATAGAGGCGTGCAGGGTTGCCATAATTATTTTACCGGCGATTACGTTAAAAAAACGATTCACCGTGTTGCCGGGATATGTGAACGAAAGAATAAGTCCGCATAGCTTGGAATTGAAGCCTAAGGTAGAAGTCATAACGTAACTTGGGTTTCTGCCTGCTAGATTGAGTAATGACATGTCGTACTAAACTAGCACAAGCATGTGCATTATTCCTAATTACATGTAATTCTAAAGCACATTGAAACGTCACAAGATTAAAATAGTTTAGCAGTATTAATCGAGTCCTTATTTTTAACTATACAGCACAACTGGCAACAAGGCAAGGCCTGCATGCAAAGCTTGCAGTACTACTAGTGGCAGGGCTAATAGTATTCATGATATTGATCTGTCCACGTCCTTGGTGGCCGTTAACTGTCGAGTTATATTTTTAGCACAAAAAGCACACCACTACTTTAAGCGGATCTAGTCTTGATTGCTTTGCCTAAACATTCTCAAACAATAATTATTAGACACATAAATACAGACTGTAGTCCGAACGTGCTCTCTAGTAGGCGTTATCAATTTGCAAATATGCAATAAAAAATACGTGTTTTCGTACTCGAACTGGTGTAGCAGAAGGATTCGATGTTTTGTTACGTAACATATTACGACGTAATATGTTTACAACAACATGTTTACATTTAGGAATTTACACATGTTTACATTGGTACAATTAGAACAACAATGTTCTATGTCGAACATTGTTGTTCTAAAACTAAGACCCAACGCCTAGGAAGGTTTCATTAAAATAATTATACATGGGTTATATAGCTACGACCTGCTACTCTAGATAACCGTGGCGAAGAGAAAAAGCCAAAAAAAAACTCCTTGAAAGAAGCTTATCATGTTAAAACACACAGCTCAGCGATGATCATTCTAACATAATGAGAACGGAGTCACTACGTGCTTCAGTCTTGCAGAAATATAAAGTACCTCATCGTAATAATAACAACGTGGACGCCCCCCGCGTCTCCCGGGGACGATTGGTGTTCTCGGGTACGGCGTTCAACTGGCTTTAATATTGACGTCACCGTACTTGAGTCCTTAAAGCATCTCCAGTCCTTAGAATTACGGCACTGACTGAGGGCAAATATATAGCGACTTTTGGCAGATCTAGAGAGGCAAATAAATCGGCTTTCAGCGGTGCAAAGAAAGCGATATAGCACACGGGCTGTATGTACTTCAAGGACCAATTAGTGTTCAGACGAAGTTAGTTTCAGCGCAGAACGTATTACTCTCTCTATCTCTCTCTCTCTCTCTCTTATTATCTTGCTCTCTTTTACTTCGCAGGTGCGTAATATACGCGGTACACTGCTACGCTTACACGACGAGTCCTGCCATCAGACCAGCCACGCTTCGTATCTCAGACAAGCATTAGACAGTCTCGTTCCTACACAGTATCTGCTTTTGCAGCTCCTCTAAAGCTCTGTAAAGACCAACCAAATTTCAAAGCTCTCCATACACAGAAGACAGGAATAGTGACATTTTACGATGCTGCCTCAAGATGCCTCAATAATATCTACGAGGCTCGGTATGTTTGTACAAACAATCGACATTAATCACTCCCCATTTTAAAGCAGCAGCACATACGCTCAATGAGCATATGTATACTAGGAGTGGCATAGTATGTAGGCGGACTCTATTTACTCGTTTACTCACACTCATGCAGTTCAATTTATACTGATGGCGCTAGGACATCGGACCATAGGACCACATTTTCTGGCCCTCTGAAGTGTTTGCCTAAAATGCAACTGCACATAGCACACAGTGAGAAAAGTTCGACCGCACTCGGTTAGCAGTGACTCGGTATGTGCACTCGGAGAAGTCTTGAAGCTGCGATAGTTTCGAGATTCGTGTGAGTGTGCGTTGTTACACTCGTATTGTCATACGCTCTTCGAGGCGTATCAAAGTCATCCGCCGACCTGCTGACTAAAATAATATACTACTTAACCATAGCTTATATATATATATACTCACAGTGCAAAACTCGTCAGTGCTGCAGCGCTAAAAATATGAGATCCTATCGAAACGCTAATCAACTTCTACAACGACGACAGACATGTCATTAACAGCTCGGTACAGCACAACAACAACAACGACAACAAGAACACGGAGGCGCTACTCAAGTGACAGGAGCCGTTGCCTTACTATGACTTTAATATTATGCAGCTAGAACCATAAATTGACCACTGCAGCAGCAAAAACTAACTTTCAACGAATTTTTTAATCAAATAAGAATTATATATATATATATATATATATATACATATATATCATTGCGATGTTCTACTTGAATACTCCGTACTTATTTTAATGGCAAGTAGCACCCGTTATTTGCAACAGAATGGGAGGACAGAAATGTCTCGTTTAGGAGTGAGAATGAAATAACGAATTTTTATTATATCCACGTTACTGGCCGGTCATAGCTTAAAAAATGTCCGCAAGACAGTCAACGCTGGCCAGCGAAAGAAAAGTGATCATATTGAAGACAGCCTGCAAAAATCGAGGTCCTGTAATGTCTCATTAAATGTTTGCCCTTCCGCTCATAAAACAAACACATTCAAATAAACATAAAATGCGCGTTAATAGAAATCCTTGGGGTAGCAAACTGATGGCGGTTGGACTCTTGATGTAACTACCGTAAGTCGGTTCCCCTAGCCTCCAGTGATGGTTTCTTTTAGAGTTTCCTTTCAAACAAAGTACAGTATTTTTTCGAACACGCCGATAGGTCAGTTTCTCCATGAAACAGTCCGTTCTTTTGCAATCCCACAATCTTATAAAGTGATCTCCGGCTAACCATATCGATATCTCAATCAATTTGAGTTTTACTGTCACTCCTAAATAAAGCATTTATTGCCTCTATTTCATTGAAAACAATGCTTATTTAAGTGCGTTATGCGGCTTCCCAAAAATGATCCATTAATTTGTAACGCTCTCTATTTTTATTTATCATTCACTCGGTATGCATACCTAAATGCACATGTCACCCTTTTATACCAGGGGATGTAAACGAGGGTATATAAACATATGTATTACGTGTGTAATATGTTAAGAGTAAGACAATTGCGGTATTAAATGAAAAAAAGCGCTCATAGAGAATTCAGAAATGAACGCAACATGATATTTATGGTTGCGAATTTTACGTCTGGCCCTGCCGTTTGTTCGGATTGTTAGACTGGTTCATTTAGATTAATTTGCAGAAGAATCGGTTAGTTTGTGCGTCTAAAAAGTGAATGTTCTGATACTGACAAAGTGACATTGGCAAATACAACATTCACAACTGCATGGAACTAAATACCACAACGGTCCAGTTGTGCTTAACCAACGCGTTAAGCGGATGTACATAGCGCGGAGATAGGTATCAAGCATGTTTTTAAAACATAAAATTTCCTTTAATGTCACATAAGAGTGTGTGCTACAATTAAGCATGATCATGTAAGTGCTGCGTCCAGTATGCGTGCTCCTGCAAGGAGAACGTAACTAATTGCCAAACAGGCGGACTACTATTTAGATTTGCCGACGCGCATTTAGCCACCCGTCAAGGAAACAACCCGTTCGCGATGAACTCAAAACGGGGCATGGCTTCTGGCGTGATGGATCGCTGGCTTCTTGTGTTATTGAAGCGTGCATTAAAAAGTGTCCTCGAAATTCACATTTTTAATTGACGTAGAGCAGATACGTTGCGTTGCTCGATACCTTTGTTATGTTCAAACAACAAACATCGTTTGCAGAAGGGAGATAAACACCCTGCCTTAAGGCTCACCAGATAATGCAGGATATGGCCGATCGATTTTAGCACAAACTTTTACTTGAATATAACGGTCGCACAAAAATGTCTTCACCAATTGCATATATGTACTGTTTGATCACATATGTCCTGTTTCCAGTATGCGCCACGGATGTGGATATCTGGACGTTCCACTATGCCGAGCAGAAGGGAGTCATCTACTCGGTCGAATGCGCTTAATGTTTTATTAATAAACGCAGTGTAACGTCTTTTGAGGCTTAATGAATGAACACAGCCCCGTCCTAGCTCATCTCTAAGAGCTGTGTTCATGCAAAAGGATGATTGGCGAAGCCTACCTGGAGACGATCAAGTATGCGGTTTAAATGGTTAACTAAAATGTTCTTAAATATGGTACAAAACATTGCGAATCAGGTTGGTAGTTCGCAGCGTTCGTTTTCGTGCCCTTCTTGTGGACAGATGGGATAACACTGAGTCTAAAAATGTCGGGCATAGCGCCGTCGTAAAATGTTTCAAAGATGACTCTCAGGGGCTCGGCTAAAAGTAATGCAAAATAATTGTTTTCAGCTTAAAACCAGAAAGAACTAGGTAGGTTACATACTTAGAAAAGATAACCAAGGTATATTGATGTGAAATGTTGCGTGGCCTATTTCTCTGTGAAATATATAGGGATAGTGACCACATTTTTAATTTTATCCAAGTCAGTAGTGAGAAGAAGATTAAGTATAGACCCAGGCGAATGAGTAGGATCCTTTCATTTTGATTCCATAGAGTCGGTGAGTATAATTTGACATTGCCAGCAAACCAACACCCTGTATTCATTCTAAAAACAAATTTCAGTCTATCACATATCCTGACATTAAGCCTTTAACTATGTTTTTTTTTTAAATCTAATTACAACAAAGCTGTAATTAGGTACATATTGTCAAACAAAAAAACTAAACTCATAGATTAAAACTACGTCTATGTCGTATAGCAAACAATAACATCGTAGTTCATCACCGGGTTTAGCAGCCAATCTAGAATTTAAGTAGGGACATTTAATTGGCTGCCGATATTTTTCCCCAACGGCTTCATATCAGCTGACGCTGAAAACGGCCGACTTTTATCAGTATCACCGTCGAATTGCGATTTATTCCGCTCGGGTGCGGTGTGACCAAATTACGGCTTTATCACCGTCATGTCGTGTGATCAAAATGTTGTGCGCCAGGTAGAGTGCGTTCATCCTACACAGGACGAACAGACAAAACGAGGAAACTCAACTGTGAGCAGTAGTGTTAAGAAATTGTCATACTGCAAGGGGTGATTTGAGCTTAGGTTTAAAGATATAGACACCCAGTTCAGTGGTGGTAACTCTAGGTGCATCATGAGACACTGTCGCTAGATGCAACACTGTCGGCCATTACTGTCAGTCGAACGCGACACTGTAACACGTTCCAGCAAGTTGACTAAAATCATGTTGAATTCTCCGTAGCTAGTTTTGACGACATAAGACAGAACGTTATGTATTTACATCACATTCACAATTACGTATGCAGAATTTGAGCAACCAATCAGACCTATGAGTCACCATAAATTCATCAGGTATGTGCCAGAATATTTCCTAGCACGTCTGTGTAGCACGGGCTACACAGACGCCGTGCAAAAACGGCGTACAATTTTGAATATAAAGAATATCTAGAAATAATCGACGCATTGCATGATGCAAAACAGCGATCGTTATTGTTGTTCCACGACAAGCTTCGACGAACCTCGGACCGCAGCTTTGTATGAGTGTCGCCGCAAACAGAAAGCCACCTCAATGATTGTGCACTACACGTATGCTTCACTTTCAGAAGAAACACACATTTTTTTTTTGTTTAAGACCTTTTATGTTAAATATTTAGTTTTGAACAAGTTTATTAGCGACGATTCGTTGGCAAGAGCGGACACCAATTTCGGGATGTATTATAGATGCACATGCAATTAATTATACAAGTACATGCCAAGTTAACTCTCTGCATTCAACAAGTTGACTGCATGCGCCCATATGCTTCACATGTGTACACTCAGCATGTTGCTGGCAAATATTTCGCTCGTTCAGCTTCCCATGGGACGACCCTCGAATGTTGACACCACCAAACTAATTTGCTATCCAGTAGCCAAAATCGTACAACGTGTCAAGAGAAAGCATACTCTAATTTGATATGGGAGATCCGGTTTGGTGTTTAGGCCGCCGGCAATAACTATCGAAAATGTACCCAATATGGTGTCAAAAAATAAAATAATTATTATGTTAGATTTAGTAGATAGTACCTTTATAGCAAATGCCATGTTACTTAACGTGGCGTGCACCGCGGCGATCCACTTGCTGATTTACCTGGTAGAGCGCATGATGTACACGGTTGTTGGAACCACGATAATGTGGGACTCACGGACCCACGTTTGTCCACTCGTTGATTTTTTTAAAACTTTTTTTTAAAGATTTTCCGTAAGGCTATTATTGCCCGTGTACGGTTTTTTCATGTCATGGCTAATTGTAATCCACTCCGGCATTTACCTTGTCTAAATTGGATACCATGCAAACCAATATAAGAGTGGCCGGTCTGGGTCTCGAACCCAGTCCTCCCGAATGCAAGGCAAAGGCCACTTTGCCACTAAGCCATCTATCTTGCTCGGTCGATGTCACGGCGACACTTTGCGAAAGTGGCGGAGCTAGTGTGTTCTTGATAGTTCTACCCGTAGCCACTTCACTCGTGTCATTAAGACTGCTCTCAACTTGCAGGCTCGGCATGGTACGGCGTTAGCTTTTTGCTTAGTAGAGATTAGTAAAGTCACCCACAAAGGCTAACTTTAGGCCATTGCTGGTTCTGCTCATTTAGTGTATCTATTCAACTGATTAGTGCTCTCTCTCTCTCTCTCTCTCGGTTTTGACGTTGACCGAGGAACTTCTTGAGACTCGTGCTCTGTCTTTTTGGGCCTTATAAAATCCATCTACGGAGAACTTGTGTCGCGGCTGCTGCTGCTGCTGCTGCCGACGCCGCGGGACAAACTTGCGCGATGTTGAGCCCCTCAGGCATTTGTGCTGGTTGCTGGTTGAGGGGGCGGCGTGCTGTACACCTGGAAAGCGAACGCTCCCATAGGTGGACGGCGTACATCGAGCCCAATGGGAGTCATTTGCATGGTTAGTCCTGCCAATAACGTAAATGCTGCCACGAAACCATCTATTACTAACTATAAATAGTAACAATCTAAAGCTGTTCGAATGAGGAAATGTAGAAGAAATGGGTAGCAAGGCACGCCGTTGCCATGATTCAAGTGGAAAGCGTTACTGACATAAAACTAATGGTCGCGTTACATTTATTTAGCATTAGAAAAGTTCATAAAATAGGGTTCGGCCGCCTATCCCTCCGACCGTTCACGACACATGATTGATTGGGTTCCTTCTCACGAAAGCAATGTCAGAGCTGTTCCATGGACGCTAAATGTTGGCTTAGTAAAAAAACAGCCCGCTTAGAAAGAGTTCAGGTGTGCGACATATGGCACAATGCCATCGACTACTGCGTTGCCGAAAATCGCTTGCTGCCCTGGTCTGCGGGAAAATTTTCAGTCGCATATTTCTCTGGCGTCTTTTTGTCTGGCTAGGTGTGTTCGGTCACGATTCCGATATTTTGGTTTGAGATCGGCGGCTCGCTTGATCAAACGCTCGTGAAGGAATTTAAAGTACTTTTCACTTGTAATCGTGTCGTTGCTCTGCAGAAGCTCGGCAGCACACCACGCATTACCAGTCTCTGTCTAGGCACACGGCATGGTCTCCATATCGTAACGGCCTGCTTTCGCAACGGTTATGGGCGTGGTGCCTTGTTTTGACGATGAAAAATAATGCTTTTTATGTTTTTCAAGAAGAAGAGAGCAGGCTCTTAAGCGGTTTTTATCATGCCGGTCTCGGTGAGCCTGTGCAGCACGTATCCATCGGTACTTTCCAGGTATCCAAAAAATGCTAAACTTATACATGCGTCGCATTCACTATGTGTGAGATCTGGTCGTATGTTAAAAGTGTATTACAATCTACAGGAGCAGCTTTTTCATCCGCATGCATCGTGGAAGCTATATATGTATATATATATACTTACGGGGAAACAGCTCTCTTCATGGACGTATCTTGAATCGGCCGTATCGTACAGAGAAACAAATACGTCTCAATTTTATACGTTTGATTGAGAGCTAACCATATTTACTAGCGACCAGCGGTGACTTTTGATAACTGTTTAGTTACTGTCAAAATAGAAATTTGTTACGGCTAATCATTCCCAAGTAGCGTTGTTACAGGTGCTTTGTTTGTCTTTTGGCAAAAATAAGTGCTCGAAATAGAATCTCTTCTAGCATTGCTAAACGTTACGTTGCTTTATACTGCATCAGCTCTTAGCCAGGTAGGTTCCAACTCTTAGGACATGGCAACAATGATGAAATATGATGATTTGTTATCCTTTTTTGCTTTCTTAAGTTATGAATAAATGATGAACGATTCCTTGTTTTACAGTGTCGTGTAATGCTAAATATGGACTGTTATAGCAACACCCATCAACTGACAGGTGTTACAAGATGATCATTGGTATAAAATTACGTTTCTCTCATGTAAGCTTCAAAGCAACTAATAGTTCGACTGTATGTATGCTTTTTTCAGCGTAACGATTTGACTAATCCCCGCACTTTCCTTCATACAGACATGAGAAGGGCGTTAGCCGGTCGAGCTGCCGCGAAAACCGCGAAAAGGCCTTGCTAGCTGGAAGGCATAGGCAAATTGAAACAAATGGCTTGAAAAATTGAGACACACTCTTCGCTTTTTCAAAACCAGGTGGCGCAATTTGTCTTTCTTTCGAAAGAAGTTTCTTTCGAGACGTCATCTAGCTAACGCTTATTGTCGTTATTAGAACAACACTACGTCGTGTTATGGCAATCTTTATAAAATTGGGTTTGTCTTTAAATGTTTTACATTTATTAACGGTGAATCTGGCGGTTGGCCTGCGGTTAGAGCGTGCAGTGCAGACAATGCTGTTTATTAGCACGATCACGTGGAGCACACTTTTGGCAAAGAATTTGAGGCGTTCGCCCATTTATCGCTTACAGTCGCGGCGGAAACAAGAAAACCCCGGCCTGTCTGTGCTGTTTGCTCGTACAGTAATACGTAGAACGTCTAGAACCGAGGCAAACCGTAAAAACGGCCGAAGTCCCATTGAATTAGAGGCAACGCACTAGATCCCCACGATTACTGGCTAGGATGTACGAGACAAGAGCATCATTGCTAGTGCGTTGTTGAGTCAAGCTGCCAATCGCGCTCGATCTACCATACACCACTAATAAATACCAGGCAGTAAAGAGGCGGAAAGGAGGAGGTGCATTAAAGGATGGGGTATAGCTAGCTGCCCGGGTATCCGGCGATGAAGCCGCCATATTGCCGGTGCGGCCAGAGTGACGACGGCTTTGACAGAAGTCCAATCCATTGCGTTGACATTTGCAACATTTGCTATCGAATCCGCCGGTATTTGAAAATAATTTCCCCTTCTTATCGTATCTCTTGCCGCTCGTTTATTGAGTCTGTCCTAGGGGTACAGCCTAAAAACGACAATCGAACAATAGCAGTGACGACGACGACGACGACGACAACAACAACAACAAAGTTACTAGCAAAGGCAAGCAAGTACATCAATAAGACGCATGTCACCCCAGCACGACGATCTCTAATAGTTCTCAGCGGAGGTCATCTCCGCTGAGGTAGCAGCAGCAACAGCCGTTGTTGATTCATTGGTTCCACAGGAGTGGCTGTGTGTGCCAGCCTGCATGCGCCGGCCTGCGCTTTACCTTTTTCATTGATCACTCTGCTCGCCGATGCGCACGCCGAGAATTATTGACATCTCGAGATCTTAACGAGTTTGTCAGATGTGGCCATGCTGCGGAGCTCGCCAATGCCCTCTTGCATCGGCCCTTACTTCAACCCGCCCCCGGGGATCCCGGGCCAGCCGCAGCAATGTGTGCGCCAGAGCCTTCATAATAACGTGAGTGAGTGAATAAATGAATGAGCCAGCCAACGACGAACCAATAAATGTCCTCTGCTTGACTTGCTTCGTCGTACACGAGGCCCACGTCGCACAAGACCTGCGACCGACTACGTTCGTCGTCGTAATGACCTTCGTGGCGGATCAATTCACACATCGACCAATCGAGTGAGGAATCGATTAGAATGGCCATCGAACGTACATTTAGTACGTACTTAGACGTCGTTGTTGTCTCAGCGGCAACGGCGCCCAGCGAATCAACTAGTCTACAAAGAGCAACTCACATACACTATGTGTCCATATTTGACAATCTACGCATTGCCTTACTATTTCCACACATGGCAAAGAATAAGGCCTTTTGTAAAGGTTTGTCTAAACAAGATATGCGTATGTTATTAAGTATTCTGTATATATATATATATATATATATATATATGTGCTAAATTCGTGC
Organism: Dermanyssus gallinae; assembly: GCA_003439945.1. NCBI lineage: Eukaryota > Metazoa > Arthropoda > Arachnida > Mesostigmata > Dermanyssidae > Dermanyssus > Dermanyssus gallinae. The sequence goes on from QVRM01004752.1 coordinate 45,534, forward strand.
TGACTGTGCGGCCTCTCCAAATGACTCATTGCTACAACTCTCTGGGTCCTTCTCAGGATTTGTTTTGCACTCTGAGCGGCCGGGCCCTCTTTATTTCTATAAGGGGTAATGCTTTGCCCTTTTCCGGCGCCAGGATCTGTACCGGGGCGTTCATACACATTGATATTAAGTGAGCTCTATTAATATTCAGTTTCAGCTTGTCGGCCATTTTTGTTTGAATGAGTATGGCGAGAACGTTGGCATGGGCCACTGTGTCTACCCTCTGGCGTACGCCTTTCAGTCTGAGAATATCGTCGTAAGCCAAGTTCTAGAGGAAAGGGCCAAGTATCGATCTCTGTAAAAGTTCAGTTGTCAATGGGAAGTTACCTGACCGTTAAAGGCTGACCTTTTCTTAAAGACGCCGAAAATAATTATTACCAGGTATGAGGGAACCGGGTTTGCCTAAGTAGACGCGCCCGTAATAATACTTCATGGTACGCTCTTTTGTACGGTTTAGAAAAGCAATTAGAGGGAGATACCGCGCGTGGTCGATTGTTGGCCATTTCGTTTGGCCAACTGTCTGAGCCTTTCTTAGATTAGGCCTCGAACCCTTTTCCTAGAGCGCTCAGCAGACATGTAGGCCAATATTCTCTGCTTTCCTTGGGGATAAGGACGGCCTCGGCTCTTTTCCAAGCTGCCTGAAAAGAGCCACTTTTCAGCAGGGCATTAAACAATTTGGCCACTCGTGCGGGGTGTCGCCTGAAAAAAGAGTTTGAGCGCCTACGGGAGGATCCGTCAAGTCTCGGGGCGTCTCCGCTCGTTAGTCTATGCGCCGTGCCTCGATCCTTGTGTGGCTAATGGTTGTAGCTGGATCTCATCGGATGAGTTGGGCCCGCTTTCTACTATACCCTAGCAGTGCTTGGACGTCTTCATCTCGGTTCATAGTATACGCGATGGTCACCAAGCCTTCTAAAAGCCCTCGCTGCAAAACACCGTCGTAGGCCAGGTTCCATAGAACTGTGCCAAGAACGAAGCCCTGCAATACGCCGGGGCTGTGTAGTCCATGTACACTTTCGCCGTCCGCCCGGCAAGGTCGAATTTCGACTATGTAAGTAGACTCCCACGCGTGTACCACGTGTAACACCACGCGCTAGGTACGGGAATAGGTGAAGAAGAGGTCGTGGGCTGTTCGACACCTATTTAGGTTTACCTGTAGAAAAATGGTAATTGCTTAGCTGTACCCTTCCCCTCCACCTGCTAGTTAGCCGGTGGAAGCAGCCGGTGTTCGCACCACCACATGCCGTTTGGCTATGCCGCGGCTTTGCCGAGGCTCAACGACCCCCCATTGAGACATGCGCTGGAGCACCGCACAGCCTTCTGATCGAGGCCTCGATGAGGGCCTCGGACAGAAGGGGTTAATTCCCCACAGCCATTTCCAGAAGGGAATTAGCCAAGCGGCTCTCATCTGCAAGGCTGTAGAGGCAGTGGTGGCCGAAGACTTGTTCGAACCCGCGCCAGGAGCTATCTCTCTGGGGCAGATGACCAGGTAACTTTGAGCATTCTTGACTATGTCCTTAACTGTGGCTTCCAAAGGGCTTTTGTCAGCGAAGTGTCTCCTGACGTCCTTGAGGGTATCCGCAGAAAACCGGCCCTTCCCGACTCAAACCCTGCCGTTGTCTAGGCCAAGGGGGCACAAAATCGAAGACACAGTAGCTGCCAGCTGTAGTATATGCCCTACGACCTTCCTATGAACTTTGAGTGACGGTACGTCTATCTTGTGAGAAGGACCCAGAATCTCAACTACGAGGTGGTGTTGGCCGCCCCGTGGTTCGGAGGAATTATCGAGGCACTCTCAAGTTTCAGTAGCGTGCAGGACTGGTCCCGTCTCAGGCGGCTTGTCAAGCAGTGCCGGTAAGGGGAGAAACTGCCAGCCCCACTAGAGCGGCGGCGTCCGAGACAGTTTCTGCACTCACGAGCCATGCCCTTACCTCTCTGGGAGCGGTAATGCCTCCAGCATATGTTGAAGTCAGTCGGAGAGCCGTCCTGCATTGTATCAGTCGTCTTGAGATATTCCATTGCCACCACTGGATTAGAAGGAGCGCACCGAACACAGATTGCTCTAGGGTCAACAGGCTAAGGGGTCTCGCGCCTCGTCCCACTCCCGGTACGCAACGTGCGGGGCGTCCTGCAAGATGCCGATGTTTTTGTCTATTTCTAGCCGGGCCTTATGAAGGGCTTGACAGCATCCGCCGCGGCGTGTATGCTGCGAAAGTCGTACTTTAGGTGGCGGGAAACTTCTTTCCCGGAGAGCTTTGCAAAGTTCAACCACCTTCTTCATGTATCCTTCGAGCGTCTTGTACGACGTGTCAAACGCCTGATATCAGGCCGCATCTGCAGTCGTGCCGATCGCCCATTTGGGGTCGCTGCTAAATGGGGACACGGGGGCGCTTGCGATTCGCAGGCTCGGCCACGTCCTTGTCTGAGCCCATAAGGTCAGCCGGTTGACCGACGCCGCCTGGGGCGCCCATGACTCGAAAATTCAAAAAAACTCCGGGATTTCCGGATGGGGAGGCGGACACTCGCGGCGAGTCGGATGGTATTTGGCTTAACGCTGTGACATGGAGTATGATTAAGAAAGGGCTTGCCGTGTCGCCTTGTGCTAGCTTCATTGTCTGTTTAATCTCTTGTGCAATAAAGTGATGCCTATTTCCGATTGTGACGTAGTTTGCAGTGAAAATGCTTCTTATTAGGTTAAACTTTGGGCCCAGTTCCATAAAGCCTGGTCTACGACGGAGTTTTGTGGCTCCAAGATCTCTTAGAAGGCGTCGAACGTATCGCCTACGCGAACAATCTGGTGGTGGTGGTGACGGCCCGCAGGGAGTCGTCCCTTAAAACACGAGCGGGCACATCTTTCTATGAGATCAACTGATGGAAGGAAAGAAACCACTTGAGTTTGGCCTCGCATAAAACGGAGGCCCTATATCTCTCCGGTATAGGGTCTCCGTTTTATGCGGACCTGCCATTTTCACTATACGTGCGCTCACAACTAAACCCATCGTGGCTGTGGGACGCGAACCCACCCTTCCCACGCGTGGGCTTTCGATAGAATAAGTAATAATATGAAGGATATGAAGGGCCCGCGCATTATTACAGGTCCTTAGCAACGACCCTGGTAGTGATCCATGCAGTCCAGCCCCCAGTTTACGAGATTTTCGTAAACTCAGGAGAATGCTGAGTCATAGTCTCCCCTCTTCTAGTCCCACAAAACTGCTCTATATAATTCCAAACTGGGAAGGGGTGGATGTAGGTGGTTTTTAATTGGTATTACAGGCTCATAAGTCATAAGTCCTCCGCCTGGGTCGAGTCCGACACCATCCGTCAGCAACATTGACGGATGTGTGCAAAAACATTTTCTTAACCCAACATCAAGAGAGATAGCGACATTGTTCCAAATGTCAGATGCCACCGAGTTAGAACGTTCGGAAACTGCTAAGAGAAAATAAAAAGCAGCAGCGTGCCAAGGCTAAACAATTTTGTGCATTCCATTGTACTGCAAAACTTTACGCGTAGATTAGAAGCAAACGCGAGCAAATCTAAAATATCTATACGCGAAAATTCAAGATGAAGCTTCATATTATGGCGTTTCCTTTGCAAAATGTGTAGACTGAGGACCAGCGAGGTTTTATCCAATTTTTGACCACGGAAGGTGCTCAACCGGCCGTATATTCATCGCGATATGGTGACCGTATACAGGGAAGACTGTGAAGTCAGTAAGAAAGTGGGTGCCCGTTTTCGTAAAGGCCGGCAGTGTTTAAGTGTCGACTCATGATCAGGCTAGGCAAAGACGGTAATGAGGTCCGAACTCACCGACAACTTGAACGACCTAGTAAGAACTGATCGGCGTATTACAATGAGATTGTTGGCGCTCATGGTGGGTGCCAGCCTTGGAAAAGTGTGAGCAGTTGTACATGACATGTTGGGCTAGCGGAAGATGTGAGCGGTTTCTGAAGAAGCTCAACGAACCTTAAAGCAAACTGCATACGGGACGTGCGAGTCTCGGTACTTATCGAATTTCTCGAGCACGGTAAAACTATCAGTAGTGACGTGTACTGTGAGACACGCAATGCCATTAAGAGCAACCGGCCTGAGCTGCTCACGGTGAGAGTCATACTGCTTTACAAGAACGCGCGTCTACACGTCTCCAGGGTCACACAAAGTGTATGGGCCGAATTCAGATGGGAGCCAATTCAACATTCGCCCTTCAGCCCGGACATGTCGCCTTGCGGCTTTCATTAGCTTCATTCGCTAAAAACATCTCACAGAAAGGCGCTTCAAAATCCGTACGGTAGGTACTTGCAGGTTCAAACCCGGAGCCGCCCACTTTTAAACTTAGTTTCATAGTTTACAATTCGAACAAGGTTATTGCCAGGGTGAGCTATAATAAACTACGATGTAAAAATAACATAAAAAGTCTAGTTGTTTTAGTCAGTTTTTTGGAAGTCCACTCTAGTCATATGCAATCGTGCGTAAATATGTGTTCTCTTTTAAACGTTTAAAGAAAATTATAGCTCTTCTACTGTGTTCTAGGTCAAAATGATTTTTTGCCGCCCGAACAAAAAATATTAAACACAAGTACGATGCCTGGATGCAGTGTTTAAGAGTTTAACTCAGATCCAGGCAACATTATAATAAGCCGTTGATGACAGTGGGTTTTATTGTACGAAAACTGAATTTAGCTATAACGTGTTAGTACATTTGTATGGCCCATGCCCCAAGTTTATCTAAGGTCGTGCAAAGCGCTCCTTCGGAGCAATCATGCGTATAGCTCTCCGGTTTAGGAATCCGGACTAAAGTTAATATTCGCGCATTAATACGAGTTAGGATGTTATTGTTAGTTTACACATGCTATGTACCAATTAAACCCTGTAATATGTGAATAAAGCACATTTTAAAGTCTATTCAGCCATGCCTGAACCTCGTTTATGCATGCATGCGTAATCATGGGTTTAGTTTTAAGCGCACGTATAGTGAGAAAGCAGGGCATGAGAAAGTTGTCAACAAGGTAGCTTAAAGGTCGTCCGCGCGAGCGCTCTCTTTCTATCGCGCAAGCGTTGGCAAATGGAAATTAGAACCGCCAAATCCCGATACGTAGGAGCGCCACCCGTAGACTATAATGGTGGTAGGCGTCGCTGTGATTGTTGTCGTTATTATTATTGCTTCTGCTGCGTGTTTTTGTTACATGGTAGCCGTAGTTCAACAAACAGTGATAGTAGAAGTTGTTGTTCATATGGCTATTGTTGTATAGGCATGACAGTATTGGATTGCTCTCGTTATTCTGCCTGTGAACAAAAGAGGCAGTGAAAAAATGTGATGCTGTCTCTGTTACTGCGGGTGTTGTTATTTTCGGGTTGCGATATTCTAGCTTCGATGCAGAGACGTTGACAACGTGAGCAGCTCTAAGGTATCTACAAGTCTTCTAGTGAGTCTACTCGTCTGGCTCGCTCGTTATTTAAACTCAATTGACGACGAGCACGAGCATAGCGGCGACAACAAAAAGAACAAAAGTGACCACAACAATAAAAGCGGCTACAACTACAACTCACGCAGCAGCAGCAGCAGCAGGGGCAACAGTAACAACAACAACTACCATACCACCACAACAACAACAATAATAACAACAACGTAAAGCTACAACAACAACGTAGAGCAATAACGCAGAGAGAAAACAAAACCTACTCCGAATTGGTCCAGTAGATTGATGCAAATTTTGGACGAAGCACGACCACTACTTCTTCTACTACTACTACTACTACTACTACTACTAATACTACTACTGCTACGACTAGTGGTACTTTTACTACGACGATGACGGCAGTATGTCTTGTATGTCGTGTGGCTCAATCGACTTCAGGGAGCAGCCAGCGCCTTGCGTAAGACTGTCCCTCGGCGACTGGCTGCCGGCCAGCGTGTCTTGCCTGTCTGACGGACGGTTCGATTTGAGCGGTGGCGACTGAACGACCGACCAACCCCCGGTGACCCCCCGGCGACCCCTCGGCGCATGATTTGCACTAGCAGGTCAAGGGCGACGTGCGTGGCGTACGTGCTGATTTCCTTGTCGTCGTCGTCGTCGTTTCCTTGTCGCTGCGAACGTTGACGAGCTGTGACGACGACGGCGGCGGCTGCACGGTGACGGCACGAAAGGCCATAACACTAACAGCACCAACCAACCGACCGACTCACCGGTAGACACAAGGGGGTGAGGACACCGACCGACGTTCACACAAACAGAGCCCGTCGATCATGCGTCGCACGCATAACCATTGCCTTCTTCGCCAATTGAAGGTGGTTCTGCTGCCCCGCCACCCTCCAACCACCCCCTAATCCGCTCCGTCCCCTTTGATTCCAAGCAACGGGGGTTGCCCGCCGCCTAACCGCCGTATACGGCCTTATGCTATTGGAGGCCGCCGTAGCTTTCCTCGCCGGTCGAATCCCCCCCCTCTCTCTCTCTATCTCTACCTGTCAATTTATCTCTCGCTTCGTCCCTCCTTCTCTCCTTCTCATTATCTCTCTCACTCGTTTGCTCTCCACCTGTCGATCCATATGTTCCTCTCTCTCTCTGTCCCTGTTTTCCTCCTCCTACCCGCAGGCGCTCTCCCTAACTCGATTCCACCTCTGCCCCTCGTGCTCGCCCTTCGTGTACGCTACGCGGCTGACTCTCTTGGCTGCCCTATTTTCTACTGCTAGGCCTACTGTGCTGCTGGTACACGCCAACAGACTGCTCAAGCTTACCACAACCAGCCATAGGCAACGGCGTCACGTATAGCCAGCGCCACCCTGCCATCTTCTCTCTCTCTCTCTCTATGAAGCCCGAAGTGTCGCCGCCTGGGAATTGACGCAGCAAAGATAAATGGATGCAACGCCCGTAGCGCCAGCAGCAGCAGCGGCGGCAGTATCGCTCGGTTCCGGCAACTCCGGCGTCGGCCCAGCGGGTTGCAATAACATTTGCCTCCTCTACGGACATCGCAAGGTATACGCCGTCTCGTCTGAATTCGATGCCGGCCGCCGACCTTCTGGTACTACTACTACCACTACTGTTATAACCACAAGCGCCCCACAGGCAGACAGATGCAGGCTTAGAGGGTGTGAGTAGTATATTATATAATAAAATAATATGTTTAAAAATGATATATATATATATATATATATTATAAGAAAGAAAGAATACATTTATTATTTATGTGCATGGTTACAGGGAAATGTATATATATATATATATATTTCTGGGAAATGTGTATATATATAAATATATTTGCAGAGTGTGATAGTATGTAATACACTCCTGTTAGTGGGTAGAACTTCCTAAAAAGAAATTACTATATAATATAATATATTGATGTATTACATTTTATATTGACATATTATTGACCAGATATTATTTCACAAATTCTGGGATTGCAAGAGAATGAAATGGCCAAATTGAAAAACCAAGTACAACGGCGTATTCGGAAGGAAATGGGGGACGGAAATGTTTTGTCTAAACGTAAGAATTAAATTACTATTTTTTTATTATATTTATATACTGGTCGGATATTATTTTACAAATTCTGCAATTGTAAAATAATTGAATAGCCGAATTGACATATCGAATATATCGGCGTATTCGGAAAGAAATTCCGCTTCGTTCAAAGACCATCCAACGCTGGCTATGAGCGTTAGATGGCTTTTTAGAAAAAAATTTAAACGACCGAGGGAAATAATGGCATAGAGGAAAGTTTGCAAACGCCGGGACCCCATGATGTCTTGTGTTTGAACGTTCGCGTTTAATGCATTACACGTTTGCCATTGTGCTCAGAAAACAAACACACTCAGGACAACGCGCATGGGTGTTCATGAGGATTATTTTGACGGTGATTCGATTCGCGATTTGATTACCAGGCGCTTCCGCCCCCTGATGTCGGTCTCCCATACAGTCTCGCGTCAACGAGGAACAACGTAACCGGCCACCAGACGCACAGCCCGTACACTAGCCCCTAACGTCCGTTCTCTGTTAACACGAGACCCTATGGCAGTCTGACATCAAATGGCAAGGTGAAACAGCCAACGATAACGATATCACGAATAGAACCATCGTCGATCCGGTACAAAATGATACTAGTAAAGCGGACATTATTGTGGTTGTTCTATAGATTTTGAGCACGATCGTACAATTTCAGGCTATAAAGCGTGTACATTCGAAACCCCTGGATAATTCAGGACCCCGAGTAGTCTTAGCGCAGCCAACATAGGTATCCTTCAGACAATAGAGCATTACGTTTCTCAATCGGACAACTCGTCCACTCGCAATGGCCACATTTTGTAGCATATTGTCCGGCTAGCCACATCGGCATAAGAGGCGTTAGTAATTTAACTGTCGAGCTGCTAAGCGACAGACATTTCTTCTATTGTATTTGAAAAACACTTACTTTGAAACAAGTTTTATAACTCTTAAGAAGGAGACGACCTCACATGCTGTTACTCACTGTATACATACATGCATACGTGCATAAATGCATACATATGTACACATACATTCACGCATATGTGTGGCCGGCAAAAGAAAGAGGAGAGCTATAGAATGACACTTCACTGGAACGGCAGCACAACCACTTGCGATTGGACTTGTCGTCCGTTTCGTTGTTTGCTCTGTCTCGGCGGTGTCGTGGTGTTGGGGTATGTGCTTGCTTCGAGTGGCGGTAAAGAATCTCCGATGCTGCAATATTTGCTCATGTCTCTTCGCGCGAGGCTTAACTGTACACAGTGTGACGTTTGCGAACGTCGATAATGGTTTTTGCATATATATATATATATATATATATATATATGTATACACGCACTTGTATTATGTCTATACAAACATACGTACATGTATATACCATATGTATGTATGATTAAGTATCCGCATCAAATTAGCCCGCAAAACCTGTTGTTCGGCTGCATCTCTACTGGTCGTACCGCCACGTAGATTGTCTTACAACAGCGCCAGCGCTCTTTTTCTACACCAACGCAACATTACACCCTTGTCAACTCTTGCATATATTAAGTGACGTTGACTCGATCGGGTTGCAAACACGCGGCGGCGTGCGTGAGCTGATGAAGCCAATATCGTGGTGCTGCGAAGCAAACTTCGGCAGAATAACTACTAATACGCTGACTGAAGACGGGCAATTTCACAGTGTGCAGAAGGGCAATTTCAGTGTGCGATGATTGACTAGAACTGATCCGAAGATTGTTTCGAATGAGAGAATAAGGCAAGTTCTGGCGAGTGCAAAAACTGAACTAAATTTTTTAGTCAAGCTTACCAGGTGTGCGTAGATATTGTTGACCTAAGTACTAGAACATAAGCATAAGTGGGCGTTTTTAAACGAAACAGACCATCGAAATAAGTGTGCGCACTGCTGCTGCGCAGCTATACATATATTCCCTCTGGCCGCATTTCCGCATGATGCGGCAAAAATGTTTATTTTCTTGCCGAGTTCTATCAAACCTCGTAATAAGTACATAACGATATGAATGACCCTGTATATATATATATATATATATATATATATATATATATATATATATATATATATATATATATATATATATATATATATATATATATATATATATATAAATAATACCCGCTTTTTTCTTTGCGCTTACCCCGATGGTTCAAGGTACTATACGGCTTACCGCCTACGTGTCTGCGTCATACCCACTGAAACTCGCTTCTCGTACTCTGTTGACTAGAGAGACTCAGGAACAGCGTATCTGCCGATATCACCTCTCAAAGCCATTCTGCGCATGCTAGGCTAATCTGACAGAGGCACAGACGACCGATTAGCTTAGAAAACATTGTACATCTGCTAGATAATGTTGACAGTGAAGCCTTGAACTGGCTGCAAAGAAAGTTGGTTTGACCCTATGCAAGAGACCTGGCACACACAGAAGCGAGCTGCAGATTCAAAGATTACCTCAGCTGCCGGCGATTTGGCATGAAAAAAGGACATGACTTAAATTAGGTTTTCTGGACATCATCCGGCTCCCCCAACCTTCACATGAGACACCAATCTCAAGCCGCCTTCCCCGACGCAACGCGGTCACATATAGAAAGTACCGTGGTCGGCTAGCATCTGCGCAGGCAATGGCTTTTCTTGTGGCGGTCAGAAATAAGATTGGCTTTTAGCCGGTTAAAGCCTAAGCCTTTTATTATAAGCCCACAATACCAATAGACGAGCTTCCTGTATACGTGTGTCCATATGTATGCATATCGCATTTCTAGTTATTCCTCAAACCTACAATAAAAACGTAGTAATCATAGTGCCAAGAAGCATATGGAAGCATACGCTACATTTTCAACATGTCTATAAATCAGTTTGCCAAGTCTGAGTCGAGTGAGTGACGAGGTGAAATAAGGCCATATCGTATGACGGCGCCAGCAGTGGCGTATGCTGCTACAGGTGTCGGCTGCAACTGCAGCAGCTGTCCAGCCACTAGAGCTCATTGTATTATACGTGCTTATACGATCCCTGGAGCCAGATGAATCCCTGTAGGCATCCCCGTCGGTCGTCCAATGATAACGCTGGCGACTACACCGACAGCAATAACAACAACAGCAACAAGAACAGCAGCAATACCAACAACAGCAACAACAATAACAACAACAACACCAACAACAACAATATCATCACTGACAGCGACCGCACCGGGAGCGGACACGATGACCACAAAGGATAAGAAGACCACCATTCTCAGTCCCATCTCAACCACAACCTCGTTTACCATATTCTTATTGGTCGGCTGCCGCCTTCTTATTTCATATATTCCAAGGCTTACCTATGCAGTGGAAGAGAGAAAATAGAGAAAGAGAGAAAGAGAGAGAGAGAAAGGAAGAGAGCGAGAAAATAGGTTCGACGATAAAGGCAAAGGGGAGGCGGAAACACACAGATAGAGAGTATAGATAGTGTAGTGAAAGCAAAGAGCGCTTGCTCACAAAAGAGCAAACCACCGGGCAGTGGAGGTTGGGGGTAAAGGAGGCACACATACCTACGGAGACGGCGGCACACACGGCGTTACCATTCGTAAGCCAGCCACGGTCGTCTTCATCGTCCGCACCTCCGCGCGTCAAGCAAACAGTCCAGCCGACAACGAGCGGGGCAACGAAGCTGCGCCTTCCTTTGCCAAGGCCAGTGACGCGTCGGTGTTAGCTGACGATGTAGGTTGGTCGACGGGTCGTTCCCGCTGGTATAGCGGGATAAAGAAAAAGCATAGTACAAATAGGATTACCGATAGCCCAATAGTCGGAGCAACCTGTGTGCTGCCTTCTCGGCCTCTCGGGCTATTTGGCTAACGGCTTTTACTGATTATATATACTACGACTGTAGGGTGCGGCAGGCAAAGTGTCACCTAAAATCTAAAACAGCCGATGGTTTAATTTATTAGAAGCAGATTTTTTTTTATTGAAACTTGTACAGCTCATTGCCAGACTATATTCAAATTAAACGGTTTACCATGCTCAATACTCCCGCCCGCCTTTTGTCTGCCTTCATAGTCTTGCGCAACCTGTCGATTAATGCCTCGCTTGCGGCTAATACCGTCCGGAATTTTCTCCTACCGGCAGCTCTGGATGACTGACCTGAATCGTTTGTAGTGAGGTAGTATATTTTTGCGACACACCTCGGACTAATGGGTCCAAAACGCAACCCTTGGACGAGGGTTGAGGTCGGCCGAGTGTGGCAGCCACTGTTCTGAAAAATGTATCTTTGCGCGCTGTCGTTACGTTTCCTTTGCTTTGTGGGAACGCACAGAGGCCTGTTAATACGTGTATAGGCTGCTGCTGAAATGGGCGTATGTCCAAGGTCTCATACGAATCCCCGAGTACCAATCGGAAGTAAAGGGAGGCATTCAGTTTTGTTTCATGCGAAACAAATACTAGAAGATTTCGACCCAAGGCAGTTTTCCCAATCCAAACTAAAAAAGACTCGGTCCCCTGAGTCCGAGCGAGTTTAATTAGTTATCGTTATGACTCTGATAGTTTCTGAGCCAAACACACAGGTTGTTTTGTCGGTTGACAGCTTATTCGATACTCAAGGGAGTCTCATCGCCGAAAATAATGTTGTGTTGAAGTTCACCGCTATTCACGTCAATGAGCACTTTTGCCTTAAGGTAGCGTACGTTTTTTGTTTTTGCAGTGAGTTCATACACTTGTTGAACCTTTTGGAGTTTCTTACTCAAATCACGTTGCAATATTCATCGGCTGCCTCTGTCTGAAGTTTGAATATGCGTTTCTTTTTTTTTTTGTTGAAAATGCGCCTGCTGTTTTGCAGCCCGCCGGCGTTGTAAGTGCAACCAACACCTTAGTTGCTTCACGTTTGACGTTGAAGGTGCAGTCCCCGTTGCGGCACGCCCATGACAGTCGCTGCCCGTCTCTCTGTGCCCTTTTAGGGTACGCAACACAAATGACTCTTTGACCTCGGCGGGTGCCAGCTCCTCGACAATCTCCACTGAACGTTTACCATTCATTGGAGTGGAGCACAGGCGTGGGTGGCATTCCTCTTTGCTTCCACGGTGGGGCACAGCCTAATGCCACCCATTGCCAATGATTCCAAACAGGCCCGTCGTAGCGCCACAACATCCCACCCATGCTCTCTGCTATTAGTGCCGAATAATCCTTCTCTCGAGGTGATACTTTGATTGGGGCCACACCCTGTACTGCATTCCTATCTGCCATTACTGCTACTACCTACAGCTACAGTGTCTGCCATACAGCAAAGTAAAACAAAATTCGTTCCGATAGAAACTCTACAGATGTAAGTACGTCTACTACGACGCTGTCGACGTTGACAACAACAACAACAACAACACCATAACGACGACGACGACGACAACGACAACGACGACGATGACAACGAGAACGACGACGACAACGACAACAACAACAACAACAACGCCACGACGCCGTAAACATAGGTTGTGGATGCTGGTCTCAAGGTACTGCTTACAATGATCGATACGAGAGGCGGATACCATACGCACCTATTCATGATATACAGACACACTCTTTTCCTATCTTACTTGCGCTTTCTCTTTCTATCTATATCGTATCTCTTGAACGCTCTCGCTGTCTCTCTCTCTCTCTCTTTTCCATGTTTTGCATTCAACTCGAGCCTTATGCCCGCTTCGCCATACCCTGTAGGCGGTCGGCCTCGAGCAGCAAAGGGTGGCACGCTCTGTCGTACACAGTTACCGTTCAGCTGCGTGGCCGGTTGTTGCACAGCCAGTGTTGATACACAGATGTTGGCCTCTGCTGCTGCTGCTGCTCCTGCATGTATGGATAGATAGATTGCTTATTCGCTTGACATGTGTAGCTAACTACACTTGCCACCCTTTCAGATTAAGAACGCTTAGAGAGACAGCATAAGCAGGCATGTTGAGTTGGCTAGGGTTTCCCCAACAGTTCTTGTGCATATATATGCATATATATATATATGGTCCCTTCAGAAAAGCAAAAAGTCTCGCGATGACCTCCTCATAGGGGTAAAGTTCCTCCCCCTAAGCCAAAAGTAGTTGTTCTTTTTGTGTGCGATCTGATCGATGGTCAGCAAATGCGGCCCACTTTACAAACAGCTTTTTGATTTTTAATTTTTTGTGCAGTACTACCTGCATCCCACCTATTGAGATATACCTACAATCTCAGCTGTCTCACGCACCTGCATTTGGCGATCCAATTCTGTACCGATACAACGGAAGTTTTCAACTATTTCTGACGTGGTGACCTCAACTAGACGTCCGGGGCGCGCTTTGTCTTTTATTGATGTTTGGCCACGTTTCAATTCATTAATACAGAAATAAACGGTCGTCCACGCTGGCGCGGTTGTAAGGCCCTGGAAGCTCGTCCAATTTGCTTTTAATTTGCGTTTCCGTCTGCTTATTTACGGTACGAAGTTTATGTGTCTGTATCTTGCTCAGTTCAATCGTCTGGCGCACGTTATCTAAACGACGACCTTAACTGCAGCTTAACATGTGATATCGCTGAGAGTGTTCATTCGCTGCCACATACTACAAAATATATAACTGTGGCGCCATTTTGTGGAAATTATGGTAACTTTGGAACTTGCCACGTTTGTTACTTTCGATTGAGTGACCTACGTATATGGCTCGTCTTTCGATCGCTTTCTCTCTGTGTTTCGTTGTGGTGAACGGTGCAACATACAACCAGGTTGTTCGTTGACCGGTAAGCCAGTTAGCTAGTTTGTTTGGTGCTGAGCGTTTTGCAGTGCGCGAAACTTTATTTTCATATGGCGGATGTTATCGCACTATCTCAGGGTTGGCATATTTGTCATTCTGAAAGAAACTGACTTTCTAATGTGTTTTATCTATTCACTGATAGTTTTTCTTACTGTTTCTGTCTACTGTGTATTTCTATCTATGAAATGCTGAATTAAAGGGCTGATGTTAGACATTGAGCTCAAGCATATGCGCATCAGATCAAGAGGATAATCGTGATTATAAATACAAAACAACGAGCAAAGCCATGCCTACTTAATGAGATATCGACGAATAGAACCTTAAAATGTGCTTGGGATGTGCACATAATTAGTAATATAAAACAACATATAGATATTTTCGATGATACGATGAATCATATATATATATATATATATATATATATATATCTGATCATTTAAATAACAATTTGATCGTATCTGCTCATATATATATATATATATATATACAACAACAACACCATAACGACGACGACAACAACAACAACGCCACGACGCCGTAAATATAGGTTGTGGATGCTGGTCTCAAGGTACTGCCTACAATGATCGATACGAGAGGCGGATACCATACGCACCTATTCATGATATACGGACACACTCTTTTCCTATCTTACTTACGCTTTCTCTTTCTATCTATCTTATCTATTGAACGCTCTCGCGCTTTGTCTCTCTCTCTCTCTCTCTCTTTTTTATATATATAGTTAAATATATATATATATATATATATATATATATAGGAGGTTACAACTGTCTTCTAGTAAACGTATACACTACTGCAAATAAATGAAAACGTCACATATCCTCCAGGTTGGGGCGTGCCTAGTCTAGGAGAGTTCCACGCACAGAGGCGGCTTTACCTTGCTGAACGCTCAGCGATAGCTGCTGGTGCGGGTATTCAACAGCTTTAGTGTCCCCCGTCGAATGGCTGAGCGCCTTGCCGACTTGTTGAATAAGTTTGTATGCTGTCGGGCCAAGTCCCCCAGTATCTTAAATTCCAGTGGGCGGGGTAGGTAATACTGGCATACGTTTTGCACTTATTGGCCTCCGCCTACGTAGACGCGTGACCAGCATGTTCCGCTCCCTTACTGAGCATTAAAGGGGCCAATTAATTAGTAAAGGTTGCATCTCAAATCAGCATGCGATTTAAATCGAAAAAAGTAAGCGTTAGTTTGTCCGGTCTCTTCCCATTACCCACTGCCAAGAGGCTCGAAAATGCAAAGACAGGCAGCAACTCGATTAAATGTTCCGTAAAGTTCTGCGTGTCTAGCTCGACGATCTGACCTGAAGACAATGGTGTCGCCTGGCCTCGTCAATCGTAGTGGGTGCTTGCTCGAGAAGATGCGCAAGTGCCTTTTCTTGAAGCAAGGCCGACCAGCCTTTCTGGGAAAGGGTGTCAGTAGGTATGAGACCACATAGAAAGGCTAATCTCTTGGATAAGACTGTCAAAATGAGATCGTAAAGTATTTGGCCTGTGCTGTCCAGCAACCGTGTGGCCTTCTCCAACGACTGGGCCATTAAGGAAACTATTGCAGAACCAGCCAACATGACAACGTCAGACAGTTTCTAGTCCGTCTAAGGATATAGAACGATTATGCGTAAGCCGCATGCACCTGGTGAAACATTTGCTAAACGCGGTAAGAATATTTTTGCGCGATAAGCAGAGGTCTTTCTTAAAGGTATTTGTAAAATCCAGCTTAACTGGAACAGTCGGCCCATTGCGGGTGTTTATAAAGGCGCCGGATATGTGAATTGCGATCTTAGTACCACAAGCAGTTGCAAAGCGAAACTATTAAAGACCAATTGCCAATAATATTGCAGCTTTGTTGGCAGCGCACCCTATTTTTGAAGCCAAATTCCGGAGCATAGAGGAGCATGCGATCGGGCGAAGAGAGCCGCCCTTCTTCGTGAAAACAAATAGTCGGAGGGCTCCAGAGAAAGAGCCCCACTGGAGAACGTCTACAATCTCTTCCAGTTCATCTGCCAGCCTGTCAGCGACGGATCCTAAGAACCCGGACAGCAGGTCCTGGGGAAGGACTTTACGGCAAGGCGTACTTCATCGTAAGAGGTAGTCGGTGGCAGCATCGTCCGGAGATGAGATAGCTAACAAAGATCCGAGGGGACCTGTGGATGTTAGTATCGAAGAGACTTAAGGCTTTCATTCTATGATGCAGAGGTGTCCGAGGAACCAATAGGACTGAAGGCGCCAAATACGTCCCCTTCGGAGAACTTGACTACGACGCGTCTACAGATTCCACCGCCAGGATCCCTTCTGGTATCTCTGAACGTTAGTCCTAGTATTTTGATGCACGATTCAATTCATAAACCTGCAAAGCACAACAAAGGTTATTTTTGATAGTCACTGTGAAGGAACGCATGTCGTTGCGCACCCGTGGAAAGCGCAGCACTACCGGCGTAAAAGAAAACATTAAAAGCGAAGGAAAACAGTAAAAAAAGTTTACGGTATATATACGCATGCATACATAAATAGATATACAAAAAACGTGACAGCTGGTCGCCGAGTCGAGCGGTTGTGCTTTAGTAAGCTCCAACAACTATTAACGACATTTGGGTCAGAAAACTTGTGCGGAGACTCTAACAGACGGTTCTGTCTCCCTTATGTTGCCCTGCTCTTTTATAAGCTGCAAAATCTGGATTCAAGATATTTTCTGTCGTCCACTCATCTAGCAATTCTCTCAAAAAGTCTCGTTCAGCCATTCCTCTGTAAACAGTTTGAGCCCTGACAACTTAGGCAATTTACTGTACGGCAGATTGCCAATAGATTGACTCCGTCAATAATAGGATTGACGTC
This sequence comes from Dermanyssus gallinae, assembly GCA_003439945.1. Lineage (NCBI taxonomy): Eukaryota > Metazoa > Arthropoda > Arachnida > Mesostigmata > Dermanyssidae > Dermanyssus > Dermanyssus gallinae. Next base: position 62,628 of record QVRM01004752.1, read on the forward strand.
ACTCCGAGATGGCAGCGCCATTACTTTAGGCAATAACATCAACTAGCTAGTTGGTAGTAGCAGCATCGATTAACTGACAACGTGAGTAATCTAGTTAGTAGCATATATTGAGAAATACCCGTACAAAAAACGCTTTCGTGAACATTTAGAGCACGGGAAATTTTGGGCTCAAACACACATGAATAAAAAACCAAAACAATCACTTTTACATATAACTAAACTGGGCAAACATTCGAACCTGTTTAGTCAAAGGCAATGAGAGTTGAACACCTCAAGAGAAAAGATGGTTTCGGCCCAGCTGGTGAAGAAAAGACACATACTCGTATATATATTTTTTTACGTTTTTTCCGTAAGGCTTATGCCCGTGTACGGTTTTTTTCGAGAGAACGTCGCAAAAAGTAAGGCATATAAACACGTGGTTGAACAAAAATGGGCAGAAAAAGTTTCCGGTGGACCAAAAGGCCGATTCTATCCGCTGCCGGTATCTTGTTTTCGAATTTTGTCTAGCTTTTCAGTGGCCAGTCGTCTCGTCTACACATCTAGAGTTTCCACTAACAATAAGCCAAAGCGCCAATGAGGGCAAAAACAATGCGTCGACCTTTCTCCCCATCAGCGAGGAAGATGAAGAAGTTAGCCACAGAATAAATCTGCGCAAATGGGTGCTTCATTGTTAGATATGCCAGTACTTGAAAACAACAACAATAATAATAATAATAATAATAATAATAATCAGGCCTGCACGTCACGCGCAACGGTCACAAAACGGACATTCCACTCAGTTTAAATATGCACAGCATTAGATCCATTCCAAAATTTTGGAGAACGAACTCTTAGTTTCCTCAACGCTTGTTCCATAATATAATTGTACCCAGTGAAGCCTGGATGCGACAAGGGGAGGCCGTTCATTCCCATAATGATGGCTATGATTGAATCTCCTGTTGTGTGGTGGCCGTACTGACAACAGCAACAACAACAACAACAACAACATACTCTCTGGCAACCAATTTGAATTTTTGAAGTATGCTTTCATGCAGCTTGTAGAGAACACAAGTTTTCTTTTTTTCAAGCTGCACTTTTTGTAGATCTCGCGCCATCGACAGTGTTTGTCCAGATAACTCCTACTTAAGTTCGGCTTTGACGGTCACGCTATTAAGCTACTATCGGCGTACCTCCTCGGGCGTCACCAGCTTGTGGATGTGGAGAGAACTCGGTCGGAACTGCTCTCGGTTTCGTTCGGTTTACCCAAGGGCACCTGCATTTACCTACTAGCATTCTTTTGCATCATAAATGATATACAAAATATCGCACAGGGAGCAGCTATTATTTGGGCTAATGACAGTATTTTTAAATATGTGGTACACCGTATAATAATGCAGGATGGGTCTGCCCATAACGCCTCAAGTGCAGCAAGTTAGTAGTAATTACTAATTATTAGTAACTATAAATGCCAAAAAAAACTCACGAGGGTGACTCCAGAACGGGTAACATAATAATACGAATGTTTACTTGTGGTCACCAATGACCACTTGACACAATCAAGAGACTCTGCCACGGTGCTGGGTAGAAGTTTGGATGCAATATTTTCTGATAACGCGCACGTAGTGACTTTTATCCGTCGCCTTGTGTAATCGCAAACTCATCAAAATACACCAAGAGCATTAATGCAGCATCATCGTACAAACTGCTCCTCTACAACGCAGAACGTTGGCCTACCCACAGCTAGGCTTGGCCGGAACGACTAAGTTTGTTACGGAGGAGCTTTCTTTTCTTATTTTTTTGGGAATCGGCCCGTTGGGATAAGAGAAGAGAACACAATGTAGTGGATATAGAGGATATCACGCGTCACTTAACCCTGGTAGCGATTTTTGATCACAACCATGGGATCAGACCGAAGATAGTAAAACGTGATCGCTTTGGAGGGGTAAGGGATAACCGGGTATCTGACACGGTTACACTGAAGATTCGCATGCAACAAAGCAGCAAGGACAGCTAAACATTTGTTGTTCGAGCTATCAGGAAGTGGAACACTCATCCGGTCAACTTGCGTTGCTTAGCTTTTCAAGGAGAGATTAAAGTCACATCTACTATTTTGTCAATTATGGGCACACTAGTTTGCTTAGGTTACAGCCAATCTCAATTTCAGTGCTTATATTATGTACGTTGTCGAAACTTGCTTGGTTTCGGTCAACAATTTTATAACTCTTTAAAGCACTGGTTGTCAGTAGGGTGTTGTAGTGTTCCCCCGTATAAGTGAACTTATTCCTTTGTGTTAATTTATTGAAGAGTGCCCGCTTTCTGTGCTCTGTGGCTTTTTACTTATCGAAATGTTCGACTTTCGTTCTGTAGGTTCTCTTTTGCTCTTCCGACAGATGAAAAACTTACAAGACGCGCGCTAAGTAAAAAAAAAGTTTTGCCCCCAGCAAACCTCTCAGCCCCTGCTCTTGTGTGACCTCTCTTGACACGGCCCTCAAGGTTCTTCTGTATTCTACCTTAGCTTGTATTTAGGGAAATGGCTTGTTGTAGGATATGTTCTCGGATATTGTGTTCCACTTGACGGTACTTTTCCTAATCTGCTGAAGTTGTGCTAATTAGAATGTTATATGCAACAAAACAGAAAGAGAGAGAGAGAGAGAGCTAAGGCACGGGGGGTCGAGTCAATACAACACCCATGCGCTATTGCGTTATGTAAAAGACGATTCACGACGCAGCTATTTACCTTACCGACTATCTAATTAGTGCGTCGTGGCACGTTTTTTCCCGAAACCGATTCAAAGCGCTGTTCCAGAGATGGATCCACAATAAGGTGCAAGGCAGGGTAACGCGTAAAGCCAGATCCTCCTTTATGTGAAGAATGATGGCCTACTACTCTAGCTGAGGTGGGATATTAACTACAAGGCTGCAAGCTAGCCAGTACGGCTTCCAGCGCGATATCCGGGCAGGGCAGGGCAGGGCTAAGGTGCAGAGCAGGCCAAACGAGCCAAACACATCCAGTCACGTCACGTGCGGAAGGAACTGAACTACCGCGTCGACGTCCGACTTATAACAAGAGCCCAACCTATCGACGACGATGACGACGTAAGTTTGGAGCGACTGAAGGACTTAGGGACGTCCGGTCGTCAGCCAGCCAGCCATCCGCCGAAACCCGCCAAGTGTTTGGCGATGTTAGCCGTGTTAGCAGAAGTAGCAATTGTAGTAATATCTATACGAGCATAGGGCAGCTGGCGATATTGTTAGTAAGCTGCCAAGCTGCAAAACAGGCAGACAGAAGGGGCTGGTTGCTCGGTGTAGTGGGGATAGGGCAGATAGTTTTAGTGTATAATATTAGAAAGCCACGGGTGCTGGCACAGAAAGAAGTGCCATGGCCGAAGTGGCGGGAAACCAGAAGCAGAAACGGTCGGTTTTATAAGAAAATCCGAGGCAGTGGGAAATTGTCAGGGTGGCGGCAGCAATAGTAGCAGGTGTAGTAGCTATAGTAGCAGTAGTAGTAGTAGTAAGGGTGGAGGTAGGAGTAGGGGCGCTGGTAGGAACGGTGATGATGGGACTGAGGGTAGGGGTGGTGCCGGCGGCACGATCAGTATTAGTGGGAACAGTGACCGTAGCGTAGGAGCACCGGCAGAGCAAGCGGTAAGTGCAGGATACATTCCCAGCCCGTCAAAATCTTAGACCGTCGGACCTTTTAGACGGCTGGTCGCTGCTGTAAGACCCCGCCGAGCTGAACCTGACGGAAAAGAAAACGGATATAGCGTCGTCTGCTCGCCGAAACTCATAACACTTGATAAGAGTAGAAGTTGTAGCAGCAGCAGCAGCGTGAGCGTTCCCTCCCTATTCCCTATTCCCGATCGACAGCGGCAATGACCCTGCGCCCTCGCATACCTGTAACAGAACAACAACAACAGCACCAACAACAACAGCAATAACAACAAACAACAACAACAACAAGCAACAATTGCCAACTCAGACAACGACGACGACGAAACGACAACAACAATAGCAGCAGCAGCAACAACGATGACAATAACGACAGCGACAACAACGGGGAACAATCGCACCACGATGAGGATGATCAATCACCACGACACCAGTACCAACTACAACGACTCTGACAACAGGACCGCGACACGAAGAAGCAGAGCGCAAGAAATGAAATAACTACAACAACAATAAGGAAAATAATGCCATGTATTAATGTCGAATCAACGACAACGATCGCTAACGCAACATGCTTATTGGCTGAACATTTCGGTTACGACAACCATCGCTCTAAACTGTCGTCCGTGGCGCTGACCATCGATTGTAAGCTTTAACCAAAAGTACGGACATTTAAGAAGATAGAGCGGAAATTGGAAAGTTGAAGTGCGTAACACACTTGGCAGTAATATTGGTGACATGATGTCCAATAACAGCAACATTAGCTACAACAACAACAACAACGACGACTGCGGCAGATGATGCCACGGCGGCAGCAACTAAAGTGAGGCCAATGCTGAAGTAAACATTCTTTGTAATGCGACAAAATACCAACTAAACAACGAACCTTAGGTTCCTCTCGATTGGACTGTTGCCAAGCTGTTTGGTTTGCTCCTGGCGCGATGCCGCCTGGGTACGCGCAGGGATTGAAGAGAAACGTAGAGCACCACCACAGCCTAGCGGCGAACGGCTCAGTCGGGCGTGACCGACCGACCTCACAACTTAAAAATCATCGTCCTAACTTTAAAATGTGCGTACGCTAATCTGCTACGTTGATGTCAGCAAGCTTATTGGCAGCAGCAGCAGCAACACCACCTCCTCCTCCCGTTAGGACGGTTTTTGTGCCGCAGATCCAGAGTGCGTGGCAAGACGCTACACGCCGAGAGCCATGCCTGCTTCCAGTTCAAGCGAACTGTTTTAGTTCGTTCTAGTTCGTTGACGCAGAAGAAAAGCGTAACGTCCAGATGAATGGACATGGTGACTACCGGAGCCATGGTGTTCGGACGTACTGAAGCGGCGATGGAGCGCCAGCATGGTGCAAGGACAACACTATCTTCGTTCATGACTTCACTGTGTTGGCGGCTTTGGGCCCATTTCTGTAGGCCTTTCATCTCTCATCCAGCCGCTCGCTCATCTGTCCGCCCCTCTCTCCTGCTTGTGTGCGTGTCCGACCACAACATTGTTGGCAAGTCAACGAAACGTGACGCCTGGCTGGGTGACTGGCATCATCATTCGTTCATGATAGCGTTCGGCGGTTCAGCCACCACCATCAACGTTGCCACCATCTATCTCTTCATATCTGTCTGCCACATCCGTCCTCTGCGGCAGGTTGTGTCAGAATGCTCTGAATCTGATCACGGCCGTCTTCACTTACGGCCGTCAGCATCACCGGGCTACAGTCGTACAGTAGTGCATCGGTTCGAGCTGCTCCTCCCTACCGCGACCCGCAGCAGACATGAAAATTGGCGGCAAGTCGGCATCGGGGCACGGATAAATGAACAAGCCTCAGTTAGTGCATTCGACGACATGATGGGCTCCCTACCGTCCCTGGGGTACGGGTGGGGGGCGAACGCCGAACGTGGCCGCCACCGGACACCCAGGACAGATTGTGTTTTTGCTACGAGTTGTCGTTCATCAAACGATTCGTCGTCGACGACGACTACCAAGACGACCATCACCATACATTCCGTTCGAGCGCCTGGACGGGAAATCCAGGAAGTGTCCTGGAACGCTGGTCGTCGCTACCGCCGCTGCTGTTGTTGCTGCTGCTGCTGCTGCTCGGAAATAGGCCGGGAATATAAACTTATTCATTGAATTGCCGGAGAGTTGCATGCTGCGTGTCGTTTATAGCGAGAGAAGTTCTGCGTCAAGGCTTGTCCAGCAGCAGGTCGCCAAAGCTAGCCCTATGATCAAGCGAAAAGCTCTCACTCAACAATACTCTCGAAATGAAAAAGCTTTTTTGCTCGTGAACGTTCGAGTACACATATATATATATATATATATATATATATATATATATATGTATGCGCTTGACAGGTACATTGATCGAGATGAGGATGCAGGAAGGTCCGACCTTACGTGAGCTTTGCAGGTTACGTGTGTGAGTGTACATTTCTATGTGTGTTTACTCGTATGTGTTATGTTCACCAGGCTGTCGAATATACGAATATACAGAAGCGTACAAACACAGCCATATTACGATTGAAACGGTTTTCCTAACGAAATCCTGTACACCCCAGTTGTTGGCAACGCCCGCAGGCATGGTACACAGCGTATACAAAACGAATACTACAGCGTAAATAATCCGACTGCAGCTCACTGGGTCAGCTACATGTCTAGTTATATCTCACTTCCTTTCTTTTCTCTCTCCTTTTCGCTTCTCTCTCTATCGATTTCCTTTTCTCTCTCTCTCTCTTTATCTCTCCCTATTTCATTTTTTTCTTTTTCTCGGCCTCTTGTTTCCTTTCTGTCCCTCTCTCACACGCTTTCTTCTCACAATTGAGTTGACTAGTCCAAATTGGCGCAGGAAATTGGACTAAAAGGTAGCCGCAATAAAGCACAGAGAGAGAGAGAGCGAGGGTTGCAGCTGCAGGTGGCCGAGCAGAGAGAACCGAGCAGCAGAAGCGCTGCTAATACACGCATCATCTACATACGTATAGTTTCATACTTTAAGTGGGGGGGGGGGGGGGTTCTACTCTAGCTTCTTCATCAAATTGGCTAATTGTACACCAGGCTGGCCAGGCGTAACTTGCGCTTGCTTGTGTTCTGTGTGACAGGCGGCAAGCGGCCCGCGGCCCGCTGATAGGCTTTACTCTACTACTTTGATAAGCTGATACGCTACGTACGATCATCTGCATGTCCAGAGGCAGATGTAGGTTAACTGCCGCCGCTCTATTCCTTGTCGTCATCATTGATGCTGTCATTGTTGTTGTTGTTGCTGTTGTTGTTTTTTGTTGAGTTGTGGTATCGTTGTTGTTCTCCATGGTGCTGTCATTGGTGGTGCGTTCTGGTATAGTTTTTGTTGTTGTTGTTGTTGTTGTTATGATTGCTGTTGTTGAGGCGTTGTGGTACCGTTGTTGTTCTCGATGGTGTTTTTATTTATAGTTTTTGTTGGCCTTGTCTTCAGTGTTGTTCTTGGTATTGTTGTTATTGTTGTTATTGTTATTTTTGATATTATCGCTTTTTGTGTTGTTGCTGCCGTGTTGTTATATTGCTGCTACTGTCGTCGACGTTGTTGTTGCTGTTATTGCCGTCGTCGTTGTTGTTGCTGTTATTGCCGTTGTCGTTGTTGTTGCTGTTATTGCCGTTGTCGTTGTTCCTCGTTACTTGACGTATGCTTTACTCCCCTCCTTCCACCACCGCTGTCTGGCCGTGCCCTGCTGCCACCGGCGACAGGTGTCGTCCACCAGGATCTGCCTGATGTTAGTGGCTAATTAACACAAGCCCAAAGGCTCAGCGGAGCCAGTAATCGTAGCCTGTCGGCCTGCCAACACCCCGTGTGCCTCGCTCCAGTTGTTTTCTTCTTTCTCTCTTTCTCTCTCTCTCTTTCTCGCACGCTGGCTATTTCCTACTTTCCAAGGACGTTGTACATGTACGGTTCGTTGCCACATCCACTACGATTATTCTTACGGCTACACGAAGCGCTGGTGTCGCAGGCGTACCCCTAGGCATGGGGGACTGACTGACGGATCAGAGCAGCCATTGGCGGCAACACTCTTTGCCAACCCTTTGCAAGACCATAAAATCTGCCTGAGCCTGAGTACATCGATCGGTCAATCTGCAAGCATGGCCACATGGAGAATCTCCTGTGTGGGGGCCTGCAGCAGACTTATCGCAAACGTAATTCGGTCAGAACAGTGCAAAAAATTCACGTTCTAGCACCGCAAATGTTCCGTCAATGCACCAGTGGTACTGACACAATCAGCATAGCTTTTGGTGAACCTCAATCTAGTAAGTAGTTTTTAGAGTATAGAATTATATATTTCGAAACCTCTCAAGAAATACAAAACAGCATTTTTGATGAAGCCAGCGTGCCCTCGCTTTTGTCGAGGCATTGACGGACAATGTTGTAACACGCGCTCAGTCTATGTTTCTATTTCTTTTGCACGGCATTTCGGCACCTGCCTTTCGCTACGCGACTGCGACAGCTTGAGCACGCTGAACTCTGAAAATGCTCCGCGCTGGGTATGTTATCTCATGAGTCTACTAGGACTTCTTGTCGTGCTGACGGAAGGACGGACGGACAGGCGAGTGGCCAGGTCGACGTAAGTTATCTGCGTCGTTTGCCTGACGAAGGCGGCTTGGCTCAAACTTCGATCGGACCCCTTAATGCCGGAAGGTCGGTCGGGACATGCGGCTAGCTGCTGAACTTTGGAAATATGCAGGCAGCACCACCTCCAGCACCACCTTGCCCTTTTTCGAGACACTGCATTGCTGCTCGCCGATCGGGCACATGCCTGCACCTACACCACGACGGACAACACCTTGTTCCGTGTCCTCGCGTCAATCTCGCGATCTCGCGAAGGCAACCAGCAGCAGCAACCGGCAGGCAAACGACAACTCATGATGATCGATGGGACCGAAAGTTGACAGGGACGGGGAAATCTTATTACGACACAGCGTCGCCGAAAGACAGCGGGGGGGGGGGGGGGGACGAGGAAACTGAAGAAAGGCACAACGAATAATGTGTGTCTGTGGGTGTGTGTGTGTGAGAGAGAGAGAGAGACAGATAGAGGGGGGGAAGGCAACTGGCAAGAGGCAAGACGAGTCGGGGGGGCTAGCGACGAAAAGTGCCGAAAGTCAGCGGTACTACCGTATTGCGTAGGTCGGTTTTGTGAGACGGCCATGTGTACGCCCAAAGAATAGGCGTCCATATATATATATATGTATATGTACTTATATATATGGGGGCGGATGCGTTTGTGTGTGTGGGTGAATGTCAGGGACCCACTCTGTGTGCCTCCCGTCTCCGTATGGATGACTGAAGCCGCCGCCGACTGGCGTACTGATGACAACCGACATGGACCCACCAAGCCCGGTGATCGCGGTGCAGCGGTGGATCAAACGCGAAGTCTTTCGATGATGGCTGTGATTTATGAGAGAAGAGACGTCGGTTAGTCGTTGGTGGGTCTGCTCGGCGGGTCGGACTACAGCGAGAGGCAGTTGACGGTAGGACGTGGGAGCGTGAGGTAAGGTGGTCGGTCGGCTAGGAACAGAAAAAAGTGGGCCACAAAAAAATACTGTGCCGGTGCCGTTGGATGGGGCAGCCGTACCCTACGGAGTAAGGTTATCATGGGCGGCGCTGGTGCGTTTGCTTTTCCCATTTGCTATCGAACGAAGAGCAAGGCGGCGGTGCAAGAGGTCTGTCTCCATTGCACTCTTTCACTCGCACTGTCTCCCTGCCCAATGCCGCCGAGTTCAGTGAGATCTGTTGCTCTGCTGTCGGCCAATGCTATCATACATACGCCGCGTCCAACTACATAGCATGCGTCAGCACCTCGCCGACATGAGGCTATGCATCTGAATGTATCTATACATTCGGGGGCGGATCAGCAAGCTACAGTACTTTGACTTGGCAGCCAGACCGAAACTGCCAAGGCCTTTTGGTTTGTTTTGCTTAGAAGCGCCATTCGTCAGCTACACCATGCGCCAAATTTCGCGCCAATTGGTGGCGATGGTGTTTATTGTTTGAGTTTGCTTCAAAGATGTGAAGCCGAGTTTTGACGATTTCGAAGGAGGTAAAAATGGAAGAGCAACGAATCAGTATCACAATCAATCAGGTTCTGTATTAAAAACCAAATCATATGCTCTAGTGTAGTGGAAATGTTACGAGCTGCTTATGCGGTGATCAAGCAATATGCCGATATGCTGTGTATACGTGGCACCATCAACCGATTTGCAACCGATTTTGACATCAATAACAGAAGAATGCGTTAACAAAAAAATTCCGGTGATATCGTACTCACAACTCACACAACGAATTACTATCAAGGCGACAGCTGATGGAGATATCTTATGGATCAGCTGCCAGAAAATCAGCAACGAAGTTCGGTTTAAAAATATTGAATTTCCCGCCTATGAGCTCTATCGGGAAATGTACGAATTGAACGTAGAACATTAGCCAGTGCGGCAGCAGAAAACCCTGGATTGCTTCGGAGAGTGATTACAGTAGACGAGTCATGGGTGCCATGGTTACGACATCGAGACTAACGCCCGAGTCTTCCAGTAATGCCTTCAATGAGAAAGTCGATTGACGAAATTCAGACAGAGCAGATCAATACCAAGGTTCATTTTCACAGTTTTTTTTACCTACAAGGAAATCATCTTAAACGTGTTTTGCCACCGTTGAAAGGAATGCTACCGCCACACTTTAAGAGAAATGCGGGAGAACATCTGACGCAAGAGGACTGAACTCTGGGCAAACAACTCTCTGATGCTTCATGGCGATAACGCACCGGCGTACACATCATCACTGATTTCGGATTATTTCATGAAAAATTCGATCTCTATATTATTTCGGCAACATCCCTATTGGTCGAACCTGGCTCTGTGCCATTTTTTTCTGTTCGGCGCGTATAAAAACAAATTGAAGAGACAATATTTCAAGGCTACAGAGGACATATCGAAACATTCGCAGCAGCAGCAGCAGCAATTTAACTCGATTCCGAAAGACGCGCTTAAAAATTGTTTTCAAGAGTGAGTGAAACAAGGTGCGACAGACACAGTTGCATCGCAGCGGGCGGGAGCTATGTCGAGGGAAACAAAACACTTTAGGATATTGAATCAATCATATTTTTTCAAATATGCATCCAGAACTTGACGCGCCCTCGTATGCTTATGTACATACATCAACTCATACCGACCGAACACCGCAAACATGTATCCAAAGTGTGTAACATTGCCGGAATTGGAGTACACGTTGTTGGTAAATTGTAGCCGTTTTTTTTTTGTTATTCGTATAGTCTGGTAATGCGGAAGGAAGGAGAGATAGGGGCGGGAGGAAGGAAAGGTAGGAGCGGTGGGGGGGGGGGGAATAGAGGAGGAAAAACAGGGGGTAGCGGCGGTGGCGGCGGCGGCGACGAGTTAATGTGATTGTGGAAGTGCCTGTCGGTGGTGAGACACCCCAGCGGCCGGCCGTAGCCGAACTACGACTAGTCACAAAGTCGAAGTACAAGTTGTAGCAGTAGTAGCTTAATAACGAGAGCACCAACCACAACGACCAACCGACAACTGTGTGTCGGACTAGTGTACGAGTAGTAATCGGTAGTAATAGTATTTGTACTACTTGCAGCCGTCGTAGTAATGACGGGGGGGGAGGGGGGAGGGTATACCGAGCTTCTGTCGGCAGACTCAATTTATCTCGATGATTGCGTCCCGCACTGATAGTAGTGGAAGTGGTGGTAGTAGTAGTTGTTGTAGTCGTAGCAGTACTGGTATATCGGATAGAAGTTAAGATGCTGAGCCTTTTCGGAAGTGAAGATGAAGAACGAACAGACAAGATAATGCCCGTCACCCCGGTCCGCTCGCTGGCTGGCTCAACTCTGGCGGACTTCTTGAATGAAGACGGAGCCGGCGGAAGAAAGTTCTATACGGAGGGAGGGAGAGTCAACAAAGAGGATAAACGTGATGTAAGCTGGGAGCGCACCACAGAGGTGGCAAGAGAGAGTGCAAGAGACCGAGAGGGGAAGGTGGGGGGAAGCGAGAGAGAGAGAGAGAGAGAGGGATGGGGAAAGAGAGAAAATTCACACGCAAGCGTCCCGGAGCACCTAGACACTATCTGTGGGGCTCCAAGCGAAAGGGCTAAGGAATAGATTTTCGTCACGCACCGCCAACGTAGGCCATCTTGATGGTGTCGCGCTAAGGGTGGAAAGGCTGGCCTCTCCTTATTATTATTATTATTATTATTATTATTATCATTATTATTATTATTATTATTATTATTATTATTATCTTTATTACATGTTAAACGATGTTACAGTTGAGAGGTCTGAACGTATTATTGCGAAGTTTTTTTAAATAATTAGTTCACTCCATGGCGCCTAAAATAGATGCCGCGTTTCCTCTGCAAACGGCCAAGGACAATGCTTTGCCTCAAGAATTGACCCTCTCTTCGGTCGTTCGTAACTTCCTGAATTCGCTTACTCAAATCTTTGAGAAATGCTTCGGTTCCCTTGCTGATTGGTCCTAGTGTCTCCATGGCGATAGGCACAAAAATATATCTTGTTTCCAGTCCAGCATATTTAAACCGTTTTCTGGCGTCTGCGTGCTTTGCTACCCACCCCGGCTCAACAGAGCTGTGGTTGTAAATAGGAAGCCGCGGTTGTGCACGAAACCGTTGCATCCCAAGCTAGGATGCTTTGGATCCTAGCTTGGGATGGGGTCACATGGACTTTCCATGTGAGCATAATGCAATGGTCACCCCATCAGGTCTTTCTTCGCCAGCGGACACTAAACCTCTCGGTTCAAGTGTAGATGGTATACCGGCTTTCCTAAGGGACCTTATGATCACACCGTTCAGTTCAGCATGTCTGGACGATCTACCGGCGCTCTTCGGCAACTCAGTGGGTGTAGGCCACTGGAATCCACCATCTCCCCGCACAGTTTGCACTTAAACGGCTCGCAGACGCTAGCGCCGATTCTAAGTGCTCACATCATCCGGAAAGAGTTGAGATCCAGCATGGTGCCAATTATTATTATTATTATTATTATTATTATTATTATTATTATTATTATTATTATTATTATTATTATTCTACTATTGATCAGATCGATGGTCGGATACGATGTGTCGACGCTAAAATTAATGGTCTGATACCAACCAAAGAAAGAAAAAAAAACACATACGAGCGCATCGGCGTCGATGATTTCATTATCGTCACTAAGCCGAGACGCTTGCAGACAGACGCTGCCGGCGGGCCGGACGTCTACAGGCGATCCTCTCTGGTATGGAGAGGCGGCGGCGCCGGGGGGTGGCGGCGGAAGAGCACACTATAGATGGAAATAGGACGCGGCAGGGCGGCCGTTGCGTCGTTCTGCACAACGACGGTGGCGACGACGACGACGACGACGTCCTGCATGATTAGGTCATGTGGAAGGCCACTAGACATCGTTGAGAAAATGCGCCGCGACCGGGGGTCCCAGTCATCGACGTAGTTGGAACGCATGAACGCACGCACTGTGTATCTTATGCGTTACACTTATGCGGTCGTCTCTCCTACGCCATATACTCGCGGCCGCTTTGTACTTGCTTGCCAGAAAGAGAGAGAGGCACAACGTAAAAACCGTCGCGGAACGCAAATATTTTCTCTAAATGGACAGACTTGTGACGCAAGTTAGTCGCAACCGTAATGTCGATGTCCCGAAGTGCTTGAAATTGGCGTGCTTTAGGCTACTTTAACTACTTGCTTACAGATACGCAAATTAATCAAAACCTGCCTCTACTTCTTTAAAGCCCCCCGTGGATTAGAGAACGAGCACTAAACATGCCGAGATAATTATAGTTTTTTAAAGGCCCCTCCGTCTGATTAGTTCTAGATCAAGTCTCTAGAACCGAGGGTGGTGGGATTTGATCGACGACGGGAAGAGACGAAACAGCGTCAACATTTTGCTATTGCATTAAATTAATGATGGCTTGTTGGCATGAAATGAAATTGCATTCTACTAAGTAGCCCCGTCGTATTTACGCTACGGCGTGATGGGCGTTGGATTTGTAGCCAGACGCCCAGAAATAGAGTAAAATCAAAACACAAAGCTAAAAACACAAATTCGCTTTGCGCAGGTAACTGTAACAAGGATAGGCCCCATCACTAAAAGAAAATGAAGATTGCGCGACACGTGAGTAAAAAGCCAGACTAACACGAGTGGTGCGCAAAAAGCCAAGTTTCTTGTAAAAATGTCATTGCTGGCTATAGCCAGGCGAACGGCTATTTCTATAGGCGGCTCCAAAAAAACAACAGCCTAAGGTCTATAACAGTGCACGTGGTTGCACGCTATTGAAGATGCACATAGTGTACTGTCCCTATTAAAGACAACTGTAGCGGTAAACCTAGCTTCACTGACTCATCGAACACTCATAAGTGGGTGTGTTTAAATCATCATCAATAAACTCTTTTTGATGACTTTTTACAATTTTTGTAAATTGTGAATTTCGTTATTACAATTATTGTTTTTACGTGCAATAAATGTAACCCCTCTTCGAGCAGCGCTTCTTCTGCTCCTCCGATCACGAATTTAATTCACCACATATTGTGCCGCTGGACGAATTTTCATAACCCTAGCGATGAGTGTTGCCATTGATTTTGCGGTCTTATTTGCACTAAATATCACCACGAGGCATGTCCGCCAGCGTTAGCCATTTTGGTGTGGGCTCCGTGATGATTCCTGGCTAAATGCGTATACAACGTATTATCCATATGTTTAAAATTAACGAAAACGCATGCCGTTTTCGGGACTAATGGAGGGTTTCTTGCCAGAATCGGACCTTTATTTCTCAATAAGCGACAATTAGTGCAATTCATAGACCGAAAAGCGCATAACGACACGGTGGTTAAACCGACGTTTAAGAATAATAATACAAGCCTTATGACCCTTGTAATATGGAAGCTAGGCTTGAATCCTGCAAACTTGCGTTTCTAGGTTTTAATACAGCTGTTGGTGATACCCAGGATGTCAGATTCGCATTTAAAGTGTTTAGACAATACATTCGTGCCCGCAAGGAGATACAAAGCTTGAATTCGTTCCAAAAGGCTTGGCTGTCCCTTTAAGAAGGAATTTTAAATGATTCAGCTGCTTATACTTCTCTCCCCCAGATTTAAATAGCCTAGATCCCCGTTGACTCAAAGCCCTTCTCGCAACAAGCAAAGAGCGCAAGCACCCAACTATTATATGCCTGAGGCTGCCAAGAGTGCACGGTTAATACCGAGGTGTCCGCGTAACAGTGAAGCAAGTGTACCTCACGCGTTCAGTGGGCGGGTATTGCCTGCCTTGCCAAGACAAATTGAATAACGTTTTGATCTGCTAAGTTCTACGCATTATCGGCCCCATAAATGGCCACCGATGCGATCTCGAGATCACAGAATAAAACCGCGGAACCCGTCGCTCAGAGCGTTTCGTTTCAGAATTTCTCATCTCGGATCTGGCTGCCTCTAGAGCTTCGCATTCGTGTGTGAAAACAAGTGTGCGAAAACTGTTGTCCTCTGCCTTTGATTTGCAGTACATTTGCGTCGACGTGGGAGCCTTCCCATCCCGTATTTTTTCACTTTGAGAAGGTAGCCTCAGAAGAATCCTTGGCCCGCTAAAATTATTTTTAGCGGGCCAATTTTTTTATTATTTTCCACTCGTCTTGCCAAAACGATATTGTTGTTTTGCGTTTCGACTTCGGCGGTATGTACCGCGCCACTTTAAGGACTTTTTGTTTCTCTTCTCCGAAATACATTGGAAAGGACTAGGCAAATATGAAGGTTGCCTGTGTACTTACAGCCCTATATGCTTGGGTAATTTTTAGCGCCTCAGTTCTCTGCACTCTTTGCTGCATGGTCCTGTATGCAGCCAAGCTAGACACAGGAAGAACCCAGGCTGCTGCTCTTAATAACTAATAAATTGCTTCCGCCACGGACATGACCAGTCTTCTCTTTCCTTGCGTGAGGACGTTTACGTTAGGCATAAGTCTGACTATGTCGGCCGCCGCTTTGCATGCCCTTTCCATTGTAATTCTGATGTGAGTGGTAGCTCTCATAACCTCAGGCTCAGGACTAGTCGTATCGTACTTGGAACAATCACAACTTTCAACGCGTTGGAGTTGGGCGGTAGGATAATTCCAAGTATAGGAATTGATTAAAGCTGCTGAAAAACGTACTTACGAAATATAGAGGGAAACATGACCTCCACGTCTGAGGTTTATCGCTTTGGTCGAGTTCCTCGAGAGCCCAAGCTGACTGACAACTTGGTAAAGCCAGGCCAGCTCTAGTGGCGGTACCTGGCGCCTACATGTGTTTAACTAAGTTGTCTACGTACAGTACTTCAACGAGCTTCCTGGAACCTCCGGTCTATTTTGGATTAAATTCTTGCGGCAGACCTATTGTTGGCGAAATGTTCAATATTCATCAATAGTTACTTGATCTCCGGTAGAATTGCTGAGAGGATGGAAGGATTCCCGGAATTCCGACTAATACGAAGATGTCCCAGGGTGCCACCCTCCATGCGGTGTCAAATGTAGGTCTGAAATCAGTAAATGCGGCATATAGGAAAAGCTTCGGCTTTTCGACTGCCTGTTGGGCGTTTGCTAGAAGAATAGTGGAAAGCACTGTTCTAGAGTGATCTTCCCCCACTTCGTGTTTTTCTAAGTAGTATGTTGGGAACGGTTTTTTACCTTGTTAGAATGTAGGTAAATAGTTCTTAACTAGCGTGTTTTTTAGCAGTTCAGCACCGGACCGATAGCTGAGAGAGGTTACATAAGTGGGCGTGTGTGTTAGCCTGATAGTTAGGTAGGCGAAGTTGAAGCGAAGGAGGGAAATATCAAAAGCTCGATAATATATATATATATATAATATATATATATATATATATATATATATATGTATATATATATTTTAGGAGTGAGCAAGCTTCATTGTGAGTGTGTATATGTAAATGCATGGTATCCATTTCTATTGGGATTCTCTTCTTGTTGTTCAACACACAGAGGAGGGCCGGGGCAGTGGCTTGACGTGCCATACTTGCGATCCGCATCGTCTAGACCGAGCCGGACTTCGCAACGAAATCGCACGACAATGTTCGACCCCTACATAGCTCGTATTTGACGGTGATCAGGCGACAACTGTAGCAGTCAAACAAGAGCCCTAGAACGCAAAAACAACAACAACAACAACAATGACTACACAATAACCGCAACCGCAAACAGCACTAGCACGTAACAATCAAACTAGCTGTAGGAGAGCTGCAGCAGAAAAAACACAACCGAACTGAACAACCACTACAACAGAAGCTCCACTCCAGAGTGCTAACATAGCGAAGTTATATAAATAAACCTGACATACAAGCTTTCGTTTAGATACGGAACCGTCTCTTCACAACGCTTCTGTTAAATGCTCGTAAAAATATTCGGCAAATGGTCTGTCTCGGCGCACAGGACACTCACAGCACACACACAGATAGAATTGCTCAGCAGTAACAATAACACGACTAACGCTAAATGAAAGCACCCTATGTTAGTACACCAACAATAGTTACAAGTCCTAATAGACTAACAACAAAGAAAAGCCGACGATGGCGTCGGCGACACCGCCGCTACTATCACCAACAGCAACAACGACAACACCGACGACAACGACAACAACAACGACGACAACGACAACAACAACGACGACAACGACAACAACAACGACACCAACAACGACGACGACAACGACACTAACAACGACGACAACGACGACAACGAGGGTAACAGCAACAACGAGGATAACAACAATAACGAGGGTAACAACAATAACGAGGGTAACAACAATAACAAGGGTAAAAACAAAGCCCACGAGGGCAACAACGGCAACAACGTGAGTAACAACAACGACAATGAGGGTAACAACAACGACAACGGGAGTAACAACAATACAAACAAGAATAACAACAAAGAGGGTAATTACAACAATAACGAGGTAATGCCAACAACAGCGAGGGTAACGACAACGACAGCGAGTGTAACAACAACGACAAAAGGGGGGGGGGGTAACAACAACGACAAAAGCGGGGGGTAGTAACAACGATAAAAGCAGGGTGTAGCAGCAGCAACAACAACGAGGGCAACAACAATGCCATCGGTCGTAGTAACGACAACAGCGATAGCAACAACAACGGCAAGAGTAACAACGACAACAGAAACGAAAGTAGCAACAACAACAACAAGTGTAACAATGGTAACACCAACAAAAGCGAGGGTAACTACAACACTAGCAATAACGACGACGACCACAACCATGTTGACAACGACAGATTCGTTGTTATCTTCTGTTGGCTCTGAGTTTCTCCGCCCCGCCTACAGCCGACTCCCATTGTGTTCTCGACTCGGTTACTTTTGCTATCACTGCCGTTTCATTCGAGTTATATTATCATCATCATCATCATCGACGTCATTAATTTCATTAAGCTCAGCATATACCGATCGACTGTTTGTTGGGTCTGCTGCACCGCGAACTGTTACCCGCTCGCTGTTGCTAAAATGAAGACAGCTATCTTAATTATTGTTATTATTAGTTCTGCTGCTACCACTCTGCAGAAGTACAATTGTTTGTGGCATTTTTCCGATTTACCGCCTCCTCGGCCAACTGCTGGCCGACCGCATTACACACGGACCCGCAGTTCAACTGCTGTGCAGAACGGGTGAACAGGCATATAGATCAATAACTACATCACATAGCGAGAGACTGAGAGAAAGAAAACCGACGAGAAAAAAAAAATATATATATATATATATATATATTTATATATATGGAGAGAGCGAAAGCGAGGAAATATAGATAAAAAGGAGACACAAACCAAACGGATCTGCTACAACTGCAAACACACTGGAATAAAATCCAAGGAGGGCTTTTTTGCCCATTTCGCTAACCTCTACCCAAGGCTCTCTTTTTCTCCATCTTGTTGTCGGCCTGCCTCCTGTCTTTCCATCTGCTTTACCGTCATTAGACAGCTCTGGCCCGGCGACGAGGCGGTGTGATACGGAGATCAAACAAAAGCGCAGCACTATTATCGCCGTTGTGAGTGTGTGCGCCCTCTCTGTCCCCACCACCTCATGGGTCTGCCTTTCACTTTCGCTCCCTCTGGTTCCGCGGCTGGCTCGCCGGCTTTCGCCTTTACTCGAAATTTGGCTTTGCGCACCAGTTCGGCGTACACATTTCACACACTGCGAACACTGCGGAACAACGACGGCCACGAGCGGGATGACATGCAGGAGTCGACGCAGAGACAGGCACGGGTATGTACAGATGTATACAAGTTTCCTTTGATTCCCTATTTATCTGCCTTTATCTTGCCGTTTTCTCTCACACAAGTTCTTTCTTTAGTCCTATTTTCATCTGCCTGCCTGCTTATGTCACTGTTTGCCTGTCTATCTGTTTCCTTCCTCTTCTTTCGTTACCTATCTCGCGTCGACACGTGCTGTCTGACTGCTGGTGCTATTTCAGGTAAAATTCAAATCCAGAAATTTTCAGGCAAATCCCTCTAAGCCCGTCATTTAGAGATCGTCGTCATCGCCATCATGAGGGTGTGCCTTACTTTCCTCTTTTACGGCCTCTCTTAGAAAAAAGATGAAGAAGAGAGACCTTTTCTGGCGTTTGTAATATTTATGACGATTTTCTCTCTATCTCTCTCTCTCTCTCTCTCTCTCTCTCACATAAACACACACACATATTCACACAACATGTATAGTGTTCCAGTTCGCTTTCTCTTGTCTTATTAGCTATTCTTAGCTCTGTCCATGTTGGCCAAGGCACAGGGGTGCGCGCGTTTACCCATCCACCTATCCATCTAGGCTGCTTCAGGCCCCACCCACATTCACCCATTTCATCCATCTACCCCCACCAGCATGTGGGCTATGATACGTGTCGAATGAGCGCAGACACACGCACACATACGAACACGCCTATTTAAGCGCCTTTGTAAGCGCACCTCTTTCTGTGTGATCGCGCCGCCACCCCCAGTGGCAGAGGCTTGAGATGGCGGCGGCGGCTGCAGCAGGAATGCCTGCGGTATTGTTCTTGAGTAGGCAGGCTTCATCTCTGTTGGCCCGGCGTTTTTTTAGGTCTTGTAGGTTCTTCAGATTTAGGCTTACTGACAGGCGCGTTTGACCGCGTGAGTGGCATGTGGCGCAACCTAGACATATATATATATATATATATATATATATATATATATAAAACTAGAAATAACTAGCAATTATAAAGAACCACCGAAATGCCACAGCTTCAAATAGAAAAGGTCAAGCTTGAAACGGTTGTTTATAGTTAAGTTGTAGATTCTTTTATAACCAGAGTTAAGATTAATCGGCCATTACTTTAAAAAAAACTGGCGGTGTAGGTGTGTCAATAATAAAATGGCACAGCATCACCTACTTATTGTTATTAGTCTACATTTCAATCTTACGTGATAACAGTTAAACCAAATATGCACATACATATTTGCATTTGCTAGTTTTGACTATTCTATACCTGTGTCGTTAACATATGACGGGTCATCATAGGCAACTGCGACAAATGCAGATGATTTTGCGAAAAGGTCGTAATTTACGTACACGTGTAAGGCGTGGTAGTATCAGCGTATTTATTCTGCAATGTCACTGTCGGTGCACAAATTACGCTTTTCTTACATTTACGTGCAGTTTGCTATACTCTCAGCATGCATCAGCTTGCTATTACCAGCTTGGTCTCAGCATACATCGGCCTCTGAACACCGCCAACCACTTGACAAACAGACCCAAACACAGTTGTGATCTCCGATCTATTCACCTTGAACAATACTTCGCGCATTTAACCTAGTACTATTCTCAAGTGACTAATCTCAAGCCTTTCTCTAAACGCTCAATGTTTCATCATACGCTCTCAGCGACCATGGTAGTTGCACTGCCGGTTGGTTAATGCTCAGAGTCTATTTGACGCACGGATGAACATAAAAATGCTTGAATATCTTTAGGCTATACTGTAAGCATTCCGTTGCTGGACATACTCTGTACTGATCAGTTAGCCAACAGCGTTCACTTTGCAAATGGCAAATATTTTCTTATAACGACTTGCATTTAGACGAAATTGAATGACAATTAGCCCACCTTGTCTCTGGCGGATTTTCCTAAATGTTACGTTAAGACAATCGATTTTTCCAGGTTTGAATGTGTATACTCATGTCAGCACGACATAGGTCGTGCCAGCGCCTAATCAGCCGATTAACGCACAAAAAAAGACTTAACTTTCTCATCGAAATTGGATTGCCATTTGGCAAAGCATTACAAGCATTTGCTTTTCGGCGTTCTTTAACTAAAGGTACGCTCGCTGCACTCCAGCAAACCTATTGCCAAAGTAATGCTCGCTCTTCTTCGCATCACCGATAGAGGTATTGGCAAAAGGTAAAGGAAAACGAACATGGCCGTGAAGGCAACCATCTCTCAGCAGCGCAAAAAAAGCAGTTACTTCTAAACACTGCTTTCGATCGAACCTCCTGCCCGATGTACCGTTTCTTGTTAGAGCATAGCATTGTTTTTGTTGGAGGAGGTAGTACAGGGCCATTACGAGCTCCTCTTATTGCCGCGGTTGACCCGCATCGATATCGCAAGCGCTGGTTAAGGGGAAATGTCCCATCTTGTGGCTGAAGTGCTGCTGCTGCCAATCTGGCTGTGTCGGAACTTGTCGCAATGCGCTCCCAGTTTGTGCGCTGGATGTTGAATGGCACTCGCAGCGAAAGCCACTTTCGTTCGACTAATGCGACACGCAACAGTGGTAGAGTGTCGGCAGTAAAGTCGACCCATTGAGTTCGGGCTGCAACTGTCACAGCAGGTCAGCGAACGACGATATTGACCATTACGATTCGCACTATGGAACGTTACCTCATCGGCCCAACGAGCGGCCCATCGGAGCAGGTGATGCGGAAAGAGATGTTGGATTTGATGAAACTGGATGTCCTGCTGCTGCTGCAGTTCTGTGCTGCTGTAGGACGCTTCCTAACCTGGCCAATTTAGTGGGCCAGTAGTTTCTAATCAACCGACAAGCACGTAAGTACACGAAGATTTTACTCCCCTATGATCGCTTATGATTCGTTCCTGGCGAACTTTGACGTATCTGGATACCGCTACCCAACTAACAAATGAAGCCACATGGTACTGCATAGGCTAAAGTGCTAAACGCGGATTGGAAAACCGCTTAGGCGGCGCAACGCCATGTAGTCTATATAAGCTGCAGGCCGCAGGAGTGAAATGTGGCTCCACGAGAATGCGTTGTTTATCTTCCACTGAACGCGAAACTTTTTCTAGTGATCTAACCTGATTTATTGCCTGTATATTTAAACCTGGTTCTGGTCAATCCAGAGACAACACAACTTTTTATATAGCGATAGATCACCTCGCTTGTCGTGTAACCTACGTATTGGCACAAGAGATACGCTTCACGAGGAACATTACTTTTTTTGACTGTTTGTCGGATAAATCTGGCCTGTACCCCCTAATGGTTTTATATTTTTTTGGCCATATAATGAGCCACAACCTGGCTGCAGTAGAAGAGGGTAATTTTAGACACTTGCAAAAAATTCACATCGAAACAGGATTGTCAGGATAAAACAACTAAATTTGGTTTTACATAATTCTGAAAGTAAATTGTGACTGGTGGCAGTAATATGTCAGAGAAGTCTAATTTAGGGTCACAATCACATCAAGATCACGAAAGATTTAACAAACGGTATTGCGTCGTTACCGAGTATAAACATTGCAGAGGAGGGAGTCACTTTCTACGTTACCAAATTTGACAGTAAAACTTCGCCGGTAAGGTATGCTGAGATCCATTAAAAGTTGTGGAATTAATGTTAATCCTTTCTAATGTTTGTAACATTCGTTTGTAATTCACTTTGTCAAATGCTTTTCAAAATCAAAATGAATGCAATCAAATTTTCTACGATTCGTAGTGTGTAGGCTCCAATCGTGAATCATAGATATAAGTTGTGGTCCCGTAGAACGGCTCCTGGTGAACCCGTGCTGATTTGTGTCAATTCCCTTTGTTACACACTTAAAAGTTGTTAATATAATCAACGATTAATTTCTCCATTAGAATGCACGCGATGGATAGTTGAGCCACCGGCCGGTAGTTATCTACTGAACACTTAGCACTTTTTTTTCTTTTTTTAATATTGACGTTGCAATTGACCTCCGAAATAACGAGGAGACTTGCCCATCACAGTACGATCTTCTGGAATGATTGTTGCTATTTTTTAAGGTTGCCGTTTTTTCACTACCACAACTAGCATAGACGTCTGCCGTGTCCCGACGGCTGTGGCGAAAAGGAACGCCGATCCACGTTAATTATACACGCGCTGTTGAAGTTTGATGTCTCTCTCCCTCGTGGCTGTTATAATATGATAGTTTATCATCATTGGTATGCTGTCATTCACATAATGCAGACGCCTTCTTCCACGGTTACAGCTCTATCCCGGTCAATCTTCTTGCATGTTCACCTGCGGTCTCATAGGAAGGTTGTGCCAATTTTGTAAATCGTCCCGAGGGACCGTGCTTAGAGACAAGGAGGGCCCGGGCTGCTTCAATAACGCTGATTGCCTGTATATGTGCTTCATGTCACGTTGTTGCATAGACAATTGTCCAAGGCTTTCCCCGTTACGCAAGCTACATAGAGATCTGCACACTTGACCCACCGGTGGTTTAAATTTTGATCTCTTCGAAAAAAAAACTGAAAGTCTTATTGTTAAAAAAAAGAAAACAAAAACAAAGAATCTTTTTCATAGAATCATTCACG
>QVRM01004753.1:0-16844 GCA_003439945.1 Dermanyssus gallinae
TCAACGAGTAGTTGACGTTTTGCAAAACATTTTCCACATTGATTTCTGTCACATTAAAGAAATAGAGAGCGACAAAAATCACATGGACCCAAGTCAAGTGAATGTGGAGTACGACCTGGCTGCACGACCAGAATGCCTGCGAACGCTCGGCACGGTCGGACACGCTCTCAGGGTGCCGGCTTGTGATTTTGCAAACAATTTTAATAAGTACCTTGTCACGTACAAATGCAAGCAGCAGTCACCAGTGGTAACACCACACTGTTGGTATGAAATAACCACTACCATGTCGTACCATACTTTTTAACGACTGGTTTTAATTTTCGTTGCGAATCTTATCGCCTTTTTAAGAGGTGGCTGAATGCCCATTTCCGAAACTTCTTAGGCACTTTTGTTAACATAAATGTGAAAAAAGAATAATAGTATAGTATATTTGAAAAATATTCATATTATTATGCATGTGTATAATGCATATGCAAAAAAACATTATAATGAAATTATAGATATTTTTTATATAAAATAAAATATTTCAAATATTAAATTGCAAGTTAAAGAATTATATCTACTGAAATAAAGGTAAATTTTTAGTGAACACACTTGGTTTGTTGGTCTACGTCACACTTTCTTTTTAGTTAAAGGCGATCATATAGAAGTTTATGCAATGAATGAGCATCCAGTACCCTCACGAATACCACATTTTTGTCAAACGTTGCTGTTTCCATGGGATTCATCCTTGAGATAAAGATGTCTACATCACAATTTTTAGTACCGGCGATATACACCTGGGTAGGGTATCATCCTTAATGGGTGCTTGAAGCTCGTTAAAATAATTTTTGAGTCTAATCTGCGCCTTGAGCTGTACAATAGAACACATTACTTGCTGGTAGACCGACTGTTAACTTGGACTTAATTCAACTCATCAGCTTCGCAGCACTTGTCGGTAACGGAGCATTTGCTTTAAACATTTGTCAGCTAAAATGAGGAATACTCGAACCAAATTTCTATTCGTGTTTGATTGGTCAGAAACTACTACGAACTATTATTTCTTCTCAACCATTTAATAGATCTACTAGTCCCATAGTGAACTTAAATGCGTTTTCTTTAGCAGATTATTGTAGCAGTAAGACAATGCTTAACCAGATCCAACGGAAAGGACAAACTATTCCTAAACCAGATTCGAGGTAACGCTGCTCTTATACTTGTAATGCTGTGATAGTTGTGACATTTTGATTCTTCGAGGATACAGCCTTTTTTACAGTAGTTTAAACGCGGACTACTGTCGGTAAAGCCTGTGCAATATAGTGTTATAATTTTTAATAAAATGTCTTTATTTGCATATAGAAAACGTACAGTATTAGTGAGCCACGACAGTTAGGTCCTCCATTATATTCTGTAGGTGGGAAAATTATATTAATTATAATCGTTTTGTTATCATAACGAATGGTGCACTAATAAAAGCTATTCATTTCTGGGGAAGTTAATTAGGACAAGGCATCTTATGCCGCGGGTCGTTCTAGGACAGAAGCTCCTACAATAACAGCTAATACATTATTATATATATATATATCTATATATATATATATTATATATTATATATATATATACTATATATACTATCTAACGCTTCAATAATCCCTTAAAATGTTACAAAGACTTCAGCAACCCCCATTAGTAGTTATGGGTATCTGATACTCTGAAATAATTGTAGTCCTTTCCGAAATCTTTCCTCAATGTGCCTGGAGAAGCTTGTGCCTTGAGACGCGAATTGACTCCCAGGTAGGAGAAATGTGAACAAATTCTATAGTTCTTGAAGCCACACGAAGTTGGCACTTCCAGCCAATGTTCTTTAAGTCGAAATTTAAGTGTATTGTCTTACTTATATTGATCTCCAATTTGTTCCGGTCGACTTAAACGCAAGGAACTACTTCAGTGAAACCGGTTGTGGGATATAGCACCAAGTCATCGGCATACATAAAGGCGTCCCCTGCAAGGGCGTCCTGTTCATTCTAAAAAGTCGCTCACCAACACCGGGGATTTCCATTCTGGATAACAACCAATGGGTCTGATCGCCGTAGTTTAAAATCTACATAACCTATAATGACTTATCCTTACTGTAAAGGCCTTTAAAAGCTTTAGTATATTAACAAAACTTTGCAAAATGCTGGCTTGTAAGGCATATTCATTTGTGCCGCCGTGCTAAGCGGCGCTCCGAGGTCTACGAATATGGCAAGAGATAATCCAATTTAGTTAGAAGTACCTGTTGCAAAGAGTTAAGGAGCACAGTGCATGCTGTCATTGTTAGCCAGCACTCTTGAAGTCGTGCCGTTGCTGAGGCAGCTTTCTGTTAATTTCAAAGAAATTTTCAAATCGACGAGCTAGGACGGCAAGAGAGGCTTGTAGATTGTACTCTTCTACCTTAATAAGAAGATGGAGCTAACGCATTCTCATTTCCTTTAAGGATAATGCTGAAAAGACTAGAAGTCCACACCAAGATAGTTGTTACATATTCATCACCCACATAAAAGTGTGGTATTGGGTTTGTACTCGTCACAGAGACATTTCCTTAGGAAGAATTGCATCTCGATGAGATACGAGGACTTCATCTGTTGGCATATCTCCTGAGGGCAGTCGCGGTAGACTAATAGGATGGATTTCCATTTACCTGTCTACCGACCTAAACAATCTGCTCGGCATGCAGTATGTATGTCGAGGAGAGTATTGGCTAACGCTCACCTCAGATAGTTTCAACCTCGTATTATTCTACCTGCCGTCAGCCTGTGATGATATTGGTATTGCCGATGCAGTCTGTGCGGAAATAGCGAATCATGAATTGCAGTTGGCCAAATTGCGGCCGGTGACTTCAACTGTCGTATTGAAACTACGCCTCTGGAAAGGTGAAGTTGTATTAACTTAAACGCAAGTTTGTGTGAATAGGGCTGTAGATTGACGTAGATCAGGGAAATTACATCCCAGAAGCGATAATCAAATGCAAGTCTCAACGAAAGCGGGCGAGCCCGTGTTTAACGCGGATCTGCTACCTGAAACGTCGTAAGGTTTTTGGAGCTCCTGCGTTCAGCAAGGGCCCTCATTTCGACGCCCAGACAGTTGCAGAACGTAGATAGGGCTATGGACAACATAGGATCGAATACGTTATACATCGTTAAAACATTAACTTGCACAGCATGCTCTCCCAGAAGCTCATACCGCCGCAGCAATTCGGGCTCAAAAAGGGCCGAGATACATAGGATGCAATCCACGCACTTCAGTTGAGCGCGCGTTGACAAAACCCGAGGTCGTTCTGTAAAGTCTTCGTAGATTGCGTCAAGGCCTATGAAAAAGCCCCCCGCCAAGAACAGCCAATGGAACCTTAGCGCATATCTGTCAAAACATCCACACGATAGGCCTAGGGAAGCCAAAGTGGCTTCCCAAAAAAACAACGAAAGCAATTATTTTAAACGGCCCTAAAGCTCCCTCTAAGAATTCTGAACATAAGCCTGGAAGGGCACTCAATAATACCCACGCCTATGGTTAAATATCCGGTCGTTATTCTGAACAGGGCTCTCACAGGAACGTTTCATGTGCACTACACAGCAAAACGCCCGCAGACCTGAAAAATTCTTCTGTGATCTAGAGGAGCAGCCGGCTCTCGGCGCCGTCTCTTAGCATCAGCGGTCTTGGGAAGATACTGCACCCCTATCGGCGCGCATGACTACCTGAGCTACAAGACGCCGTGTCCTTAACTATTTTAAATGCATAAAGAACAGGATATGCTGAGAAATATAGCATGGCCGCTGACTATCATCAGCTTGCATGGTTTCCTCCTAAATAGTCTCAATGAGAGTTGATCAAAGAAAATGCCAGCAATGGAAAATCCAGCTAGACCGCCGTGGATACTAGACAGAACCAATACTCCCTGCTCTCAAAAAATTGTACAGCCCTAAACACAGAACGCTCACGCAGCACAGCGTTTGAAAAATACACTGATTCAAACGCCGTGTTTTTTTTTTATATTGAGCAAGGATTATATTGTGTAACCTAAACTGGGAAGTTCCATAACATGCCAAGCCCTTATTTATGCGCTACTCAAAAACCATGAGTTCTGGTCTCCGGTAAGAAGATTCGCAGAATTAGTTTCGGAAGCGAAAATAACCGCCGCCACAAAGTTAGGCGTCTCTTAATAGTAAGTTAAAACGGCCAAGTGAAGCAATCACGAGAAGGAAGTAGTTCGGCTACACCCGACAAGGGACAAAGAGGACGACTGGATTTAGTGAGTTTGTGAGTTCCACACCACCGTGGTTTCGACAACGATAACAGTGTAAATCATGCACTTTGCTACTTACTATAATTAAAAAAAAACAATATATATATATATAGTATATAGATATATATATATATATATACACTTGTTACCAATTAAATCAATTGAGATTTATAATCCTCTATATATATATATATATATATTATGTCGGGCAGGTACAAATCTGTTATATGTTTTCTCTTAGTAACCTCGCCAAATAAAAAGCCAATCTCGTCATTCTCGTTGTAAATCCTCCCCCACGTTGTTAGGGCGAAAACGTAATGCTTCGATTTCCTGTACGACGGTATGGACATGCTATGTGGGTCACTTCAGTCTTTCCAAGGACTAGACTTAGCTAGGGTCGACGTTTGGATTTAGGAAGTTCGCTTCGTTGACCGTGTCCCCGATTGCAACGACATGTGTCGCGCTCGGTTTGAAGAAGAGAAAGAAGAACAGCTTTTATGGCTAGACGCGGGAGCACGTTTTGCGTAACGACATTTTATTTGCAAATGAAAATAAATCATCATTGGTGTGATAAAATTTGCGATTCAATTGTATGTATGTCGTGGTTTCTTGTCGACCGACGTTCTCTTTCGTACGTGTCGCTACGGGGGGTGTATGAAAACAGAGGCGGTGACATTTCTAGCACGTAGTTAGTATTAGTATGCGTTTCTCGGCCTCGATTCTAAAGATAGAACAGGAGGACATTGTGCTGGCCAGCCTCCTCCTGACCGGCCTCAATGAACTCTGCCGAGAATCAAGCGTGCCACGTCGTTTACACACCGCGCCCCAATCCGACAGACGGTCTGCAGTGTGATGCGGCCGCAGGAATCCGCAGACGGAAACGAAGTCGCCGATATATCCTCGAAAATACTAATATGTGTTGCTAAAGCGCGAAAGTCATGAATGGTTTGTGTGACCCCCGCATTTGCTCGTAAGTCGGCTGGCTAAATAAGGCCATCATCAGCAGCAAGCTTCAATTTCAGGTGTCATTTTTTGGTTGTACGCTTATCGTTACCGAGCAACCCGAGCAGCAAAGTTTTAAATACATACAACGATAACAAGCCTCATCTCGCGGATCGCAATATATATATATATATATATATGTTCAACATGTTACCTTCTATCTCGTTCTATATAGAGAGGGTGCTATATTTATATGGTCTCCTGGTTGCATGTGTGCTATCCCAACGAAGAGGGTATTAGATGAAAAGATGAAGTGCGAGGAGTAGTTCGAAGCGAAGTTTTTTTATGACGCGTTTTTCTTTTAGGTGCTACTAAAAGTTTAACCGTCGACTTAGAGACGGAGAATAGAACACACTTGCAATGTAGGTAATAAATACCTAGAAGTGCGGCATCTTGGAAATGTCTGAAATAAGCGTCGTAACACGTTTACAGTGAAGATATATTTATTTTTCGTATATTACAATATGTATGTGGGGTACATATACAGAAGCTAAGTTATAACACGTTTACCTATACAGATTAAGTGAGAGGGTCCTGTCGATTACTTTCACTCCGGTCCGCTTTACTCAGCTATTCTGAAGCAGGGGAGCATGTGATGTCACTAAGGGTCGTCCGTTATTATTGTATTTGTTTCAGTTCAAAGTAAGTAAAAGACTTTGTTTGTTTTAGTTCAAAGTAAAATAAAGTACTTTGTTTGTTTTAGTTCAAAGTAAAGTAAAGAGATTTGTTTGTTTTAGTTAAAAGGCATCTGCGAAGGGCCATCTGTTCGCCCGTACCACAGTGCGATGGTACAACTGCATAGATGCCGGCCGATCGCTTTCGTAGGCCTTTTAAAGCGGATAAGGAGTAGAGTAGTTTCCCTTGTAGGTGTAATGCTTCATGCTTCGTGGTGAGGCCGACAACATGGATTAGTTTAGTTGTATCTATTGAACCGTAACATATAAAAAAAAAAAAAAAACTAGAATGTCGACCACAAGACATGGATCATCTAACATTGTAACTTGCTCAAGCTCATAGCAGCTTAGCACCGCTGCGAAAGCGGGAGGACGCTTGATGCTAAGAGAACCATGCTGTGTGATCGGTGATCTCGAGATGCGTGGCGCACGATGAGCCTCTTCTGCAGAGTAAGAAGACAATAAACAATGAAAAAGACTACTATCTGCCTGACAGTTGGAAGCAGGCCATCGCCGAAATGCGCTCTAAACTGTTGAACTGTAGTGATACCGTATACGTGAAATAAATTTTGGGTTTGCCTTAACATTATTATCCGACAGCACTTTCCGGAGTATATATATATATTTATATATATATATATATATATATATATATATATATATATATATATAGGATTACTCCGGAAAGTGCTGTCTATATATATGTTTAGCATATAAAGGAAACGCCCTTTATCTATAAATACTTTGTTCATATCGTTGTAGTCTTATACTTTCCTTCAGCTCGTCGATGGCAGCTGGCTTGCTGACGAACACCTTGCTCATCAAAAATCCTACAAAAAGTACAGGGTGTCAGGGTGCCGCTTAACGAGGAGGCCACGTAACGTCTACTTTCTGGGAAACCACACGCACCCACAAACTTTTTTTCAACCAAACAGTTATGTATTTACATATATTTACTTATATATACGAATATATGAAACAAAAACACTTTTAGATACCATGCGGATTATAATAACCTTAACAAAAATATGAGCAACCGCAGTTTGTCTACTCAGTTACGACTAAATACATATTCATACATACTGATTTACCTTATAGGGGCCATTCGGCAAGAAAAAGAAATTCAAATTGATTTCCTGTTTTTTAGCGTAGTCTCCTCGAAGCTCTGTGCACTTAATCTCGCAGGTTAAATTCTTGATATGCTTTTCTATATATATATATATATATATATATATATATATATATATATATATATATATATATATATATATATATACTTCTATATTGGACCTAGGCGGAGCCCGTGCGAGGTCGAAGCCGCGCGGCAGTTCTAAACTAGTGCACGCTCTAACGAAGTCAACCGATGGACCCACCCCATGAACTATGTTAAGAGGATTACCTCTCGCTTAAAGACCGTAGAGGCGACCGAGGCGGCCAGCAGCAGCAACGAAGACAACGTTGACTCGTAACAGAGATGGAAGCATTGGGTGTCTTCCGGTTACGTTGTCATTTCGTTGAAAACGTAAAGACCAAAATCCTTATCACATACGTGGGCTACTACGCCGCACTATACAATTAGCAGTTGACAAAAACAGGTTTAAAGTGAATGCATGGTTTTGCATGTATATGTATACATCTAGTAATTTGTTATATATATATATATATATATATATATATATATATATATATATATATATTGCGAAGAATTATTTCTGAGAATTACCTTTAATAAAACATTTAATCTGAATTGAGCTAACGTAGATTGCAGCAAATTCATAATTTTCGTTAAAAAACGCAGGTATGATTGGTTTGTCAATAATATGACTGGGGCTTTTGCAATCGCAGAGTTAGTGAATTGATGCTCGAATAAACAGCTTGATACAACAACTTTTGGTAAGTTCTCTCTTATTCCAAAAGAAGACATTTCCCGCCCCCCTGTTGCGTTGGAAAAGGTGATTTTTTCGCCGAGTTATACTAGACCCCAAAGTTTGTAGGACAAATTCTCGGAGGACTATATATATATATATATATATTTAAAGTGCGTTGCAATTTTAAGGGCATGATGTACACGACGAAACGCGAGTATGGCTGTTAATTTTGTTGCAATCTCACAATCGGTCATACAAAAAATAAAAAGTGTGAAAAACCAGTGTTGCAAAATATTAACAATAGTAACATGCTAACAACACAGCTCTTGTTGTAAAGGATAGTCGATACTACAGCTGATATACGATCCTGGGGATCAAATGTTAGGAATATTGGCTATATCAATCGTTCCATAGCTGCAAAATATTCTACAGCTCAGTCGTTGTTCCGAACTAACGACGGAGCTTATGTTTAAACCATGGGTTGTACAAAAAATCTCTTGGATAACAAAATACAAGAATTGAGGCATATGCTGAGCTCGGTCATACGGTAACTGCTATAGCAAACAGATTAGGACGGTATAAGAGCACCATCAGCAGGTTCTTACACCCTGGAGTGAACCAAAGGTGCAGATCTAACAGTGGGCGTAAGCCCGTTTTGACTATTCAAGATCGGCGTAGGATCATACAGTTGGCTACTCATGACCAAATGTCTTCTTTCAGGATCAGGACTACTCTTGGAGAGCCAGTGCACCGATCCATAGTGTACCGAGTGTTAAGTTCTGACAAAAACGTGCGATACGCAAAAAGGAAGCTTATGCCGGGACTGCAACCGAAGCACATTGTCGCAGGCGTGCATTTTCGCATAGATACCAAAACGTTGTCTTCTCGGATGAAAATAAATTTAATCTCGATGGCCCTGACGGCTGTCCGTACTATTGGCACGACTTACCGAAGGCACCTAAATGGTTCTCGAACGTGTGGCCGGTGGTGGTTCTGTGAAACATTGGGGCGCGGTTGGATATAATGGGAAGTCCGATCTAGTCGCGATTGTGGGCCGAATCAATTTCGACAAGTACCAGCGTATCGTCGGTTCCCAGTTAGAAGCCCATTTCAGAATATTTGGGGTACCCGACGCAGTTTTTCAACAAGAAAACGCCACGTTTCATACCTCGGCTAGCACTATAGCCTTTTTCAAGAACAAGGGTTCCACTTTTTGACTGGCCGGCATTGAGTCCAGACCTGAATTCCATCGAAAATCTTTGGGGACATTTGGTGAAGCAGATTTACGCAAATGGTCGACAATATGATCATTTGTCGGACCTCAAAGAAGCTGTCCAGCAAGCATGGATTAATATTCCACTTTCGTACTTACAACAGCTCATTAACTCCACGAAAGACAGAGTTACGATTTGATTTTAGAAGAAGGGACGGAAAACCCCGTTTCTAGAATAGAATATGTAGTGTCAAATAAGTCATACAGTCCTGCTAAGGAATTAAATACGCCGTAAGGCGTTATTGTTGCTAATATTTTGCAACACTGAATTCACACTTTTTATTTTTTGTATGAACCGATTGTGAGACTGCGAAATTAACACCCCATCATGCTCTTAAAACTTCAAGCCATTCAAATAAATCAAACCGAAATGATCACCAAAAAACATGAGTTGCTAATTTTTTTGCAACGCACTTCATATATATATATATATATATAGGCGTGTGTGCAGCGATATGAGAGTAATATGCGCCGTAGTATACATACGTGTACAACTACCTGGTATCTATGTCAGCGTTTTAGAACGGCAAATGAGCTGTATGAATGTCAGCTTTCGAAGGATCTATGAAGGGTCGTGCAGTTGACGCAAGGCGTATCGATCTGCGGCTACAATTGCGGAGTCGGGATGTCCTTCGGCGCCATCGGCGTACGACGCGGCCCACTCGATTTAGCCGCTCTCTGCGTGCTCTCATTTGACTCGCAATATGCGAAGCGAATAAGGCCGAATTGGCCTCACTTGTACGGCCTACATTCGTTCTGCCATAGCGGGGAGGGGGGCAGCAGCGGTAGGATAGGACGTGAGCTAAGGGCATTTCCTGCCGCCGCCGCACGCCGCTCTACCGCCCGTGCTCCGGTGGCTGTGGCAGCGTAAACAGGGATCGTCGGTTATTCGTCGTTCGGGCGATCGTCGCGAAAGTCAGGCACAACCACACACACAGACGATGGGCCTTCTTTGGTCTGCAGTCCGAACCGATCGCGTCCAACTGTTCCGGCCCTGTCAAGGTCGACCTCGCTCCGGACGAGGTCGGATGACGGCGAGCCGGGATGCCGCCGCGTTACGGTTGCGTCACTTCGGTGCTGCAACAGCTCTACCTCCATCTAGGCGGCCCGTCAGCGTGGCCGTCGTCGTTGGTGGCTTACGCGTCTTCTGCCGTGACATTTGAGAGAAGAGGACCGGGGGCAGAGGGAGGAAATAGCGCCGCAAAGTGGAGAAGGACACCTCGTCTTCCCCAATCGCTTTGCCCTCAATAGCAGCAGCAGCGCGCAGCCTTCGGACTGCGACCAAAATCGAGGTCTAAAGTCCTGCGTCGAGTCCTGTGCGCTCATTCACAAACAGCAAAGTTGTGAGCTTCGGCCAACCAACGAGCGTTTGCTCGGGCCGCCGATGATTTTGGCAGAGCGCGCCAAGCTGTTCCAGCGTCAGGCCCAGCGGACTCCCAGATTCAATTAGAAGTACACATAGAGGGGGGCCACAGAGCAAGAAAGGGAGAGAGAGAGAGAGGAATAGAGAGGAATACTGTTGTTTTAGGGTCAGGGCGCCCGGGCAGCCAAGTAAGCGCTGCGCACAGTTTGCGGTGCCGTTTGTTTATACAGCAATCCGACATCCTTCCATTGACATCGAGTAAAGGAGGTTTGTCTAAACTAGCATTTCTTTTCCACAGTATTCACTGGGGAAATCCTGGGTGAATGCAGTTAAGTCAAAAACAAGGCGTTCAAAGCAGACAATGTGATGGCTTCTGAGCGCCTGAAACTCCTCAACGTTCGTCAAACGACGCAAGGAGGTTGGATCTGTCTGGCAACGTCTCATTTTATGCCAGTTTGCCGGTTGACACTAGAGACGGGCAATGAAAAGATTGCGTTCTGTTGATCTTTCGCAAAGTTATTTGGGTTTATACATGTATGCATAAGGAGACAAGCTATAGAGCTATCCTCAATTTTTGTCTAAAAATCACTATTATCCGCGCCATATCTTTGTAGGTGTTGTAAACATTTGTACGTAGAAATGTCTAATAAAAATACGAGTATATGTCGCCAGACCTAGCGGACGACTAGATTCTATTAGAATATATATATATATATATATATATATATATATATATATGTCATTAACATGACAAGTGTACTTAGCTACACCCAACATTTTTACCCCGATCAAGATCAGGAAAAAGGGCTGACGTCCTAAAGAGCCAAAGTAGAAGAGTAAAATATTTGGGGTAGTACTTTGAATGCTAATTCGGGCAATTATAATATTGCAACTGTAACTGTGTAAATAGGAGCGTTGTCATGGTACAAGATTCGTTTCGGCATGCCAACATTAGTCATTTCGTTTGTAGCTCTTTGTACAAATGTTTCAAAGAGGTAGAAGATATGCTATAATTGCTTGAGTCTTGCGTTTAAAGTCAATGAAGGTATTTTTGGGACACTCGTCAAAAGTGGCCATATTTACTTATGTCTATTTTCAAGTTTCTTTACACTTACTGACTTTATAACGCGTAATTTATAGGCCAAAAAGTACGTAGAAATAAATAAGATTATAAGAATGTCTCATTAAAAACGTTACATGTGCCTGGTGCGCGAATGAATACTTTCATAATTTTCTGCGACTGATCCTGAAATAATGCTTTGGTGAATTTACGTTTTAAAATAGAATCATAAATATTTTTAGGCCAATGATGAAATGACTCGATTAAGAATGAAGTCTTGCTCGCCGATAGTTAACAGTAGTTTCGTTTATTTGTCTAAATATAAACAACTTTAGATAGTAGGTAGATCAGTTGGCCCCCGCCTTATAGGATAGTCGATGCGTGTCAGCGATTAGATGGTATCTTGCAACTTGGGTCATGCCGACAATTTCCGCACCGCAACCAGTTTCACTTCGTTTGGGTAGGCAAAACGCCCCGTTACGATATAACACGAACTTTGACGCTCCGTATATAAAATTCCCAGGTTGAAATTTCTTTGAGCATTTTTGAAGCTCAATTTCTGCCTCGTATGCTTGTGGGATTACTCTGATAATGATCGTTATTCTGCGGGATTAGGCGCGAGCTATTCTGTCTCTTCTGCTGTCCTTTGTTAGCGATTTCTTTTAGTTTCGAAAAAAACGACTTCTACTTTGCCTTGAGAAAAAAAGATGTTGTGAAGTCCGTAAAGACAAAAGCAGTATGTGCCGATGTTTTTAACTTTTCACTTGGCTAACGGGAGTGCAATATTAGCTGTTCGTGCGGCCTGGAAGTTTGCTAGTTTACCTGAGGACCGCTTAAATTGTTTACCTTTTATAAGTAGTTTGGATTAGTTAGTATACAGCGTTTACGCGTGCTTCGCTATATGAGGCGCATACGCTGATCTTCTTTACAGATTATGTCAGTTCGAAACAGTTATTAATATAATCTTACTGAGCCAACACTAGAGCCATTTTGAGCATTTGAAATACTTAATTATTAAGTAAGGTGTCCGTGGTTGTCTGCTATGAGTCGATTTGTTCGACACCAGCTCACAATATTGACAGAGTTGTGGAAGGAGTTCGCTAGTCCGAGCTGCGCTGCAGACGTCGTAACTACATGAAGTAGACTCGGATCGCTCCTACATAGGTAGACACCGTACAATTAATCTTTATATGTGGTTCGGTTTCTGGACGGCTTCTCTACGTACAGCCAGACATGCGTATAGCATTGGCAGGCCATAATTTAATTATCTGCTTAGTATAATATGTTTGAAGTGGTCTGGAACCGGTACTGAGGTTAGCAAACACGCCCGATAAGCCATTATTTTGCCCGTTCTTAATTAGGCGCAGAACAAATGCTTGATACTATTCACACAATACACCATATTTTGCTAGATGCCTTGCATAATGAGTACAATTCGCTACAGTTGATCGAGCCGGCTATATGGTGGCATGCTAAATGCCAATGTGTAATCTAATAATGTAGTTAATGTGTGTTAACTGTACTATCTAACAACACTGCGTAATTAATCACGCGAACTCTCTACACCTTATAACCCTCTTAGTTTGCTTCTTCCAGGTGTTCCTGTTGCAGCCCATGGAATGTGTTATTTTCTAAAAAGTGGTTAACCATTTTAATTGTGTGCAAATTTAAACATATATATATATATATATATTCGTTCTACCCGTTTACTCAGTGGTTGGACCTTGGTGGTGGTGAGCGCATATTCTTAACAAGGGTCGCCTGCTACTGTTATGGTCTGAAGAAGCGCTGTTTCTTTATGAGGAAAGTAACAATAGCGCCTGCAAAGACCCATATAACGGACATTGAGATTTTTTAACATCACAGAGAACTAAATGCAACTGCATTCAGCACAAACCTTCCGCATCAAAGGTGTGTACTCCCCGTAGTGTGGGAGAGTATTCCGCATGAATCCGTCACTCGAAGTTCCTGACTTGTTTTACCCGAGACGCCAAATTGTGGCTTTTAAATAGGAATACAATGACGGAAAGGGTAATTTACTTTGGGCGATGATCTATTTTTTAGCTTTTACTTGTCATTTCGAGTTATATTGTTTATCAAGTTATAGCTTAGTGTGCTCCTTTGTCTTGTGTGTCAGTATAGCCAATAATATGGTATAGGTATTGACTTCTGTTTTTACTTTCTTCTTTTTACCTTTACTCCAAGCCCTTGTACCACTTTTCACAGCGAAAACTTAAGCATGTGAATGTATGCAGTTCCGTAATAAACTATGTCTGAATTGAATTTAAAAAAGTTTACGAACCTGACCCTTTGTGGTTTAGGTCGTAGCTCAATCGGACTGCTTTCGTAGTGAGGAGGTTGATGTAATGGCGTTGCTGACATAGCGCTCTTCAAGGATCATGAATTTGGTTCATGGTAAGAAGATTCACAGAATTTATCTCCGAGGAAAAAATAACCGCCGCGCATAGTCGAGTAGGCTCAATGGCAATATAGCGTAATTTATATGGATTCTTCTCCTGACAGCACCGCTCCCACCCCCTGACAAGGGACAAAAAGTACGACTGGATCTTAGTAAGTTTGTGAGTCACACATAACCGTGGTTATAACAACGACGCCCGGGGGTGCACCATGGATTTTAGCAGTTAATCTCTATAGGAATGCGTGTTTGAGTACGCGTAGTTAGTACGCGGGTTAGCTTTAAAATTTGACTCAGTAAGTTTGTTATGACTGCTTGATGTTCGAGCTTTTCCTTGGATACGCGTATCTGGCTAGTTTACATGAGAAAACGTTTATGTGTCATTAGCCAAAAGCTAGGTAAGCCCCCCTTGGATGAGAAGGAAAGCTAAACTAATGCTGCCGCATTGCGGTCTCTATTGAGGTGTTTTCAGCCGTCGGGACGCGACGAGGAAACGCAGTACCAGAAAAGTTCAGCCTTTAGGAAAGCGCCTGCCTGCAGGTCGGCGAGGCTACGTCGAGCACCGTCGTCAGATAAAACCCTACTGAATGCGGATCCCGTCCCATGACAAGCGCTCGGCGGGCTTTCCTCGCTTCATCTATGGCTAGTTCGTGCGTCATCCTAAAAATGTTTCGCTACGGCGAAAATGCTTTCCTCATGGGTCTTTCTCTCACTCTCTCGCTCGGTTCCTGTGTTCTGTTCTTTGATTTCTTTTTCGTTTCGTTTTTTTGCTATTCATGCATGCAATATGAACCCCTTAGGTCGGATTCAGATGTTTTCCCTTTTCCGGCGCGATTACAACTCTAGCTGGAACGCTGTCTCCCTAGTTCTTCTAGCCTGGCTTTTGCGGCAGCAGCAGCAGCAATGTATCCTTAACTAATGTTCGGCACGTTCGTGATGTAATGACCCTTTTTCTAAGTTTGCTTCGAATTCGATATCACGACACGCGGGGAGCAATGTCGTTGTTGTTGTTGTCTGTTGTTGTTGTCGTCTCTCTTCTTCGCTCCTTTTCATCTTATTATGCGTCCAAGTCAGTCAATGTGCGGCGTGGACGACAAAAAATCGGTGAATGTGAATCCGAAAAGCTAAACTTTTCTAAAATTGCCAAGAGTAATCGAGCACGGTGATATTGTCTCGGTAATTTTCCGAACAAAGCAAACGGTCGGTAGAAGAGCAACAGCAGAAGCACCGGTAGTATACTGCAGTATAGTGGTCATCGATCAAAGAGGTGCCATGTGCAATTATTCTGCTACAACAGATCTTCCGCAAAACATCGCATGAAATGAGAACTACATCAAGAATCTCTCTCGTGGCATTAACCTGAAATTTGGTCACAGCTGAATATGGGCGGCTACCGAGCAGAAATGGGTTTCTAGCTAATCTACAGACTAACTTGGGCTCATATTTGATCGTTAAAAAAGCAACACCTGCAGGCATGTAGTGTGCATTGGACATCAAGTGGCGTGTTTTAACACAGTAGGTAACTCTTTGGTTAAGGA
Organism: Dermanyssus gallinae; assembly: GCA_003439945.1. Taxonomy (NCBI): domain Eukaryota; kingdom Metazoa; phylum Arthropoda; class Arachnida; order Mesostigmata; family Dermanyssidae; genus Dermanyssus; species Dermanyssus gallinae. The sequence goes on from QVRM01004753.1 coordinate 15,453, forward strand.
GTCGCAAGGAAGGTGTATAGGTGTAATGATTATATATTAATAATTACGGGAATGTACATCACTTAAAATATTTAAGAAAACATGGTATCATAAATTACACAATAAACAATGCCTCGGCCGATGAGACGTTCCAATGATATTATTATTATTATTTAAGCTAGGTACCAATAAATGCTAATAACAATGTAGATAACTGGAATGATAAGTAAAACGATGTATGAAACACGGCGTGTGTTTGAAATAATAATAAACTGAAACTAGAGTAACATATATATATATATATATATATATATAGTAATGGATGGGAGTATGTGCCTATCCATAAACTGCTTTTGCTGGATCATGTTTTTTCGCATGTAATATGTAAGATATTATATGATCATTACAAGTATGTACCTTCCTGGTGACTCCTTAACCAAAGGGTTACCTTCTATATATATATATATATAGCAGCGGACTGGATGACAGCCCTCCATGCGCCGATATTGCTCCTCATCTTGCACAAATAGGCAAAACTGGACCGCAGTTTTCAAACTGATAGCTTCAAGTTTGTTTCGATAGATGTCTAAGCAATCGCCGCTTATATATATATATATATATATATATATATATAGAAGAGGCGCCAAACTTATGGCGCTCTATTGGGTAAAGGTTTTTGGAATTTTATTGTCTAACGACCAGCATCACTCTCGGTCTTCAGTTTTGTTTGCTGTCTGTTATATATGCAGGTTGTGGTTTTGGCCATTGATAAATTATCGCGTGGAGTGAAAGTTATATTTTACGCTCATGTTATAAATATATATATATATATATATATTATATATATATATATATACAGGGTGTTCCTATTTGTGTGGCCAAAACGCTAGGGTATGGTCAAACTCGGTGAGAAAATCATTTTGCCAATGGGTGGAAGCCGGGAAAACGTTTGTTTAGGAGTGAGGATGAAATTTAAAAAGCAGTTATTCAGCCTTTTTTCTCCATAGTTGTGCAAAATCTACGTTTGCGGGAGAACCAGTCAACGCACAAAGGAACCGATCATACCGGTGTGTTTGGCGGAAAATTCTACATAATAAAGTATACATTACTAGCTTGCGTAGCAAAAAGCGAATAGCCAGATTAAGGAAAGTCATAAAAAGTCGAAATGTTACGTAACGCTTTTTTGTGCAACATCGTAATTTTTTCCATTACGACCAAAAATGCACGTCCAAAAGACTACTCTCGGGCAATAGCAGATTAATGCCCATCATTTTCGTATCAAAGTGACGGTGCTGCGTTACGTAGTTGTCAAGTCACTAAGCTTTTTCGACAGTCATATTTATGTTTTACGTGCAAGTTTTCACGTTCAGAACCGTGAAAATTTGCCAAGACGTTTCCGCCCCCTCCTTCCAC
>QVRM01004754.1:0-210784 GCA_003439945.1 Dermanyssus gallinae
ACTAACATCTTGACTGAAGATATTTCAGTCTGCTAGCAATTTTAGAAATTTTGTTTTTAGAAAAAATCTAATTATTAAGACTAAAATAAACAAAATAATCGGACGCTGCTAAATAGCAATTTACATGCAAGAAGGCAAAAATAAATTGCTATCTACGCTTATTTTAGATGTGTTTAAGACAGGCGGCCCTTAAGCGAAAGACAAAGCCATGACAACCAATGAAACTTCGAGGCGGCAGTTCCTGCCATCTTGGAAGACTTCGCACAATGCAAATCTATAAATGGTGTACTTTCTCGGTGTTGATCTGAACATGACTACAAGGTGTCATGTTCTAAATTTAGCCAGACAGTATACACACGCGTACGCTACAGCCCAACGTGAGATTATTGGACCGCGAAATTTGTGAGCAGTGGCCTAGACTGCACCACCAAACCACTTCGTACACGAGACCGGAACGGAGCTGCTGGCTAGAGTCAGCAAGTATTCGAAACAGGTTGCTACTATATTTATCGCTAGCAAACCATATTCAGCAGAATAGCCTTGCTGGAGTTCAATACACCCGAACGCGATAGACGCGATAGGACCTGCGCTCCGGCCGATACTTATCCAACTTCTCCAACTCTTCGATATTGGTTGAGAAGGTCGTGCTACTAATGGTAGGCGTAGTAGTAGTTGTAGTAGATACACTCCCGTTCTGGTCGACCGACGCGGCGAACGTGTGAGATGAGAACGTGTGACATATTCAATTCGTTTCCAGAGGACGGGTTAGGCGCGGGAGTGGGCGCCCCCTTGAATCGACTGCTAAGGTTGGGGTGCGAACGGGTTTGAAATCTCATTTAGTTGACATACTTTCCGCGTAGTAATCTTGAGCGCTGGCGTCGTCGCACGGTCGCAACATTGTGCCAGAAGTTCTCCCTTAGGCTGAGCACACAGTTTTTGGTGTACCCTCATCCGGGCACACTACATAGTCAGCCGCATTGTGTGGTTGTTGTTGTTGTTGTTGTGTAATGGCTTCTTCTGGAACATTTGCAATTCTAATAAGATAGGGCAGCCATTCATCGAAGTTTGCGTCGTAAACCACTACATATCAACACCCGTGAGAAACCCGTAGCAGGCAGGCGACATTCTAAGAAAATGTTTGCTTACGTTGAAGCACACTTACTGAACACGTGACGAATGGAAAAGCACGCGTCTAATTCTAGAGAATATTTACGAAAAAAACAGTTTACTAAAGATAAATTAACTGCGAATGAAACGGCGTGTAAAGGACCGTCTTGTCCATAGAGAATCTCACATACAAGCGAGAATCACAGGCAATCTTGTGCGTTGTACATAAGGTTATAAGTACGCCAATGTTTTGGGTAAACACATGTTTAGTGTTTACCACGCTCAAAGTAATATTAAGCTTTGTTGCATACAAAAATGGAAATTAAAAAAACGTACAGAAATGTAAATGAGGTGTATACTCTTCAGCAATTTCTTTGTCTCTAACGTTCGAGAACCTCTCGATGTATATATATATAGTATAAATCCGCAGTCCAGACCGGCTGACGGTTAGCTAATGAACAAATACCTTGTATCGAAAAAGCTAATATAGATCACGATAGAGAATGTGAACTCTGACGCTGATTTCTTTAGTTTGTTAGGATTACTCAACCCGAAACATCCTCGAACATGAATTTGCCGTATACAGAGCATCAAACCACAACAAATGGTGGCAAGATTTGGCCCTGAGTCGGTGGACGTGGGGGTAAGGCAAGGTAGATACCAAGCAACACAGACGCTCTATCAACAGAGACAACAACTGGTAAGTCAGCTTCCTAAGAAGCCCTTGAGCAGCGAAAGCAGCCTTGAAAAGCATTTGTGCAACCAAAGCTGCTTAAACGTGTTCCGCGGGGTTGTCTATGTCTCTTGCCCGATGATTCGTATTCTGCTGCGTGTGGAGCCTGTGACCCCCAGGAACTAAGCCAGCGGACGTTGTGCGGTCGACTGAGTGAACTACAATAGACCTCTGTGAAGTTGTGGTTAGCACACTCGGACTTGCAAGAATCAAGGCAATCCCGCAGGAGCTATTTGCCGCACCTCTTACACTCCTAGAAGGCTTTAATTCCACGCTATATTGTAATATTAGCGTGAAGAACAGCGGAGGAATGTGGACAGCATAGAAAAACGAGAAAGCACGGCTGGTATACAGCGATGCTTTCTTGCCTAGCGGCGCCAGAAAACGCGGTCATGTCGCCGCTGCAAGAGCGAGAAACCTGCTAGAGAACAACAGCAATAATCGCGCAGGCGCTAAGAAAAGCTCGACTTCTGCAGAGTTGAGTGGTGACTGTTGAGAATGGGATGACCGAATGATGGAACAGCGAGGTCGACAGCTACGGTACCAAAAACACCGATAGCAGCAGAGTCAGTTGGCCACAACTAAAGAAGACGGCAAATGACGACGATGACTTTCTTGTGTGTCACTCGGAAACAGCGTGACAACAAAGTACAAAACCGGATGCAGAGGGGCAGCGCAACGGAGGGAATAGGCGGACTGGAAGTCCGTGCCAGACCTGACAAGATCTGGGCCATAACAGTGGCACGGTCGGCGCGGAGGACGTCGGCGGTGCATTACCTCTATAGTAGAGGCGTTCCTTGTCTCAAACGCACTTGAGATAAACACACCAGAATATGAAAGCCGTCAAATTCAGACATAGAGGTTGATTGGGGTGATGAAGGTTATACGTTGCTGCAGCCAATTAGTTGTGTTCGGCAACAATACACGGCAACAACGTTCTTGGCACATATGGACAAAACAGTACGCGTTTTTATTATTATTATTATATATAAAGCGAGTGCTTTGTTTGTTAATGTGAGCAAAGAGCCGCTTTGTGTATCTCTAATAAAGCCGTTTGCAAGCTATTGAAACAATTGGACTAAAGTTTAATTTGCCGTGTTCAATACATTATGAAAGTTTTATTTCGTAGTGGGAAGTTGAACCAGCCAGATGGGAAGTCGGAAGTTGGAATCTATTCAATGCCCTTCACTCTTGGTCTGATTCTGTGTGTGAATTATGCATGTGATATGTGTAAATGCATGTGACACTCGCCACGTATATACCAGGTACATAGTGCATGGTTGGTGTGTTCAAACGCCGCCTTTCACGAGCGTTTACCTGTGCACTTCGTTCTGCTTGCAGAGATATTGAATAATGTACTCAATTTGAGTGAATATATATAGTTTAATAATGTTCAGATACGAATTGAAAGGCGATCTGTAGAACAATAAACATAATTTAATTAAAAGGCGACCTGTAGAACAACAAACAGAATTGAATTGAAAGGCGATTTATGGATGAGTCACTTATTCTTTGGTATTGAGACGGACGAAGGAAGATTTCCAAGTCGCCGAAATCCAAGGCGAAAAGCTCACACAGTCTACACACGAATGGAACACCACACTTTGTCGACAACCCCACGTCCACGAGCACTGCGCCAATGTCCGACACATTGCTTCTACCACAGGACTGCGCTTAAGGGCACGAGCAACTACAATCTCCCGCAAGATAGAGACAAGTGCAACGGGCAACAAAAAGAAAGGAAGAACAACATGCAGCAATACCCGTCTTCCACAAGAGTCCAACAGTGCGAAACGATGTCAATCTGTTAAATTTAGTCAAACGCCGAAGAAGAAACTTAGAGTAGTTCAATGAAACTGCGAGAACCCGGAAATATCATAAAGACTTCTGCCCAGATCAGCACTGAATGGGTTGGATGTCCTCGTGTTCACGGAGACATGATTCCTGACGCGCCCCACGCCCCAAGGATACTTTGTGACGGACGTTCTTGCTAGTCGAGCTAAGAACATGAGTCGTCCTAGTGGGGTCGGGTCGGTATTTTGCAACAGCCGGCTGCGAGACATGAAACATTGTTCATGGGAGAAGACAATTGCGTGGTTATATAGGTCAACTGAATCAACCCGATTGCCATATATGTGAAGTTCGCATCGGTTTATATAGGCGAAACTAAATGTTTCGTATCTAGCAGTACTCGACCGCATAAAACCTGTGTTTCTGAAACGGGTATTAGTTTTAAACCTCCGCATGTGATTATCTCGTTTATTTGCTCGCCAATACCCCCTATGCGTGAAAGAGATTAGAAAGCAGTTTGCGCTCTCAGAGACCCCGGCGTATCTTCAATTCATTGAACAGAATGGGGAAACATAGCTGATATTGACACAGAGTTCTACACCGCAGAGGCACTGCAAAATTCAAAGTGGAAAGGAGTAGGCAGGAGGATTAAGTATATTGTGGTACCTGCGCAGTCCGTGTATTTTACCTTACGCTCTGTCGGACAAAGGGTTTCAACGAGCCAATTGACACATACATTTGTACGTGGAGGATTGACACAGACTCTTATATGTATATATTTATATATATATATAGCAATCTCATCATGCACACTTCATACGTGCATGCCCTCTGTAAAGAGTGAGTCGCGGCCCGGCTCATAGCATGTAAGACCTTCGCCCGTCTTGGCACGTTCTGGTCTATGACCGGGCATTGGCGCTTAAAGGGTGGCCGGCCTCGGCTGCTGGCAATGCGAAATGATCTGTTCTGCTTCCAGAAAAGAGGAAACAGAATAAGAAAAGACAACGACAGTGATTATGACGTCGACGAGGGAAAAGCAAACGAAAGGGAAGAAGAAGGAGGAAGAGAAGTGGAAGAAAAAGCAGAAGAAAAGGAAGAGAAGTGGGTGAAAAAGCAGAAGAAATGGAAGAAGTAGAAGAAAGAGACGTCGAGGAAAAAGAAGAAAGCTCAAAAGACGAAGGCCTAACAACAATGAATAAGCCGAGCGCGCGTGTTTCCGTTTTTGCCGACCACAGCCCCTGCAGAATAAAGAAGAAGGAAGATCGAGGAGGGTCAGTAGGGTTTGCTGTGTGTTTCTCGCGCCGGATGGTGAGTGGTGTGTGGACTCTGCTACTGTATTCCAGCTTGGCCGGATGATGGCCGGGGGCCGACCGACCAATGCCGCCGCCCAGGGCCTGGCTAGCTTTGTACAATTAAGTGGCGGGGGGGTAGGGTCAAATTTGGATTTCAACTTCTTGGCCGCAGGGACGGCAACGATGCCGTTTCGTGCCTGTCTAACAGCAGTCAGCCAGCGGCATGGGGCGAAGGGCGGATGGTGGAGGGCGGAGGGAGATCGCCGAGAAGAGATCGCGCGTACGAATGGACCCCGACGCTGCTCATTCGTTTGCCGGGTTCCTCGCGCCCGCCCGTCTGCCCGGCTATCCAGCGTGGCAAACTTGTTTCATTATTTTTCCTTGGCCAACGTGCAAGACGGACATGCCGACGCACAAATCGAAAAAGGCGAACTGCTGCCGGAAAAGCGCCACACACCGAATTAGCCCTCGGAAATGGGCACAACAATATGGGTGGGATGTTGGCGCCCTTCGACTGTGCCTTCGTCCGCCCGTCTGTCCGTCCCATCGACATCGGGGCTCAGCAGGGCACCGCAATACGTAGCAAGCACGGATGAGCGTCTGGCGCTGTCTGCTGAGGCGGAGAGCTGTGTGCGATGACCGCCGTCGTGATGATGCTGACCACAGTGTACGACGAAGTGCAAATGAAATACTTCTGCGCATGAACCAACCAACCTCTCTTCTGCTGGCCATGGCGGTAGTGCTAGTGCGAACCTAGTCGTATGTAAGAAGCAGTTCAGCGAGGCGAGGCGAGACGGTAGCGGTGGTGAAGCTCGCGCTCTGCCACTGCCGGCGGTGAACGTCCACGATAGTGGACGGTAACGGCTCGTACAGGCCGTTACAGGTCGAATTGATGAAACGAAACGACGAATGTCTGTAGTGGCGGCTGTGCGATGCCGAACCTAGTTAGAGAGACTTCACTTATAACATCTCTCGCTCTAAGGCGGCGCTACTGATCTTAACTACAATTTGGATGGTCTGTCGGCGGGCTTATGCATGCCAATGCATCACAGTGAGATAAATAAATTCACATATATATATATATATATATATATATAATTTGTATACTTTGAAGGATACGACATGGACTTTCAAAGGCACAATATTTTTCTTAGATAGATTAATTAGTAAAATGATGTAGTAATATGGGGCTCATCAACCCACTAAAAGCATGTCAAAAGCATTGCCCCTTGTCGGGGAGGGGGCAGTACTGATTTCTTGAGATTGCCTGAATTGGCCACCTTAGCTCATTAAGGCTGCTATAGATTTATAGAGCTTTACCGGGGTGTGCGGCGGGTTGTTTTTACTTCCGAGACAAATTCTGTGGATCTGCTAATCATAGACCAGGACTCGTGGTCCTTGAAAGCGCCTCTACAAGGGCCAGTGCTATATCGAAGGACTTGCCAGTCTTATGTTAAAAGAGAGTAGCTCTCGCTCAAATTAAAAACAAAACAGCGTTCATATCAGTAATTTACGTCGACAGCCTCTCCTAAGTTGCACCTGTGGTATAAGTGGGGTAAGCGAGCGAATCGTGTTTAAAACTGTATAATTTTGAGATTAGACAGTATTTATTTTGTCCAGAATTTAGGGCGGCCCGGTTGGATTGCGTCTCATTGCTGGTTTCACTTATTCACGTTATCTATTCTGCGTATGACATGGTCTGATTGCTGACCTCCTCTAGTCCGCAGAAAAATATTTAGTAGTTCTGCTGAGGCTTTGACAGCATTTTGCTGCCTAGCGCACGTGAGGTGCTTTTGCGAGAGCCTAATTCATAATCGCGGCCAGCAACTTAACCATGGATACATATATACAGGTAGTTCAATAAGTTCTTAGAATGAAAACCAAGAATTTTCCAAATCATGTTTTTAAATTTATCTTATTCGATACACTCCCCGAGATGCTCAATACACTTTTCCCACCAAGATTTCAGAGCTTTTATACCTCTTAATTAGAATTCCGCGTCTTTAGACTGAAAATAGGCATTGACAGCAGCCTTAACCTCTTCATTGCTGGAAAAACGCTTTCCACCGAGACTATTCTTCAAATGTCCGAAGAGGAAATAATCAGAGGGGGCCAGGTCTGGAGAATAGGAAGGTTGTTCAATAAGTTCGAACCTCAATTGGGCCAGTTTTGCCGATGCTTGCCGGGACTTGTGTGCAGGAGCATTGTCCTGGTGAAACAGGACAACCTTCTTCTGCAAAGCGGGCCGTTTCACGATGCTCTCAAGGTAGTCGACCAGCATTATTCTACGTTGGTCTTAAAAAACGGTAGCCATCACCTTTCCGGTCAATGCCGTTGTCCGCACCCTCTTCGGAGGTCCTTCATCAGGTGCACACCATTGGCAAGATGCTTCTTGGGTCTCGGGAGTGTAGTGATGGACCCAGCTTTCATCGACGGTCATGAATCTGCGCCAAAAAATCCGACGGATTGTTCGACATCTTGGCCAAATTTCGCTGTGAAGCGAAAACAGGCGCGTTTTTTTGGCCTTGGTTGAGCAAATGCGGCAGCCATTTTTCTCTGAGCTCTTTCATCTTCAAGTTTTCGTGCAGGATGAAATGCACACTACCCAAACTGATCCCCAAGGCCTCCGCTATCTCCCTAATGTTCACTCGCTTATCTGCGGCAACGATTTTCCGCACCTTTTCCACGTTTTCCTAATCAGTTGCCGTTTTTGGGCGTTTTGAACGTAGTTCATCCCGGTGCTCCTGCGACCTCTTTTTAACTCATTAATCCAGTTGGAAACAGTGGCAAAATATGGCGCAGAGTCACCGTACACCTCGTCTAACTCAGTTTTCACTTGGGTCGCATTCTAACCTTTGAAATAAAATGCTTGATAACCACTCGAAACTCTTTTTTCTCCATTTTTCAAAATCACGCCGATACGTTGCACGGGAAAAGCGATCAAACGAAATCGCAACGGCCAATCACCATAATATTTTGACTGCTGGCAGTCGAAAAGTTGCAGTTCCTAATAGCGGTGGAAGCGCGCCAAAATTCGAATTCTAAAAAGCTCATTCTAAGAACTTATTGAACTACCTGTATATATATATATATATATATATATATTCTACAAGAAATATGATTTTACTGGGCGCTCCTCTAGGCGTATATGTATATATATATATATGTATATATATATATATATATATATATATATAGTTAATTTTATTTCAGAGTTACCATTATAACATAGGAAAATAATGGGGTACATGGAAGTGTATATATATGTATATATATATACTACAAATACTTTTCCAAAGTTTCCTAAATTCGGGTGTTTTTTTTCATAGAGGTAACTGGTAAATTTATGGGATGCACACCGAGCGTGGTTGTTAAAGCCACGATGGGACTCACAAACCCACTAAAATCCAGTCATACTCTTTGGCACTTGTCGGGGAGTGGCGGTGTGCTGGAAGTGGTGGAAAAGCTTTACTCCATTAGATGTTCCATAGACGTCATGCTAGTACTCTTTTATGACACTCTATTATTACTGATGTTAACTGCTACATATTTAATCAATCCATTGGTGAATTAAGTCAACTAACAAAACCTCTGATTTATTTGCACATCATAAAACGTGCATGCACACCACTTCATGGCCTGCTCCTGTGCTCTCAAAGCTGAGTGAAGTCACTCATTGGTGCGGACTTCGTGAGGAAAAAGTGACAACGATCGACCGTAAGATATCAGTCAGCATAGGAAGCAATAAGCATGGGACCGGCTATCGCAGGTTCGAGTCTTGGTCGCGCTTGGTGTTTCTGTTGGACCTGGTAGTATGCGTTGTCCTGCTGCTACATTCTTCTGTTAACAAAATAAATCTAGTGACGAAAATGCGATGACGATAGTAGCATTTAGACGCTATCGTGTCGCATGTCTATTGCACCTTCGTCGACTGCATTTTTTGTCCCCTACGGGATTCCCCAAATAGTTCTTCTGGCAGTATTCCAGTTGATATTAGGATTTCTCATCTCTTCTCAATGAGCATCGCTCATTGAAGAAAATTCGATCAACATCAGGTATCGAACCGGCCGGTAAATGACAATGACGACTAGCGCTCTAGTCCGCTAGGCCACGCCGCCACTTCATCGTCTATTAAAAGCGTCTAAAATGTGGTATATATATCTATATATATATATATATATATATATATATATATATATATATATATATATATATATATATATATATATATATATATATATGTATAGATATACAGCAAAATGGTATCTAATAAAGATAACAAGTCGCCCAACAACCATTAAGCCTATCATTGTATACACCCCAATAACTATTGTATATGAGTCATTGACACATTGTCCCAATCTCATGTATAACACATTCTCCATCAGACAGCGACCTCAGCCACCGCCCTCGTAACGGCCACCACCCCTTGCAGACCGCGAGGCGTGCTAGCGAGATAAAGCGCAAAAGAGAGGGGAAATGACCAAGCAATTGGGTAGCAAGCAATTGAGCGGCATTGAGGTGCATCGAGCGAGGTGAGCAGTGTGACTCAATTGAAGCGCAAGTGCCGAGTTCGACCTACTAACGACAACCTCCGACTTTGGTGGCTCAGCGCGAGCATGCAGTGCCACGCCATGCGGTTCGGCCAAGCCATGCCATGCCATGCGATTCGGCCATGCTTAAGCTATGTCGATCAACACTATGCCATCACCACCACCACCACTACCACCATTAATACAATTACGTGACCCCCTCTTCCTCACCACCGGCGGCTGTGGTCTGTCCGGTGTACCGGCGTCTGCGGCTCAAGCCTTCAGTTGACTCGTTGAGCGAGTCAGCCAGTCATTCAGCTCAGTTCAACAACAATACATTGACACAGATCGGGGCCGATCGAATAGAGCAGATCGGGGGCCGCTGGCGTTGTCAGCAGCCGGCCCGCCTAGCGTCAGAAAACACGAGACAGATCATGATGACGATTCAAGAAGATCGGTGGTGTCGAGACACAACAACAAGGTCTCGCGTGTTCAAGGCAAAGGATTGCTCAGTAGTTTAAGATGATGACGGTCGTCGTGATGGTAGTGATGATGATGATGATGATGATGACGATAATGACGGCGACAACAACAACAACAACACCAACAACAGCATCAACAAAAACAACACCAACAACAACAACAACACCATCAACAGCAAGAACAACAACAACACTACGAAGACGTTCAATGAAACGAAATCGTAACCGAAAAAACCAACGAAAACGTCAATGCGGCGACTGCAAAAACGTTCCACGATGGAGGGGACTACGAAAGCGTCTACAATGAGGGTGGTGATGGTGGTGGTGACGTTGTTGTTGTCGTTGTTGTTGTTGTTGTTGTGGTCGCTGATGTTGTCGGTAATGCTGCCGCCGCTGCTGCCTCCCCTGTGGCTTGCTGCTTCTGTTAAGGCGGGTTCAGCGGCTGGTTGGCGGCGAACACCATTGTTGTTACTCTGGTTGTTGTTCTGCAGAACTGCTGTCGAACCTCAACGAGACTTATATGCATGCATGCATGCATATGTGCTGCTGCTGCTTTTGCCTCTACTGATAATGCTGTGTGTTGTCTCTCTCGGTCTCGTTGGCTTGTCGAAGGGCGCGCGGCATTTCTCTCTAAACCTCTCTAGACGGCGGGTGGTGGCCATTGCCACTGCCGCCGCCACCATCATAGACCACTACCATAGACCAAAGGCGACCGTTTTTAGCGGCAGCGGCCGGCCCTGCATTCTTCCCGGCGGCGCGGCGAAGTCGTCGAAGTGCCGAACTGAGCTGAAGGTGATGGTCGTGCTGGTCGCTCAGTTAGTAACTCAGTTAGTTGTTAGTTAGATCGTTCGCTCAAGCGACGGATGCCAATGACAACGACCAATGATAACGACACCGAGCTCGAAACTCATCTATCTTGTTCATCGTTTTCGTTTTCTTTCACCTTAAATATATATATATATATATATATATATATATATATATGTGGTGCTCGTGAAGCCAATGAAGGTGAGGGCGGCAGCGGTGGTGAAGTCAGGTCACTCGATCGCGTAGCGGTCTTAGCTGACGGCTGGTGGCACTGATATCGCTGCCGCGGTTGTCTCTATGATTGTTGTTGTTGTTGTTGTGGTTGTGGTCATTGTTATTGTTAGTGTTGTCGTCGACATCGGGAACAACGGCGCTGCGGCGATGGCGAATACGCTAATCACAAAAGACAGGAAGGTAACAACGGTAGCGCGAGCCAGCCGACACGCACTGGAGCGTCCAAACGGATATTCGTTCATTGATGTGCAAATCACACGCAGGCACGCGCCTGCTTCGCGTGCACACAGACACACATGCATAAGATATATATATATATATATATATATATATATATATAATATTGTGATGATTTATTAATCAATATATATATATATATATATATATATATATATATATATATGCATACATCTGTATGCCTTAACCTTGCACATGGGGCAACATGTGCACTATCCGGCGTTGAACTCCTCTCGGCTGCCCAAATGTGGACTAACTACTCTGTCTGTCCTGACAACAGGACAAACGGCAACTACGAACAGAGACTACTACCCGTGACAACACCCGTCACCTTAAAATAAAATGATTTAAAAAACATATTTAAGTCACAGAACACACAAATTCAGAGAAGTAAAGAAGATGTAGTATATGGAGCTACTGTCTTAAACCGATTGGGCAAAACAGACATTGAGTCCTCTTAGCATGGGTACTATAACGATTTTGAAGGATATGCGCGAACCGCCCAGAAGATTTCCGAGAGTTTCTAGGAAAAGAATTTCGAGAGACAGACGTTAAACAGAAAAAAGGCCGTGACAGCCAGCGCAAGTGCACGACGAGCCATTAGTGAGATGAACTTCATCTCGACGGTAGCGTGGCCGATTCTGCTGTCAACGTTTAACCAAATCAGCCCTTCTTTGTTAAACTCAGATTTAGGCCACTCCATCGTTGGTTGGCTGGGATTGACCAGCCTTCCGGCAGATTAGCCATCCGGTTGACCAGCAGAAACTGCTTTACAATTTCCGTAGCTACATTTCACAGTCAGCACCATTTTGTAGTAGAAGCTTCAATTAATGTTGCTGGCCTAATACATCAAAACTATTAGCTCTATTATGTATATATATATATATATATATATATATATATATATATATATATGTATATATATATATACATATGGTGTTCAAAACGTATCGCGACTTTTGTGTTTTTTCAAAAACTATTCATTTATTCATGAATATCTATTTTGTCCCCTTCAAAGTAATCCCCATGAGATATTATACACTTGTGCCAACGGTTTTTCCAATCTTCGAAGCACTTCAAAAAACCATTTTTTTTAATCTTGTTCAGCTCCTCCTTCGATGCCGTCTTTATCTCGTCAAGCGTAGCGTAACGTCGTCCTTTCATGGGCCTCTTCAGTTTAGGGAACAAGAAAAAGTCACAGGGGGCCAGATCTGGGGAATACGGTGGCTGCGGCATCATTAGTGTGTTGTTTTTGGCCAAAAACTCGCGCACAAGCAACGATGTGTGAGCAGGGGCGTTATCGTGGTGCAAAAGCCAATTTTTGTTCTTCCACAAATCCGGGCGTTTCTGGCGGATTGCCTCGCGCAAATTGCGCATAACTTGCAGGTAATATTCCTTATTGACCGTTCTACCCTGTGGCAAGAACTCATGATGCACCACGCCCCTGCAATCGAAGAAAACTGTCAGCAAAACTTTCACATTCGACCGAACTTGGCGCGCTTTTTTCGGTCTTGGTTCGTGCGGCAGCTTCCATTGAGATGATTGAGCTTTGGTTTCCACGTCATAACCATAAACCCACGATTCGTCACCAGTTATGACCCTCTGGAGCAAATTTGGGTCGTCGCGGACAGAGTCCAACATCTCATTAGCAATGTTCATGCGATGCTGTTTTTGGTCGCAATTGAGCAATTTTGGTACGAATTTCGCGGCTACCCGTCTCATGCCCAAATAATTGATAAAAATCGAATGGCACAAGCCAATCGATATGTTTAGGTCCTCAGCAACTTCTCTAACGGTGATTCGACGATTGGCCAATACCATTTTCTCCACTTCATTAATTTTTTCGTCTGTTGTTGAAGTGCTCGGGCGTCCGGCACGCTCTTCGTCGTTCACATCTTCTCGGCCTTCTGAGAACATTTTGTACCACCGATAAACGTTGCTTCGGTTCAAGGTAGCTTCTCCGTATGCCACAGTCAACATTCGGAATGCATCCGCGCACTTAATTTCGTTTTTCACACAAAATTTGATACAGGTTCTTTGATCCATTTTTTTGAATAGGTAAAAATCGAAGACGATCCAAAACACGTGCAAGCAAAGCAGCTGTCAACAATTAAGTGAACATTCAAAATGGCCGAGCTTGTCGGCATAAGTGAGAGACATGAGTACCAACATAACGCCACAAAAAAAATCGAAATTCGAATATACGTAACCCGCGAAAATTCAAAAGTCGCGATAACGATTGAACACACCTCGTATAATTATACGAGGTGTGTTCAATCGTTATCGCGACTTTTGAATTTTCGCGGGTTACGTATATTCGAATTTCGATTTTTTTTGTGGCGTTATGTTGGTACTCATGTCTCTCACTTATGCCGACAAGCTCGGCCATTTTGAATGTTCACTTAATTGTTGACAGCTGCTTTGCTTGCACGTGTTTTGGATCGTCTTCGATTTTTACCTATTCAAAAAAATGGATCAAAGAACCTGTATCAAATTTTGTGTGAAAAACGAAATTAAGTGCGCGGATGCATTCCGAATGTTGACTGTGGCATACGGAGAAGCTACCTTGGAACCGAAGCAACGTTTATCGGTGGTACAAAATGTTCTAAGAAGGCCGAGAAGATGTGAACGACGAAGAGCGTGCCGGACGCCCGAGCACTTCAACAACAGACGAAAAAATTAATGAAGTGGAGAAAATGGTATTGGCCAATCGTCGAATCACCGTTAGAGAAGTTGCTGAGGACCTAAACATATCGATTGGCTTGTGCCATTCGATTTTTATCAATTATTTGGGCATGAGACGGGTAGCCGCGAAATTCGTACCAAAATTGCTCAATTGCGACCAAAAACAGCATCGCATGAACATTGCTAATGAGATGTTGGACTCTGTCCGCGACGACCCAAATTTGCTCCAGAGGGTCATAACTGGTGACGAATCGTGGGTTTATGGTTATGACGTGGAAACCAAAGCTCAATCATCTCAATGGAAGCTGCCGCACGAACCAAGACCGAAAAAAGCGCGCCAAGTTCGGTCGAATGTGAAAGTTTTGCTGACAGTTTTCTTCGATTGCAGGGGCGTGGTGCATCATGAGTTCTTGCCACAGGGTAGAACGGTCAATAAGGAATATTACCTGCAAGTTATGCGCAATTTGCGCGAGGCAATCCGCCAGAAACGCCCGGATTTGTGGAAGAACAAAAATTGGCTTTTGCACCACGATAACGCCCCTGCTCACACATCGTTGCTTGTGCGCGAGTTTTTGGCCAAAAACAACACACTAATGATGCCGCAGCCACCGTATTCCCCAGATCTGGCCCCCTGTGACTTTTTCTTGTTCCCTAAACTGAAGAGGCCCATGAAAGGACGACGTTACGCTACGCTTGACGAGATAAAGACGGCATCGAAGGAGGAGCTGAACAAGATTAAAAAAAATGGTTTTTTGAAGTGCTTCGAAGATTGGAAAAACCGTTGGCACAAGTGTATAATATCTCATGGGGATTACTTTGAAGGGGACAAAATAGATATTCATGAATAAATGAATAATTTTTGAAAAAACACAAAAGTCGCGATACGTTTTGAACACCATATGTATATATATAGTTCAATAAGTTCTTAGAATGAAAACCGAGAATTTTCCAAATCATGTTTTTAAATTTTTCTTATTCGATATACCCCCCGAGAAGCTCAATACACTTTTCCCACCGAGATTTCAGAGCTTTCATACCTCTTGAGTAGAATTCCGCGTCGTTAGACTGAAAATAGGCATTGACAGCAGCCTTAACCTCTTCATTGCTGGAAAAACGCTTTCCACCGAGACTATTCTTCAAATGTCCGAAGAGGAAATAATCAGAGGGGGCCAGGTCTGGAGAATAGGAGGGTTGTTCAATAAGTTCGAACCTCAGTTGGGCCAGTTTTGCCGATGCTTGCCGGGACTTGTGTGCAGGAGCATTGCCCTGGTGAAACGGGACAACCTTCTTCTGCAAAGCGGGCCGTTTCACGATGAGTTCTTGCTAACGGCAGTCCAACAGTCTTGCATAATATTCTCCTGTGATCGTTTTACAATTCTCAAGGTAGTCGACCAGCATTATTCTACGTTGGTCTTAAAAAACTGTAGCCATCACCTTTCCGGTCAATGCCGTTGTCCGCACCCTCTTCGGAGGTCGTTCATCAGGTGCACACCATTGGCAAGATGCTTCTTGGGTCTCGGGAGTGTAGTGATGAACCCGGCTTTCATCGACGGTCATGAATCTGCACCAAAAATCCGACAGATTGTTCGACATCTTGGCCAAATTTCGCTGTAAAGCCAAAACAGGCGCGTCTTTTTGGCCTGGTTGAGCAAATGCGGCAGCCATTTTGCTCTAAGCTCTTTCATCTTCAAGTTTTCGTGTAGGATAAAATGCACACTGCCTAAACTAATCCCTAATGCCTCCGCTATTTCCATGTTCATTCGCTTATCTGTGCCAAGAATTTTTTGCACTTTCTCTACGTATTCCTCATCAGTTGCCGTTTTTTGGCCTTCTGGACGTAGTTCATCCTCGGTGCTCCTGCGACCTCTTTTTAACACATTAATCCAGTTGGAAACAGTGGCAAAACATGGCGCAGAGTCACTGTACGTCTCGTCTAACTCAATTTTTACTTGGGTCGCATTCCAACCTTTGAAATAAAAATGCTTGATAACCACTCGAAACTCTTTTTGCTCCATTTGTAAAAATCACGCCGATACGTTGCACGGGAAAAGCTATCAAACGAAATCGCAACGGCCAATCACCATAATATATTGAGTGCTAGCAGTCGAAAAGTTGCAGTTCCTATTAGCGGTGAAAGCGTGCCAAAATTCGAATTCTAAAAAGCTCATTCTAAGAACTTATTGAACTACCTGTATATATATGTATAGTTACGTTTACTAATCACATCAATTAGGCATGAAATCAATCATAAAAACACAGAAACGTTTAAATAAACAATTTTATTTACTACGTCAAACTGCTTAGTGAGCATACGCACGAACAATTAGCAGCATGATATCTCTTGCACGAATCCTCACACCTGTCATGGATACATAGCTAACAAAACCTACTGTTCTGCACACTACGCGACGAAAACCCTGTATCGCGTAATGAGTTAGAACGCGGGCCTTATTTGCCGTGGCCTCAGTCAACAAAAAGTTGAGTCTACCTCTCCATGTTTACAAATAAAAGCTGTGTAAGCCGACGTTTTCGGTAAGTTATTTGTTAGTTATGCAAATTGACGTTGTAGGGCCTCGACGAATTGCGGTGTTTCAGCAAGCAAGTAGGTTGCCACGCTATGCGCGCGTAAATTTGTTGCGCTCCGTTGAGTTAGGCCTCAGTCAGTAGTTTTGAGGCGTTTCTAACGCGAGTTGTACACTAGCAACGCACTGAGTGCAGTTCCTAGAAATCGCGGATAACTTCTACAGCGTTCACTGTATTGGAACCGTAAACACTGCACAGTATTCACGGCATCCAAAATCGGACCATTCCACGTCGGCTATTTTACTGCTATAATATTATACGCGTTGCGGCAGTTCGGTCAGCAACTAAAGTCGTGTTTTGCGCAAAGACTCTTCAATCTAATTGAATGGCGCATTATATATATATATATATATATATATATATATATATATATATATATATATATATATTTATGTATATATATATATATACAGGTAGTTTAACCAGTTCTTAAAATGAGCTTTTCAGAATTCGAATTTTGGCGCGCTTTCACCGCTATTGGAAACGGCAACTTTTCGAATGCTAGCAGTCAAAATATTATGGTGATTGGCCGTTGCGATTTCGTTTGATCCCTTTTCGCGTGCAACGTATCGGCGCGATTTTGAAAAATGGAGAAAAAGAGTTTCGAGTGGTTATCAAGCATTTTTATTTCAAAGGTTGGAATGCGACCCAAGTGAAAACTGAGTTAGACGAGGTGTACGGTGACTCTGCGCCGTGTTTTGCCACTGTTTCCAACTGGATTAATGAGTTAAAAAGAGGTCGCAGGAGCACCGAGGATGAACTACGTTCAGGACGCCCAAAAACGGCAACTGATGAGGAAAACGTGGAAAAAGTGCGGAAAATCGTTGCCGCAGATAAGCGAGTGAACATTAGGGAGATAGCGGAGGCCTTGGGGATCAGTTTGGGTAGAGTGCATTTCATCCTGCACGAAAACTTGAAGATGAAAAAGCTCAGAGCAAAATGGGTGCCGCATTTGCTCAACCAAGGCCAAAAAGACGCGCGTGTGTTCGCTTCACAGCGAAATTTAACCAAGATGTCGAAAAATCCGTCGGATTTTTGGCGCAGATTCATGACCGTCGATGAAAGCTGGGTCCATCACTACACTCCCGAGACCCAAGAAGCATCTCGTCAATGGTGTGCACCTGGTGAAGGACCTCCGAAGAGGGTGCGGACAATGGCATCGGCGGAAAGATGATGGCTACGGTTTTTTGGGACCAACGTGGAATAATTCTGGTCGACTACCTTGAGAGCGATAAAACGATCACGGGAGAATATTATGCAAGACTGTTGGACTGTCTGAAGCAAGAACTTATCGTGAAACGGCCCGCTTTGCAGAAGAAGGTTGTCCTGTTTCACCAGGACAATGCTCCCGCACACAAGTCGCGGCAAGCAACGGCAAAACTGGCCCAACTGAGGTTCGAACTTATTGAACAACCTTCCTATTCTCCAGACCCGGCCCCCTCTGATTATTTCCTCTTCGGACATTTGAAGAATAGTCTCGGTGGAAAGCGTTTTTCCAGCAATGAAGAGGTTAAGGCTGCTGTAAATGCCTATTTTCAGTCTAAAGACGCGGAATTCTACTCAAGAGGTATAAATGCTCTGAAATCTCGGTGGGAAAAGTGTATTGAGCTTCTCGGGAAGTATATCGAATAAGAAAAAATTAAAAACAAGATTTGGAAAATTCTTGGTTTTCATTCAAAGAACTTGTTGAACTACCTGTATATATATATATATATATATATATATATATATATATATAAGTTATGAAACAACTTTATAAAAACAAAACATGTATTAAATCTTTCAAAGTCTTTTGGTTCCCTTCCTAACTACTGCCCGCTGCAACGCACTTGTGCCACTTTTTTCTCACTGTTTAAAAAAAATTAAACGCGCCATTCATCTCATTTATAATCTCTAATCGTTGTCCCTCTAAACTTTTTTTTATTCACGAGAACAGAAAAAGTCGCCAGGAGCCTGACGAATAGGGAGGTTGCAGAAAAATCCAAAAGTTGTTTGCCCAGAGTTCAGGCTTCTTGCGCCGGACGTTCTCAAACAATCTTTTTAAAATACGCGACATTATTCCTTATTGACCATAGAACATTGGTGTTGGATCTGCTTTGTCTGATTTTTTTCAATCGATTTGCTCTTTGGAAGCACCACTGGCAGGATTTGGCTTTTGTCTCTATCTAACCAGATACCCATGACTCGTCTCACCCCCTGATCACCCTAATCACCCTCTGAAGTAATCCAGGGTCTTCTGCTCTCGCTGAAGAAGGTCCAATTCGGACATTTTCGGACGGGCGTTTATTTCGTATAAACTCAACATTCTTGGAACGAACTTGCTGCCAGTCTTCGGGCGCGTAAGTAACAGTAAAAGCCGCCACCGATTGGCGCGATTGTCGGTTCAGTTTTTAAAATTTAACATACTGAAACTTTTCAATCCCCCGCCATATATATGAATGTATATATATATATATATATATATATATATAGATATATATATATATATATATATATATATATATATATATATATAATATATATATATATATATATAGTGTCACTGACAACACTTTGTCTATGGCAACTATATTTATTAAAATGACATTTAAGTGTTACAGCGAGATGTAAATATATATATATATATATATATAAGGGGCGAGCACTGCCGAGTGTGCCAACATATTGTAAACGATTAATAAATCATTACAATATATATATACATATATATATATATATATATATATATATATATATATATATATATATATTTAACCCATAATGGCGTGCAAACAATTGTTTTCCGTGCTGCCGACTATGGTAAGGGGCCAGACACCGCTGTAGCCTTTCGGCGCTGTTTATCTAATGACCTCTGACGGAGAAATTCACCAGCATGTGATACTTACATACCTGCACGTTTGAACGCACAAAGGTCTCAAACGTAAAAGGTAGAGAGTTTCTAAGGTCCCCGATAAACACCAGAAAGACCATTCAGGCGTGGCCAGAGACGTTGTACATTGCTGAGTTAACTCTTTTCTGTAGTTTGGCCTTCAGATTTATTACACGGGAACGATACACCGCATATGAACGGAACAGTACGGACGGCTCTTGTTTCCTTTCACGTGACAAAAGGCAATGTTTGAAGACTGTCCGTTTTCTCAGCAGTGGTGCTTTCTATGCTTAACTTGATGTACGGTAAAGCAGGTCATGCTTCCAGGTTAGCTGAGGCTAACAAATGCAGGAAATATTCCAGTGTGGATTATCCGCACGAATTTTGCCCGTTGGCGTTCGAGACTATGGGAACTGCAGGCCCCTTACGCTCAAACTGATTCAACGCGTAGGCAGAAGCCTTAATCTTTCGACAGGAGACTCGAGAGCATCCGCATTCTTGCGTCAGAGGCTGTCGCTTGACATCCAACGAGGAAATGCAGCGTCTGTTCGGGGCACATTGCTGAACTGGGCTAACCCTGGTTTAGAGAACCCGTAATCACACGTTCGCACGGAGACAATTGTCCACTCCAAAGTGCTAACATAACGAACTTATATAAATAAATGTCATCTATATATATACTGTATGCATCTTAAATGGGTTTAGAATCATCTTACGCTGGAGAATCTTAACCAGCTTAAAAAGTGTTTTTCAAAATATACGAAACGAGTCAATTTTTTTATCGATGTGAGCAAAAAGTTGCTTTGTGTATCTCATGTCAGACTGTCTGACAGCTACTGAAATAATCCGACTAAGGTTAGAGATACAGTGTACAGCCTCTGTGAATGTTTTATGTCAGAGTAGAACGCTAAAGTCAAACAGACTAGAAAATAGGTCAAACGTTTGAACGTATTCAATGCTTTACATCTTTGGTTTATAGCGCGTAGTTATAACAGCCTAATATGTTCAAATGCCGCTTTTCACGAGGAGTACGAAGTGTGCACCTGCCGGTTCTGCCTGCAAAGGTTTTCATTATTTATTTCGCCAGAAGGTCAAGTGATTAAAAAAAATAAGAGGACAACCTTATACGTGAAATGTACACTCCATTTGAGTGAAATAATTAAAACTGAATTAAATGGTTTAAACATGGACGCTTATGGGGAGCGGTATTGCACTATATATACGTGTATATAATTTTTTTTAATAATGGAGTGTGAACAATTGTCGCGTAGTGAACGTAACGACAAACTAGAGGAGCCCTAGGTCCAGACCTGGTCTCGACCACTTGTACAAGGTGCCAAGCATTGCCGTGGCGTTACCGCGTTGTATATTTAATGGCAGCCTTTGCCGGAAAAAATCACCAGCGCGTGAGTCCCCCGTGGCTAATCTTGAAGGCAATAGATCAAAAGTTTATAGAGTCTCTGATAAATGCATACCTCAGACGCTTATTTCTGTCCACCTGCGAAACAGCATAACCAGCTTAGGCAGCGCCGTAATTGGCTATTCAAGATGCTAAAAAGTACGTCACAGCAGCGCTCCCGACGAGTGTCCTTCCACACTTAAAGGTTATTAGGTTCATTCCAATAAGTCGCCAGGAATCGTCTGTTCAGATCGAGAACACCAGGATAGCTAAGAGATTGTAGGGCATGCGCCAGAGTACCATTCAGAGCAGCGAAATCCGGCTTGCTTGCAAAATCGGGTCCTCAGCAGGGGTGTGCTTCGATGCGCTCTAAGAGACGTTCCTTGGAATCTTCTAGTAGAGAACGCAACCGTTCAACAGCCGGGGCATCTAATATTTTGACGCCCTTTTCGAGACGCTAGACATTGAAGCGACCACCGCGCGGTCTACGACCGAGGCAGCGACTGAAATTCGCAGGCCTCCTTTTTGCCGCGGGCAGAAAGGCTTGCCTGCAAGCTGCTCAGATAGATTTAGATTAGGCATGGATGACGGAGACTTGTTCATGTTGTAGCAACGTTGATTTAATCTCTTTGCCAGTCTCCGTCGTTTTAATTCTCATTGTGATTCTTTCTTTTTCTCGCTTGTGCCGGACGCTCGACATACGAAAAGGTGATCGTCCCACACACAAACACACACTGTCAAAAACAAACAGACAAAATCTTGCGCATACTGATATATATATATATATATATATGTGCACATATTGATAATAGTGAGGAGACACAGTTACATGCGAGTGCCGCCGGGCCGTGTTATATCATTAAAGTCAGGCGAACTTATTGCATTCTGTGACCCCATTTTTCAATTCTCTGTTTCTACATCTCCGTCTGCATCTTTTTACCGGCCTATCACTCTTTCCCTATTTTATCTTTTCTTTCCTTCTTTCGTTTCTCTCCTTCCCTCTTCCTCTCTTTCAACTCGATCGTTTTTTCTTGACTTTTTCACCAGTCAACAGTATGCCTAGCTTCGGTCGGGTTTTCATTGACATTTGTCAATTCCACAACCACCACCACCACTACCGCCACCACATCACAGGTGCAGCCAAATATCTCGTATCTATGTGCCCATCTCTCGGTCCCGCATCTCTTCCCTGTTTGCATCGTATCATGTTATGGTCAACTTCTCTCTCCTATTTTCGTGTCATTTTTCCCCTCCTTCGGTTCCTACTTTTCCACAGTCCGCCCTCAATAGCACAAGCCGATCTGCCGCTGCTGCTTCAGCTGCTTTTGTAGTGGCAGCCCATGAGCGCCGAAACTGACCTGTCACGAATAGCAAGCACATCGACGACAGCAGCGACGACGGTAATGACTGCCAGGGACGCAACGACAACAATGACGAAGAAGACGACGACGGCTACAAACAACAGCAACAGGAGCAATGATGGCAACAACAACAACAGCAACAACAACAGGAGCAATGATGACAACAACAACAGCAACAACAGCAGGAGCAATGATGACAACAACAACAATAGCAACAACAGCAGGAGCAATGATGACAACAACAACAACAACAGGAGCAATGATGACAACAACAACAGCAAAAACAACAGGAGCAATGATGACAACAACAGGAGCAATGATGACAACAACAGGAGCAATTATGACAACAGCAACAACAACAGGAGCAATTATGACAACAACAACAACAACAACAACAGGAGCAATGATGTCAACAACAACAACAATCGGAGCAATGATAACAACAACAACAACGTCGACGACGACGACGACACCAAATCTGACTGATCTGATCCGCTACCACCGCTATTGTAGTATTGTTGCTGCTGCCTCTTTTGCTGACTTTGCTCTTCTGTTGCGGCAGCTGTTATTCATCTTTCGCTATTTTTCTGGCTCAAGCGCGGTCTCTCTATATATAACTATATATACGGATATTTATATATATATATATATATATATATATATATATATATTTATATACGTCTGCCTATCTATCTAACTCTCTCTCTCACTCAGTCGCTCGAATTCTCTCCTTCCGATGAAGCTGGTGCAGGTGATACTGCAAGTTGATGATAAGAGCATCAGGTGCAATGACTAAATACTACGATGCTATCGTCGCCGGCGGCTGAATGCATGCAGTAATGAGTTAGTGAGTGAATGAATGAATGAGTGTCTGGTTGTCTGTCTGTCTGTCTATCTGACACACTGACGGACTGGTTCGGTCTGTCTTTAGTTCGGTTTGCTATTCAGCCCTCTGTTTGTTCCTGGTTGTTCCTCTCTGTTGTGTTGGCTCCTCGACGTTGTTCGGTCGTCCGTCGACGCTTGGAGGCAGTAGTGGCGGTGGCGGCACTCACTCAACGGCGATCACTGACTGCCAAATTGGCTAAGCAAATTAGCGCTGACTGCGCGAACACGACCGGCGGAGGAATCGTCGTTTTTGGGCGGCGCACGCCCCGGTGACCGACCACTCACCCACTCACAGCGAGTCGGCCAGCCTGCCAGCCAGCCTATCATTAGCAACGGGCCGGCATCTTCCGTCGGTTTGTCCTGCTCGTACGTTCGTACTGACGTCTGTATGTCTCTCTCTGTCTATTTACGTGTCGGACCGTACGTCCCTCCGTTGACCTGTCTGATCGTATGAATGGTCGCCTATCTAACTATTTATCTTTGTGTCTATTTATTTATTTATTGGTCGGACTGTCTATCCTGTCTATGTCTGCGCCTACACACCTGAGTACCGTGGTCTGCCATGGGTGACGACATCAGACAGACAGCAACAACAACAACAACAACAACAACAGGAGCAACAACAACAACAAAATACATACTTGTATCCGTTTCCCTGATCACCGAAGCTGAAACAATTCTCCGTTTCACCATGGTCATGAATATGATTTCTGCTACCTCTACTCATGCTAGTGCTGCTTCAGCTGCAGTTTAACGCAATTGGCAGAAATTTCTTATGATGGAATCCATGAGCAGAGTAGCGTGTCAGGATATATCGGTTCTCGGAAAGAGGTTCCATCCGCGCACCATCCATCGTTGCAGGTGCCCTGTACAATGCGTGCGGAAGTTCTAGCATCTTCCGCGGAAAGTTACATAGGAACTCGAGCAGTGATGGTGTTACCCGAAATTTGAATCGCTCAACCGGATCCTCGATAAACGTCGCAGTTCTAGACAGATAATAGGTTAATCGGCTCTGGGCTCTTCCGTGGGAGAGCCAAAACTACTTTGAGCAACCTTGCAGCTTTTACGTTGAAAGGACAAGAGCAGTCTTGACGGAGGACTTCTGTGGGGATAGAATTTAAGTAATGGTAACTATACTGGATAACTAATAAAGTTGGCAGGAACGTTTGGTGTTCATAGGCATCGTTATCTAAAATAACGAAATTTGTTTTCAGAGCAGCCGATAGGGGTCCCATGAGTCTGGGCCCATTCCTGCAAGCTTCTCCAATGCTATTTGTCTTCGGGCCGTGTCTAACGCTGCTTTACAGTCAATAAAGACTGCATACAGCAGTTGTCGTTTGACTCTCACTTGATGTAACTTAGAACATATTTACACACATGAGGTCTTTACACATATATTTAAGACAGTATCTTTTTTGTATCGATTTTTTCACAGACAACAATTTGAGAATATTGCGAGCACAAGCATGTCAGTGGCAGCGATAATTAAGTGCATTCGAGCAATTAGAAGCGCATTGACCATTCCACCATTGAGTGGTGAAGTCCTTTCCCTGAGGAATGTACACGTATGGTTCGAAATATTTCGAACTAGACATTTTGATTTCGTGCAGGACGTCCCGTGGGAAATCGTGGGATATCCTGTGAAGGGCGTCTAAAAACAGAAACAAATGAGGAAAACGTGGTCCGTGCGATGGCTGCCCTTGTGAAAAACTCAAACTCACTATACTCGTATGCATCGCTTGATTTGATATATATATATATATATATATATATATATATGTGTGTGTGTAAAACAGCTCCCTATAGGCGTTCATGTAAAAAAAAAATATTGTAATTCAATTTTTTTTAAATATAGGAAATATACTTATTTAACATATATTCAGTACAAAACATGTCTCAACGCTGGCAATGGGCCTTAAGGACCGTAGACGGAAATTTAACTCACAGAAAGTATAATACATTTCACGTATAAGGTTGGCCTTATATTGACTTTCCTTTATCGCTCGACCTTTCGGCAGGAAGTAGAGCAACGGAACACCTTTGCAGGCAGAATTAGCAGGTGCACATTTCGTACTCCTCGCAAAAGGCGGCGTTTGAACATACCAGGTAGTGATGACCACTTACCAAAGGTGCAAAGCTTTTTTTATGAGAGGTTTTGGGAATGCATGATGAAACCGTACTTAGCATCTGATAGTTCGTTGTTTTCTTGATCTCTTCGTTCAGTCTATTGACAGTGACGTTCTCCAGGATCTTGCCCATAGCGTCAATAAGGCATATGATCCGGTAAGCTAAGGGACTGTCTTTTCTCGGGTCTTGGGGATCAGGAGAAGACTAGCCCTCTTTCAAGCGTTGAGTAGGTTCAAGCCGACCTCCTCCTGTCTAGCATGTTCGGCTTTAGCTTTCTATTTTGAAATAAAACATTCGCAGAGTACTGTGCACTGCATCTTTAGCCTTAGCCAAATTGTTTTAGTTCTTGGTGGACAGCCTGCCATCAAACACGCAAAGCTACTCCTTCATCACATCGATAAAAACACTCATTTCGTATGTAACAAAAAACACCTCCAGTTGAAATTCGCCAGCGTAAAATGTTTGTAAACCCATCTGAGACCATACATCAACCCCGAAACAATGTTAAGCATGAGGAGCCCCACTGCTGAGAGAACGGACAGTTTTAAAACCTTGATTTTCTTCTACGTAAAAAACAAGAGTCTGTATTGTTTTGTTTATATGCGCCGCGAACGTCATTCTCATGTAATAAACCCAAAGGCTCAGATAGAGGAAAGCATTTACTCGGCAATGTATAACGTCTCTGGCCACGTCTGGATAACATGGATATACTCTTTCTGGTGTTTATCTCAAGCCCATTCAAAGCAAAAAATACCTCGGCCATAGGGTTTGTGCAATTGACAGCACCCAGGTCAATTTGTGGTCGAGCCCGGTGGCGTGGTGGCATGCGTCTGCGCCTCGCGACCGGAGGAGACATATAGGTGCGGGGGTTCGAGCCCCACCGGTGCACATTTGTAGTTATGGGGGTCCGTCTATGAAGGAATGCGAAAAGCAGTCCCATGGACGTTATATCTTGGCCAAAAAGCCTAATTTTTTTTAATTTAAAGGTCAAGATGTGCAATCATGATATTATCTGCACACATCACAACCACGATGTGTTTAGTATTCTGTCGGACGTCATCGACATGGTTAGCGAGGAAAACGGTAGAAAGGAAGAGGCTTTATCAGGGGCATTGGCGCTGTCAATAAAGTCTGCATAGAGGTGACCTCTGGGTTGTGCCACAGCCTCAAAGAGTTTCCCCCAAGAGAGGGCGTAACTAAATCCAGTGCTCATACTAGACTTGAGCTCCTTTTTTCTCCTTGAGAATGGCCGTAGGACCTCTCATGCCACATTTACCCCGACTAGGAAGTCCATGTTGTGCTGCTTCAGGATGGTGTATAATTAAAGTCACGACCGCATCACGATTCAATAAAACCCCAGTTAGGTGACTCTCGACCTGTCGTGGTTTGCAGTTACGATGGTGCGCTCGTTCTAGCTTGGCGCAAGAGCCCGAGCACTTCCTGGTGGGAGGGGTAGCTGACTCGAGGAAACCATGCATGTGATCTCTTCTGCTACAACATTTTCCATTTCACTGCACTTATGATTTTTCTCTTCAGCAGGTAGTATTGATGTCATGGCCTATTACACTGTCTAGAAAAGATAGATCAATATGTCATCGCAGAACAGCGTGGCGCATTGTGTCGATCTCGCCAAATACCGGGAACATCGACAACGGCCAACAGTGTCCGGTGTTTTCGGGCCGCTTTCTCGGGAAAACCGAAACTTTTAACTTCAGGACAAATAAGGCCGTGAAACAGCGGGTCAATGATGCTGCTTTCATTGTTACTTAGCTATGTGTTGTCTTCATGCGCGTTCGCACATCTTAGGTTAATATTTTTCATCACTTGAAGCAACACCTCGCCTTAATCATTCGTTTCAGCAACCTCAGCGTAATCGAAAGTCGGCGGGGAGTGGAGTACAGCGACGACTACACTCGCAACGGAAAGCGCTACCTAGTATTAATATTTCCAGACGCATTGCATTATTAGTAAGCGTTTATATAAGTAGAGAAACAACCCATTCATATGACTTCCTCGACCTCTACGGTAATAGGCCAGCTGGTAAAACCCCCGCATGTCATTATATGCAGTTTGTCCCGTAGCTCCCCGATTGGGGAACTACGTTGAAATCGTCCAGGCGGTCCTGGAACCTCCATATCCAGTTAGAACTTGGGTCATGAAGATGTCAATGTCATCCCCTGGACGACCTGTCCACTTGCTGATGTCCGGAATTAGATCCCGAACCTTGCCTCCGGGCTCTCTCCTCCGCAATTCTGTCTATTTTCGTTATCATTTAGAAAACAGTGCATCTCCGTTTGCCTCTACGGACGTTCTGGTCCCTCTTTCTACAATCTGCGCCGTTTCTTGACAAGGAGATCCCACGGAGGAGTGTTGGCCAGGATCTGGGCAGCAGTCGTACATACATACTGTACGGTATGCTCGGATGATCTTGAGCGCCTTCATTCGCTGGGTCTTTTCTGGCAGGTTTTTGGTTCTCTATATGACCGTTGGCCGAGGTCAACCAGACCAAATTACGGAGAAAGGCTATCGATCCGGCTAGCGACGTCAGCTGCCTCCGCTGCCCGAATGTTGTTATCATCTACTACCGTAGCTGGCGACGTCACTGCACTACCAGCCAGCCGTTCCACTTTAATCCAAGTGCCGTTTAGGTTGCCATTGGCCTTACTCAACTCTGCAGAAGGTGAGTTTCTCTTGGCGGTCCTCCTGTGCGATTGTTTAGGTCGCTCTCTCCAGCAGGCTCTCTCACCGCGCTTGTTTTGGCGACGTCACTGCTTTCTCCGCTGTTTGCTAACCGTGCTTTCTTGTTCTTCTGCTTGTTGCCGGCGTTCCGCCTCTTTTCTCCACACGAATGTTTTCACTTCGCCCCCTGTAAATGTAAAGGGTGCGGTAAACTGTTCCTGTGGGATTGCCTCGATTTGGGCTGCTCGTTCTGTACCGAGTGTGCTAGTCACAGTTTCACAAAGTTCCACTAAAGTTCATTGAGTTTTAGTTTACTGAGGCTTCGTTCCTGGGGGTCACAGGCTCCATGCGCAACGGAATGCGCATCAGTAGAGGCATGGGATTTAAACTACCCCCGTGGAGCACTGTTGAGCAGATTTGACTACATACCACTAGTTGCCCACCCGTACTTGGTGGAAGCGAATACTTTGAACACGTAAACATGACGTGGCTGCTAGCTGACAATTTAAGCATAGGAACTAATCGAGAATTTACTGAAATAACTCATGTCATGACTAGTTTATTACAATGTTTTGTTCAGTTATTTATCATCGTTAATATTGATCGCATTACAGTTCAATGTATAGGAGAAAAGATAGCGATACACTTCTAAAAAGAGCCCAACGCCCAATGCGTCTATGAGAACAAGCATCTAAGCCGGGTACTATAGCAACGACAGCCAATATAGAGTTGACCAAGAATACCGGGGAACCTCTATGATAATAGCCAGAGATCGACAATATCAGCCCTATATAGATACACGCGATGCCATGTGTCGTCTTAAGCGCAATGATGCTTACTTTTCAAAAAATGACTAACGTACAGCCATCTATATGACAAAGAAAAACCGTATGCCCAACAAATTATGATTAAAAACAACTGAAAAAACAGGCAAAGTGAGCAAGGGAGGCTAAGGCAGCTGTTCGAATTCCGCAAAACCCGAACACCAAGTAAAAAGTTGAACGCGCATAGTTTAACTACCTTAACCATACCAGTCAACAAAGATAAGTTCATGGAGCATCGTTAAAATAAATAATAATAATTTACTCATAGGCATAGTAATGTCCGAGAATTGCGATAATACGTTTAGACCTCACAATTGTAACGTTGTTTAACTAGAATTAATGTGGATTGTGTGTTTTCACAAGGCGTGTTTGATCCGCAAGGGTATTCTCCTTACGTTACTACCTTTAACGGAACGGTTTCTTAACAAGAAACAGAATCTTTGCAGCAATAATCTCTAAAATCAACGCAGTGATACAAATCCTGATGTATTACCTTCTGGCCGCAACTTATTGAACCAAATTTGTATATACTGTACACTAGAACTTGTATCATTACGTTAAGTCTCTACACAGACACAGATGGTCCACCTGCCGGGAGGTCTGCTCTCATGTGACGTACTCCCATTTCATTGTGCCTATTAAGCCAAGGCAGCAGGCGTCCCAGTCGGTACTACTGGGTTGCTTAAGCCCGAGGCGTTGACCGACCAGCCCGGGTTCGGTGCGCAGTACACCTCCCCAGTATTTAAAGTTAGCCTTAACAGCCCTCGAATGGGCCACGACAGTATGACAATAAGTATTCGTTGTCACACAATCTATATCGTATGCCTTGCCTCTCGCGCCAACAAAAGTGACCTCGGGTATGTTACTATTAGGAGTTTATACATCTGACTAACTTTCTATTGGCGCGTGAAGACACCCGCAGCACGCGAAACTCGCGCCCCCCAGGCATCAACGCTGGAAAGAGAATCATAGTTACTCCCGCAATTAAGAATTTTTGAAAATATTATTATATATGTCATACATAGACGTTTTATAAAAATTCGTCATGCTTATTATTTAAAATGAGCTAGTCAGTATCCTACGGCATGGTCAGGATAATGCTCTGTTTGGTAAAGTTCTCGGTTTGTTGGTAATATATAATTTTACCTACTAACGTAATCGGTTTAAGTAATATATATATATATATATATATATATATATTGAATTCAGATTTAGTGATAGTGTGTTTATTTTACAACTTTTTTCCGCTATTGGGGCGTATTGAATGATTGGCAGGCTTAACCGTTGTTAGGTGACTTATTGCGGTTATAAGACTCCATTTTCTTTTACAACTGAAGTGTGCTTTATAACTAGCAGTTAAGTTCTCCAACTAAGGGCTAAGCTCTACAACTGCGTAGTTTTAACGCCGGAAGTAATAGTAGACGCATTTGTACAGAGGGAGCACCAAAGTACTACTAAGTTGCTTTTGTGCATAAACGTGCATGAAACTAAGCTTTGATCTCGCATGCTTGACAGTACGGTGTAACATAGCTTACAAGCGCATGATGTTCGCGACTTCCGAGTACTATCATACAGCTTACTAATAAAAAGTGCTGCAGTCAACGTAGAGCTAAGGTAGTGGCGCCGCCACTTGGCGGTAGTCTGTATCCGTATACCTATGAGAACGGTTTACCCGGGTGGCACCCTGTCACTTACAAATAACACGATTTTGTACCAAAGCCATTGCCTGGCGTTCGGAGAATCGTCAATTGGAGTAGAAAATCAATAATCTGTGGGGTTTTATTTACGGGCGAAGGCACATTGTACCTACCTACACATTCCTATTTATTTGTTTTCTGCTCTTGTGCAACCGAGAAAAATGTAGAAAAACGGGGAAAAGAGGACACTAAAATAATAGTTCAAGACAGCTCTTACCAGTTGGGAAGAATTAGAATGATAAATCTAATTGACTGACTGATAAATAGTCATTATCAACCTAATTTTTTACAATACGTCAGAACTAAACCAGTGCAAAAATTGGGTCGAAATTTGATTTTTTTTTCGGTTTAACGTAATATATATAGCATATATATATAACGCATAAACTTTCTTCCTCAATCACCATGGGGAAAAGGCAGAGTATAGTAATATATACATATATATATATATATATATATATATATATATATATATACATGTACTCTGCCTTTTCGCCATGGTGATTGAGGAAGAAAGTTTATGCGTTGCCAAACGTTCAGACTGCGACGCATGGTTAGTTTCTTACGATAACGCACGATGAGCAAAATCACTTCTTGTGCGGCTCGATTCAACCACGATTTGTTTGATTCACTGCTAAACTTACTGGTGGTCAGTCAGAAGCGGTTGTGATGGATGCAATAGATTATGACAGCCTGATCAGTGGATCAGTCGGACACCGGCGCTCGCGGTGATTTTTCCATATCATAGTGAGTTCCTAGACGCTGGCGGTGTGTGAATTACGTTGTTGTCGTCGGTGGCGGCGGCGGCAACCTCGTACAAAGCCGGCCCATTACTAATAGGCGTTCACCCGCATTATCAGCTAGCCAGCTACGTACTGACTGGCTGACTGTCTAGCATGCTCGTAGAAAAGGCAATAGCAGTTCATAGGATTGTCGTTACTTACCTCAAGTGAAGAAGCAAGCTGAAGCTGAAAAATCTCAGTGACGAAGACGAAGAAGTGAAGACATGCGAAGATGAAGACGAAGAAGAAGTGAAACATGCGAAGAAGAAGAAGATAAAGAAGAAAAGTGAAGAATATTGAAAAGGACGAATAAGAGGAAAAAGAACAGAGTCCCCGAGCCTGGAGGCGCAGGGCCCAGCTCAACAGACTTCCGTCCTGCCGCGGCACTGCCAGCTCTACCGGAAGTTCTACCGCAACACGAGACGACACTGTCATAGTGTTTCCTGCTGCTGCTGCTGCTGTTGCTATTGGAGCTTCTGTTGTTGCAGTTGTCATAGCAATAATACTAGTGGTAGCTGTAGCTGTTGCATGAACAACCTCTCCCACCCCCCCCCCCCTATACCCCGCTCCCTCAGCTCGACATCCCATTGCGTAATTTCCGGCTACGAGAAGGGAATTCACACTTCAACCAGCGAGACATCTTCATTGTTGCCAGAGCTCTGTTGTGACCGTCATGGGTAGTCATCATCGCCATCATCATTGTAACTGGAAACAAGAAAACCAGCGGCAGGAGCGTAGAAACGAATATTTTCGTCGTCCAGCGTCGCCATTGCCCTACGCCCTTCACTCGAACACTTGAAGACTAACTTCCCGTTGGCGTATTGAGGTTATGTGGCGTTAGAAACAAGCCTACGATGGCCTCATTCCGCTCTCGATGCATAGACCCATCAAGGGCGTGCAAGCAAGCTGTTCGGAGACGCGTCGCGACCTACCAGGCTGGCTCTTCTATTCTATCTAACGCCGACCAAAACCGGTGGTATATAAACCTCATAATGAATATACCTGATAATGATATCCCGCTCGTATGATATACACATATAGCACAAAAAGAGTGAACCCCAGAACAGAAAGTAGAGTAATATCGTTGTTGTACGAATGGTAAACGGATGCGTGCAATTCATTTAATTTAGTCAAGCTGCTCCGGCGTGAGAATAGGCTAAATACCAAATACTTTGAACCTCAAATTAAACTAAAGCCGTTCGCAGTGAGTGCAGTTTCCTGACACTGACAATGTTATTGCTTCGACGTGTCAAACATTTTCCGGCGAAACAGAACGATATTAAGTCGTTGCGTTTGTTCCTCTCCTAGCGTGAAGGAATATGAGGAGCTTTACTTCCTGTGGTTTTGTCGACCTCGTTTGTCATTGCCCTTTGGGATAGCGGTATTATGTCGTGATGCAAGGCAGTATGTAAGGCTTCGGCAATTGCGAAGCCAGGCGGGTGGGTCGGCTCCATTTGCCGGCCAAGCAGAGACCTTTTGGTGGGCAACGTAGATACGGCCGAGATCAGAGCGCATTGTCGTGTTTCAGCTGGAGCGCGGAGTGAGTAAGGACATGGCAGAACTCCGGCGAGGGTGAAAGACTTGCGCGGAGCAAACGTTCACGTGCAAATGCCGTTCAGCGCAATCGTCTACTTCCCACTGAGAAAATCGATTTAGGTCAACGCTGTCGTAGGCTTCCAGAAACAGTGGCTGGGTGGCTGTGCAGGTACACAACTGAATATCCCCATAGTGGCTGACGGCTTGCTTCAGAGGCACATCGGTGTCGGAGAATATACTCGTATGCATGTGTACAGTCATATATATATATAGTTACCTAAATAGACTTGCCTGATATAACTTCTTAGATACGGCATATATATGTATATGTATATATATATATATATATATATATATATGCTGTACGTGCCTGGTAGAGTTACCGAGACATAGTTGTACACTATTACACAAACACTCCTTGCCTGATAGAACTTGTCAGGCAGAGTATATGGGACTTGTACACGGATATGCATACCGAAATACTAAGGAAGTAATATTACGCACATTGCTAGGCTGTTCTGTATCATAGCGATAAAATGCAGCTGCGACACTTCTATATCTCCTGTCGCTGGTCCACTTAGACATACATTTCCAATAGCCTAAATGACTTCCTTCTAATCCTAAACATCTAAAAGATGTATATGTACATATATATCTATAAGGAAGACATAATAACATATACACATGTTGTATTTATACTACTGCCTCCTGTTCCATCGATGTCGTGCATGATACCATCAACGAAGGCGAGCAGCGATTCATTGCCCTGCATCATTTCTCTGTCCCTGCAGCACTCAGATAGACATTGATAATCTAAGAAGCAAGGAGCATTTGCTCTTTTTCCTACTTTCGTCCTAATAGAACCAACTGCCGGACTTGATCCATTCGGGATCCACCACGGAGGGGTTGCTTTTGAAGCCTGAATAGGGTCAGAGACCAAACGCTATTCGGACAACCAAATATGATTTATGCTACAATTCGCCTTTTTTTCTTTGTCCATATTGGTTGGTTACCTCAATTTCTCTAAATAGCCAGGTACAAGCAAAGATATTTTTTTGTTTCAATAACAACCTATCATGCCCCACACACTGGTTCAGTTTATGTCTCTGTGTGTGTGTGTGTGAGTTATACACGTCTAGCAAAATGCAAAGACGGAACTGTTTCTTCAAAAATAGGTTAACGTCGATAGCCCCATTTAGCCGTAGACGCGATGAGGGAATTCCTTCATCCGTCTCCCTACGTTAAGAATTTAATTCATAATCTAACCTACATGTCTAGTTTGAACTAGAGCCAAACAGTTCCGCCTAGACGACAGTATCAAGACAATTTTCTTCCCCTTAGTTTGTTTGTGGCCGGTTGCGTTTGACGTTTGCTTGGCGTATCGGGTGGCGCTGAATAGAGGGGCAGTCTGTACGGCTGGTGGCAGAATGCCGATACGTGCGGGTGGCATACTGCAATAAACCACAATCTGCTACGACAGTAATCAAATCAAAGTCAGGGTACGACTATCTGCGATGTCCCGCGGCTGCCGATACCCATGACGGTGGAACGGAGAAGAACTCAGAGAAACATCTTGAGCGCGGACACTGTATGCTAAGCAATTATTGACACACCTAACTGGATACAGAAGGACAGGCGACATCGTGCCGAAAATAGAATGCAACTATGTTGTACAATATACTGAATCTCGCCCTAGCACTGTTAGATTAAAAAAAAAAAATATATATATATACATATATATCAAATTTTCAATTTTGATTAAGACAAAAAGTGAAGCGACAATTGTCTCCTTACTATTATTATTCCCTCTCGTGAAGAATGGGCTTGGACCACTTCAACAGCGTGCCCCGGACAGACGCCGCATTCCCGCGTTGGACGTCGAGATCGAGGCGCTGTCTCAGATAAGCTGCAGATCTCTTATCCCCGGCTGCGAGTTTCAGCTGCTCACCGATCCTGTGAAGAATCTTGCGAGTGGCGTCGCCTGGGCCGCCCAGGGTCTCGAACGCTAATGGTTGGAACTCATGTGGGGAGTCTATTGATGCGTATTTCGCGAGCTTCCTTGTCTCGGATAGATTACCAGCGTAACAGGCTGAAGGGGGTTAGAGTCATCCCATCCGGGCATTTGCCATCGTCGGCGGAAAGACCCTAGGGCTCTAGAATACAGGCAAATCCGCTAGATCGGAGCGCTCGGCTATAAATGTCGTAAATACTGGCATGTCTGGTACGCCGTCCGGCGCTCATGACGCACGACAACCCATGATGGACTAACTTATCAGGTTGACCACACTTGCATTGGTAAGGGGATACAAGATCACAGCCGAGCCGAAGTCCTGCCCCGATTCGGGTCGCTTCATCAACTAAGAGGGTGCCCAGTGAGGCGCTTGGAAGCGCATGCAGCCAGGCCCCGGATCTCTTAGCGGCGACCGCCCGAAGGCGAGCCTTTGTGGTGTTGTCAATAGCGTCCGCGAGTAAGCCGCAATAAATTTTTTCGTGCAACAACGCGCTCCGAGGATTATCCGGGGCACCACTGCAAATTGTCTTTAACTCCATTCCATATACATAATTACTTATGCTTATACATATATATATATATATATATATATATATATATGTATATAGTGTTGTTCCATAAACCAGAGTTCATGAGCCTCGAGGAACGCCTCTACACGAGCTGGGTATGTCAGTCCAGTCTTAGGTTTCGAGACAGTAGCTTTCACTCAGTACTAAAAAGGCACAGTGTTCGTAGCAGTGCCTTACATAGTCAGTCTGTCCTTTTTTTATATGAGAGGTTTGGAAAATGCATAATGCACGGTCGGTGTTGGCAATCAAAAACACCTAGTGTGGGACTCTCACCCACTAAAAACCCCAGTTCCCCCTCCCCCCTCCCCAAGGTTCGGAGTTCTGTTGGACAATACTTTGAGACAATACTTCGTCAGCCGGTTCTGAAACGCACATAGGGCATATGGGTGTCAGCTTTATCAATGCGGCGTTAAGTTGCGCGAGTGGGTAGGTAAGCAAGCCGTGCTAAAAGACGTATCATTCTTTGAGGTCGGGGAACACTAATGTTGCCAGCATCCAGGGTGGCCTGGCTGGATTTGTGTAGGGTGTCTGTTCTGTTGGTTAGTAGTTCCCCCATCCGGACGTTAATTAAGGGGCATCGTTGAAACTAGTTCTTTTATTATTGGGTCCCAGGGAATCTGTCTGGAGAGGCCTTGTATGGCTGCTGCGGGGGGCGTGCGATTTACCCGTGCAATGTTGAGCAATTTATGTGTTAGGATTTTGTTGAGGAGGCCGCGTGTCATAGCCCTGGTAGCCCTGCGCTTAGCCATAGGGATTGTGGCATATAGCTTGGTGCTACCTACTACTCAGGCTTAGAGACAGTGCCGAGGATCGGTTTTTAGTGGGTTAGAGCCCCACACTACCGGCCCACATTTGCAGTGAGCTTCCTGCCGTGGTGTCCATGTGCGCAAACCGCATTTTTTAGTTAGTCCCTCAAAAAAAACTCATCTAGAATTATGCCCAGGTACTTAATCATGGGCGTGGATGTTACTGAGTGACCTTCCAGGTGTGAGTTTAGGTTCTATGGACAGCGCTGCAAACCATTTAAAGGATTTGCTTCCAGTTGAGAAGCCAATTTGAGACCTAGCGTGTGGAGGTATTGTCGGATATCTGTTAAGACTCCGTTGGCCGCTTTTTTCTCTAAGGAGTTTCCTTGTGGTTTATTGGGTTTCGATATAACGGTCAAACTTGCCGTTTTCCAAGGCGACCGACGTTAGTTGTAAAATAGATACTTTTGCGCGTGGCACGGTTAACTAATTTTGAGCAGTTATACTTGCTCGGCACACGGATTATTTATTATCTCTTCCATTGTAGATTCCGTCTTTGAACTACGATAGAGCCGGAATGATTTTGATTATTGCAGCAGAAAGACTTTAATGTAATTTAGCTGTCGAACTTGACATGGGAGCGCAGAGTGTAACTAAGTAGGGACCACCAAAGCAAGTTGCAAATTGAAGCCTTAGCATAGAGTTCATTAACAAACTGAGCCACTTGAGCCACTTGTAGAGCATCTTCGTTCATCGTGAATTATTTGGGCGTTGCCCTGGTGAATTTCACAGCACAGTTTACAGTTTGCCGCAAACTCTGGTTAATTAATAATTAGTCTGCTTTAGGTCTAAAATGTTATCCTGAATCACTTGGACATGAATTGCTCACGCGTTTCACCACTGAATCACGGAGTTTACAATCTGCACTAACTGTTCTTGTTAATTGATCTAGCCGGGTTTAGATCAAGCATTTTATCGGAACAACCTAAGTATTGATTGAAAGGAAGCTATGACAATACAACAATTGATCTCGCAAGTGCTTTAAAATAGAATACTTGCATTAATTGGTCTGCCAACCTGCTACATGCACCGGTCAGAGGCAGAATTTGCGAGCAAAACACGTGAGCCAGAGTGAAAGGGTAACATGATGTGGTGTCGCCAAGTTGTTTTGTTGAAATTAATCCATCGCGTAATAATACGCAAATAAATTCCTAATTGAGAACATCTGGATGACGTGCTTTATGATAGAGCGCCTTCGCGGCCTTGACGGCGTAGACGTGAGACGTCGCGCCAGCCCTCATCGGGCCATCGGGCGTTTACAGCGTCGCTGGTCCAGTCTGCTGTTGAGCCGCCGCCCATGCGGTAGGAAACTCGACGCTGGAGGAGCAGCTGCTGGAGGAGAACGTGCGCGCGACCAGTTTCGTCGATAAAACGATATCGATGATAGCCGTGCGGGCTAAAGAAAATGCATACACAATCAGCATATTGGTTAGGCAGACAGGCTCCGGGTGGCAACTACGGCGACTTGCAGAATTATCCGTAAGAGCGATGATTCCGGCCGATAAGGCATACGACGATAACCAAGAAGTGACTTTAGCAGTTGTCGGGTCGAGTTGCAAGTGAGGCTATTAGAATCATCATTTGTTTGCGGCCAAGGGCAGCAGACACAATAACGAGAGCAGCAGCAAGAATCACAACAACACTAACAACAATAATACCACAAACACAACAACAACAACGACAACAACAATAACAACAACAACAGCAACAGTAATAATAGCAACAACCAAGCTTCAATATCCGCTAACCTGCTCCCTACCGTCACTGTTAGCCCGATGAGTGCTGCACGTGAAGCGGGTCTCTGATACATACGCGAAAAGTTCAGATCCCGCTACGTTTCATCAAGTGCCTCAGTGGTGCATATACACCTGATAATGTCGCTACTACTGCGTCCATCATCTATGACGGCCATTACTGCAAATGCTAGTCGGCGAAACAGCAATTGCATTGTCTCAAAGCAATAATCACATAAACCGTACCAACGACATTAGTTGCAGTAACAATAAGAACAAAACAACAACAAGAACAACAACAACAATACGAATGCAGTAGCTGCCCTGGTCATGATTATTACATACAATAAAAGTATTATTTTTAGCATTACCGATACTACAGCGATCATTCTTACAAATGCTGTCTTCTGTTGCGTCGCCTCCACACACGACAAGATGACCGAAAACATAGAGCACCAACGAGTTCATGGTGGCACTACCTCTGAGGCAACCTGCTGCCTTTAGCGTGTTGGTTGAGGTCCAAGGTTGGTTGAGGCTTCCAGTTTCTAGGCGTACAGTTACCGCTCATGACAGAGATGTTAACGGCGGTTTATCCCCGTTGTCTGAAGAGTGCTCGTGCTCAATGTCGAGTGCATTGCCGCATTTCATAACCACTTTGTTCCTGTCCAGACGTTGTGAGATAGCTCAGCAGCATGTCGGACGCTTGCGTTCGCGTTAATTAGCGTCGCTCGCCTCCACAGCCTTGAGGGACATAGTATTTGTCGCGATGTTTGAGCGGCGTGCGTCGTAACGTGTCTATTGCGCCTAGCGAGCCAGGTTGATTAAGACCAATTCATATCCATCCATCCTGAAGCGCGTTTGCCAAAGCGAGGGACGACTTCAGGCGAAGAAGAAGACTAAACTAAGCTAGCCCGCGATGCCCCGCAGACATCAGCCAACACCACCAACCGGCGGGCGGAGTAGCGATCGCATCGTGAAATCCTATTACTTATGCAGCCAGTTGAAGCAAGCGGTACAGGAACAAGCGTCAGAGCAAGCGGAAATGTTTGCGATGGATATCGGCGCACTCTGCCTCACCCTAGTTTGGGGGAAGTTGAATATATGCAAGTCCTATATATATATATATATATATATATTAGCGGATGAACTGCCTAAGGAGAAGGATGACGAGTTAGATAGAAGACGGTCGATCTCTGCTGACACCCAGCCCACCGGCCCAGCGACTTGACCCACGACAAGCGGCCGCTGGGCGACCGAGGAACAGTGCGACCGACAGACAACCGGATATTATAACAACCGGTGTGCATGTTCGACTCCGGTGCGGTCGGCTCCATAACGATTATTCACCTGGACAACACAGTAACGCGAATGCCGTCTAAGACAGAAGACGCCTTGCTGTAAGAGACGACGCCTAGGCAGTCTAGATGCACAGCTAGGAACTTCGCACGAAAACTCAGCCCTTATCACAAGCGGCGAGAGACTAGAGGAAGAGGTATATATATATAGAGAGAGAGTGAGAGAGAGAGGAGGAGGTGCGGAGAGTGGCAGGAAATGGAAGAGAGAGCGAGGGGGAAATAAGGGAACGAATAGAAGCTACTTTAGAGGTGGTTGTCTTTGGATGTTGTCCCTCGAGCTGCTCGAGCTTGGGTTACAGCTTTTGCGGTAATAGCTAGCTGCTGCCCACTCGTGGCAGCAGCAGCTATTCGTGTGTAGCATGCCTCAGCTGCCCTGCAACTGCTGAACGAAGTTAACCACATTAGATCATCTTGCGGTTCGTTTGCTTTTCATACACCACAACAACAACAACTAACGACGAACACGACGATGCAGAAACGACAGTTAGAAATGTGCGCAGTGTGGCGGAAAGATAATAGTTGGGTCTGGGTAGCCTGTGTATAGTCGTCGAGTTGTGCGAGTCGGACTACAGAAGGTGATCTACACACGTGCAACACGTCGCAATGGCGGCCACGATGATAACACTCAACAACAACAACAACAACAACAACAACAACAACAACAACAACAACGACGACGACGACGACAACGACAACGACACAGCCCCGAGCCGAGCGTAGACCCATTGCGAAGTTACCTCGTCCCATAGGGAGCGCCGTTGAGCAGTCGTCGGCGACGTTCAAACAACACGCGTTTCTACAGAGCTTTAAAGGAATACAAGCACCAGAGCTACTCGTCGTAGTATACTAGTTTTACTATTTCTACTACTACTACTACTACTACTGCTACCACCACCATGTTAGTTTAGAACTTCAGCATAAGGAGTGTGAGAAACGGAGGGAAACAGAAAGAGAGAGAGAGAGAGAGCGCGAAATATATACAAAGAAATACTCGAAACACACACTCAAAAGGGATGCACGAAAGGGGAGGGAGAAGAAAGCTAAAGAGAGAGAGAGAGGAAAGAGAAAGAGCTACCAGAAGACGCAACGTGGCGAGGCAGCGCAGCGGAATATCGTGGCGGCGCAATCACGAAGGGTCCTCCGGGGTAGGCCAAAAGCTGGCGGCGAAATTGCCTTAAATTGCAACTCGTGATAAGAGAAGCAGGCAGACGCTTGGTCGGTTGGTTGGTTGGTCGGTCGGGCTACAACCACCATTGCCGCTTCTGCGGCGGCGGCCGCTGCTGCTGCTGCTGCTGAGGGGCTTCAGTCGTCCGGTGAGTGCATGTACGGGGGTGCGGGGTGGGGGTAACAAAGAACGTCGCCGCATGCACTGCAGGCTTTACGTACATATACAAGGCAACGAGAGTGCACCTCTCTCGCTGTGGCTCGCTCTCTCTTAGGAACAACTTGCTAGCCAGCTACTCGAGGCCCGAGAGGGGTTCGTGAGTGTGCACCCACACCGAGGGAATGCGTGTGAGACTTTGTTCTTGTTGTTGTTGTTGTCGCTGTCGCTGCTGCTGTTGCTGGTCCTCGTGGGGCAGATAAGTCCGACGAGCTAGGCGAAGCAGAATAGTGCTAACGTTGACTAGATAGGTAGAGGCAAAAGGTCTCCGGCTAAAAAGTCGAACACGTCTCGAGTGAGTCGCTGCCGGGACACGCACGCACCCGCCCGACACTAAACGACAGAATGAATCTGCGAGACCCCACAGGCGAACACGCAGCTTAGCCAGCCTAGCGGTCGGACGACACTGCCCTTCGGCCATGTACGCCGAGGCAGCGCGTGGCGCATTATTATTATTATTATTATTATTATTATTATAAGTAGTTGCGTATAACACCCAAACAAGGAGGTATAATATGTGATGCGATGGACAACACTTAAACTTGGCAGACGCAGGACAACAAGGTAGTTTTTTTTTTAACCTAAAACGACCTTAAATGCGAAACAAACAGCCGAAACGGTTTCACTAAGGGACATGTGATTACTCTACTATGTGCCATCTCGCTACAGATATATGTCATTATGGATTGATTCTCGATTACGACACCTACGATGCATATCGTAGCAAAGCGTTTCGTAGCTGAATTCGTAAGCAGATTGTCTGTCTATGGTATAATATTTGCTAACTACTAAATAATAGATTACGAGCTCCATGCCCTCTGCAAGCCTAATTAACTTGTGTTGATCACTCATGGCAAC
This sequence comes from Dermanyssus gallinae, assembly GCA_003439945.1. Lineage (NCBI taxonomy): Eukaryota > Metazoa > Arthropoda > Arachnida > Mesostigmata > Dermanyssidae > Dermanyssus > Dermanyssus gallinae. Next base: position 41,356 of record QVRM01004754.1, read on the forward strand.
ACTTTCGTGGTTAAGAGATGAGAACGTTGACATTTCTGAGTCTTGGAAATGCAAGTGTTGAAGTGTATCTTATTTGTTTTAGACAAACTTTCAACTTCTAAGTCTCATTGCCTGTTACCGCATGCTACCTGGTCCGCCTATGTATCTATATATATATTTGTATCTAATGGATCCTTGCATAAGGTCATGCCGTTTTAGCCTCATGCCGCTGGCTCAGCGTTGCGATCAGCACGTCACAATCCTCACTGTCTGCGATCTACAAAGCTGCGTAAGTGTTTCGCTTTTTAAGAAATGAAAAACGCTGACAGCTCGTCATGTTTTTTTTGTTGAGTCTAGGCGATACCACTGCTTTAGTTTCGTCAGTTGTAGATGCCACAATGCTTTTCGTTAGACTACTACTAACGACTATACCCTTAGGGTACAGACGACGATGGCAACAACGAAGGCAGACAGCCAGTATTGACAATACGAATTTGCTGAATAGAATGAAGCTCGCTAAGCAGAACTTTCTCGCACTTATATATATATATATATATATATTCCAGGGTATTCTAAACATTTTTCGCGAGCAATATAAAACATTGTAAAGCTCGTTGCAGCAAAATGTGTTTTCCAATTGAACATGGTCTCAGAAAAGTCTTGCTTCGAAGTAAGAGCGAAATTACTAAAACCTGTGGCACTGGTGGTGGTGCCTGATATAGAAACACTAAATGTGCGATCGCGAGACAACCAGTTCCTTTATAGACAGACTAAGCACACTATCGTGTTTGAGAGAAAAAGTTTGCGTCTTCTAGAGGACATGATACCGACAAGGTCATATGACATGGTCGTTTAGAAAAGAATTCTTAGAATCATTACATTCTATTGTTATTTTTCACAATCAATACTTTAAAATATTAACCCTATATCATAATCATGTGACCATGTACAGCATTACATGTGCATTGCGCATTTTACGACGCTTATGTTGGTACCAACTTTATCTATAACTGCGGTAGTAACTAAGATTTTCGACGGTCATGTCGCGATTGAGTGCATGCATAAATGACCTAGAGTGGTTTATGTGAAGAAAAAAGTCATTCATGCATGCACTCAATCTTGACATACGGAATACACCGCAAAACCTTAATTATTTTACAAGACTTGGATCGCTATAGATTTGGTACCAAAATAATTGTCATGAAATGCGCAGTTGCTCGCATGTGTTAGTTTTGAGCGCTGTGAAAGGTGTTTTGGTTATAATTTTGATGTGTTGGACGTGAAAGTTAAAAATAGAACTCCATTTTTTGCGATTTTCTAAAGGATCATGTCGCATCTTTCACCCGACGTCGTATGTCCTTCAAGGATTTATTCTCCTATTTATTGCCCAAGGATATTTTCTTATTACTTATTTTTATCTGCATTTATAACCGAGAACTAGAACGTCGTAAAAGTGTTTTCCGTTCTGTAAATAGACTACGTGTTGACCTTTGACCCTTTATATAAATACATGTATGCATAAATTTATATATATATATAAATATATATATATATATATATATATATATATATATATATAAATATGTATATATATATATATGTATATATATATATATATATATGTTTATATATATATATATATATATAATATGTATATATATATGTATATATATATATATATATATATATATGTACAAAGAGAGCAATTACAATGAAAATACATCAAACGTCATCAACAACTCGTTTGTCGTTGCATTCTCTCTACACACAAGTGTGTATGTTTAGGTGTCGCCGTACAGCTAGCTTCTGTGGAAGGTGGTGCATAAGGTTCGAAACTTCGCTTCTTCGTCTGGCTCCGTGCGTGTCGCTCGCCTCGTATTCCTGCGCGCTTGTGTTGACACCAGCAATGGCAGCAGCCATAGCGTCTGTGGTAACAGAAGCGGCGCCGGCGGGGTTCTGGTGGCGCGGGGCTCCGTTGCTGCCTGACGTCCGATGTCGTCACGTTGCCTGCGCTTGGGTTGGTTGGTTGGTCCTGCTGCGAACCGGCCGCCTGAATATCAGCCCTAATGAGTAGACTCGACAAACGGGCTCTCGGTACGTCCTTAGCGGCCACGTCCCGCCGGCACACTGGCTCCTCTTCGGACAACTTGCCTGTACTTGGACAGCCAGAGCTGTTTGTTGCAGCAGCAGCAACAGCAGCAATTACTACTACAGCTGCTGCTGCTGCTACTGCTGCAACAACTATGATTAATCACCATTGCTGATATGATTCGAATGCTAATCAATTCTGCTGCTATTACGGTTTGTATTCGATTACCACCCACCACTAAACTACGACGGACAGGTGGACGGACAGACCAGCGGCGAATATTTGGCGGTGCTCCTTGCTATATATATATATATATATATATATATATTAAATATATATATATATTTAATATATATATATATATATATATATATATATAGATATATATATATATATATATATATATATATAATATATATATATATATATATATATATAATATATATATATATATATAAACAGAGAGAGCGAGAGAGAGAAATAGATATACGAGAAATAAAAATAATGGAAGGAAAAGATGAAAAAATACTGACAAAAAAACACCTATTACCAGGTATATTAAAGAGTGTATGCGCACATGCATCATAACATAAGACGGCATTCGTTCACGAAGTGACGTAACTGCCTTATAATCAGCTGAACGTAACAAGGAAATAGGCTACGATCGATTAGGTGTTTATGTGTCCACCTGTTTATCCGGTTCAAACAAGCCACAACTTTTGAATCTACGAAATGTTGAGAGTTGTTCTAGTGTATTTCGCTTGCAGTTCTTACAAATGTTCAGTATATGCGTAGGCCCGACAAGTCAGATTGCTCAAAATGCAAGTCTGGCGCAGTCTTGTTGAGAGAAACACTCGGACGCGACGGTTTCAAAAACTAGGCAACAACTGTATTAGTGGAACGACGTCTTTAGGGTCCAACGGTATAGCCCAGTTTTGCGTCGTTTCGAGTGATTGGGTGCAGGTTTTACACAAATGTTGTGTAAACCTACATTCAATTAGATTTAGGAGGCTGAAGATACTGCCTCAAGTATGCTTGCTACAAAAAAAATGCTTACCATAAGTTGTAGAACATTTTGACACCGGGCAGTAATTCTTTATTATTTATTTTTAATGAACAGAAGTGATAAAACTGTGTCCAACAAAATGTGCGTAAAAAAGGATGCCAGTTTATAGACTTAGACCTCTCTAATCAGGCGTGAAGTTCTATATGAATGCCACAATGCGCTGCAATCCAACTCTCGCGACCCTTTTAGAAAATTAATTTCGACAATTAAGCACATATGCTGTAAGTGTAATGGTAGTAGTCGAAGTAGTAGCAGTAGTAACAACAGCATTAAAAGTAGAAGTAGTAGACCTAATGGTTCTGTGTTGTAGTACTTAGTAATTCAAGTGGGGTTTGGCTTATGGTTATCGCAGGTTATCTTCTCGAGTTTTTGTACCTGTCAATAGAAACAAAAGCATGGCACGATACGACGAACGTCTCTAACGCGTTTTTTGTTCTCCTAACGATGTCTTTCTCATACTGGGCTTAATTTGAGAGCTGTAGTTGGATAGATATGTGCCCCCATTAACAGCCCGGTGTGGTGTCGCACGCAGTCAGTTAGTTCTTCATGGCCCCGTAGCCTGGCACTTGCGCGCTTGTCGCAGGCAACGAGACCGACCACCGAACGACAAACTGCCGGAACGTTCCTCGTCAACAAGGGCAAACAGAGATGCAGAGAAGTGCGCGGCCGAAGAAGCGGCTTCGCCTTGTGTCCTTTAGGCGACCTCGCTACAGCCTTTAGCCGTCTTCGCTCTCCTCCCACTCTGCGTCTCTCTATCTCTCTCTCTCCCTCTCTCTGTGTCTCTCCGCTTCTGTTAGACACTCGTTGTCCTTGTTGACTCTGTCGCGCAGCAGCTGCCGCTGCTGAGCGACAGCGTCGACCGCCAAAGGATAAGACGAAGCCTCCCAACTCCTATAAGCAAGAAGCAGGCAAGCAAGCAAGACATCAGAGAGCCAATTGCAACAAGGGCAGACTACAACAAGGGCGACTAAACCAGGCTTAACGAGCCGGCTCGGCGGCTGCCAGCTTACCGGGACAGCAAGGACAGCTGACAGACAGCGCTGACTGATGTGGGCGGCCGGGGCGGAATTATTCATATGCTAGTAGTACTACTGCTGCCGTTGTTACTACGACTACCCCACGACCTCCACTACCTCCCCCCCCCGCCCCCACACTACAAAAGCCACGCGGAAGACTACTAACGCTGCTGCTTCGACTACACAACGACTACGGCTACAACAGACCGGCAATTCGTTCTTTAACAAACGAGTCAGTGAGCCGACGTTGAACTACTTTGTCACGGGGGCGCATAGGCCCCAGTGGAGAATCCGACACCTCTGAGAGTAGACACACCACCATCAGCAGCAGGAAGAGGGCGTGTCAAGGGCCCTTTTACCCATCTCGGCCTGTCGACTTCTCTCTTTCCTTCTCGATGTATATATATATATATATATATATATATATATATGTAAGCCTTTTAGTACGTTTTCTGTTCCTGCGTTCTCTCTCTCTCTCTGCCTCTCTGCCTCTATTCCCCCCTCTCTATTGTATCTTGTGTTTGGTCGATAAACTAGAGTTTATTCAGCCTAGGTGTCCTTTGCTTTGCTAACGAACCAAAGGCCGCATTTGTGTGCTTGCTGTCGGCCGTATGACCGAACATTTTACAGATACTAATAAACAGGTATATTAAACTTTTACAAATATCAGTAAACTAAAAGTAATTGTAGCAGAAGTAATTGCGACGTGTCCTCATCCCCGCCTGGTGGTCCGCGCTCGAGGGAGGGCGGCTCCGCACCACAACGCCGAGTACAAAAGGCTGCACGCCTTTCTTTGCTGGAACAAGGAGTACATCTAGAAGGCCTTTCTCAGTGAGCTGGAAGAAAATCCCTGAAACCGCCCATACTGAATAGTACGGTATAAACCGCCTCAAAGAGGATGGCAAATCTAACGCCCGAGAACACCGAATAGGTGGTTTCAGAACCCACTAAAAGCCAGTCATCTGTCAATCCCCCCTCCACCGAACGGGAACTGCTTAAGCACATACTCTAAAAAATGGGGGGCAAGAGAGGATCGCATAGTACGGCGGTTGCTTGCCATTGATTTGGGCGTTAGTATGTCTTTAAAAAAATCTTCGTCGCTTTTTTACACTGGGGTAAAGACTTTTACATTTACCTGCAGATGCTGGGTGGGTCTGGCCCCCTGCTTGTTCAGTGATGATCTTGGTCAAACGAGGCGCGCTGCTCAGTTTGTGATGAACACTTTAAAATCGTGCATTTTACGAATGTCTTTGAGCCTATCGCATACCTAGTGGACGCACGGGTTGGGAGCCTTCCTGGTCCCTAACAGACACGACTGGAAATTCTTGTGGCCTGTTATACAGCCCTAATTATATTACAAATGGAAGAGCACTTTTCCCGCGTTGATTAAACCATTCTTTGATGTTTGATATTTGTTTTTGAAGATTGGCGCCTGTAGCACCCTCCACCAGGCCGTTCCACTCATTCTATCTTAGAGCAATGCTACGTTGCCGCTCGTATTCTTTCTTGATTGTGTTCTTTTCTTTTTCTCAGCTTCTTCCTACAGACGGCGGCGCGATTCTAGGGTATCGTTCCGGCAAGTAGGAGCGCGGCCGCTATGCTCACCCGGTGCAGGAATTGCGCAAAGGTGGCACCCATTTTGCTCTGAGCGTTTTCAAGTTATCGGGCAGGATAGAATGTACACTACTCAAACTGATCCTTAAAGCCTCCGCTATATCCTTAATGTTTAATCGTCCATCTGCCGGAATGTTTTTCCACCCTTTCTGCTCAACAGTAGCAGTTCTTGTGCGTCCTGGATGTGGTTCGTCATCTTTTAAATTAATTAATCTAGTAGAGAACAATGGCAAAACATGGCGCAAGATCACCGGAAAGCTCATCTAAATCAGGTTGGATATATGTAATTTATATCTTTGTTCACTTTGGTCGCATACCATCCTTCGCAAAAAAGTGCTTGATAGTCGCATGAAACTACCTTTTTCTCAATTTATACGGCGAAGCGCTAATGTTGGAAATGTTGTTGCCAAAGTTTTTATTGACTTCTCTTAGGTTTATTTCACTCATACAGCCTGACATTCTCCTTTTGCACTTTGGTGTTGAAGCTGAGTGTTTTTTTTATTGTTTTCCTCATTTTCGAGGAAAAAGTGTTTGCAAATCAATTTTGCATTGCACCTCGTAAAGCGCTGTTATATTGGAGTTGCTCAGAACTCTGTCCTCATTATTTTGACTTATTTTAAATACGAACGTTTTTATTTCTGCAGTCTTACTAGCTTACCGTGCGTTTATGGAATCGATATCTTAGTGCATTGCAGTTTGGGAAAACAACATTCTACTAACGGGTTAGGTCACACGGAGCGACATTTACGTGCAACGTGTATTGTCGGACTCGCATTGTATGAAGAGAATTTTCTTGAAAGTTCTCGTTCTGCATAAATTTTTCCTTGATTTGTACAAAAAGGCAAGGCTATTAACTTAATACCCATGCATCTTGTATTTCAATTTGAATTTCAGCTTATATATATATATATAAAAGAGGCAACCCTTAGACAACCGAAGTTCGAGGCACTCTACACGATGTATGTTTACTTACTAAGTCAGTAAGTGCACGATACTTAGAATTCTCGCAGCAGCTTGTACAAAATGCAGAAAACAGTCCTGCTTTGTGAAGGGCCAGTCTATGTATTGTAATTTGAATTTCAGCTTATAGCCAAATATATATATATATATATATATACATATATATATGTCTGTGTGTGTGTTCGTACTCCAATATATTCTGACAAGAACGTGAACGTATCAGTCATGCTCAAAGTATCAGTGAATAAGATGGGTGTGAGGTTGAAAGGCCGGCGTTGGCTGAAGCAAAGGTTTTGGGACATCGAAGCTATAAGCAAGAGAAAGAGGCTCGCCGGTATGCGAGGAGGTCGACCTCCGCAGCCCGAACGCTGACTGGAGTCGGGGATCGTCTCTTGGCGACAATAGATTCCAGGTCACGTAGTTTAGTGGCCAATTATGCAGCTAGCGGACTCCTGTCAAGCAAAGAGGTGTAGGTAACTCGGGGGACGATATTGCTACTTGCAGTGGCTAGGCCCCTGCAAGAGCAGTCAGTGCGGTACCACAGACCTTACCCTCGACTCAATGTCGAGAGGCCACTTTGAGAGACGTCTTCCCTATCAGTGCTGCTTTCGAGCGGGCTATCACTATGAAGCGCCTCTTCTCTATATTGATTTCCGTGGATTTTTAGAGATGCCGATGTATGCTAGCGTTTAGCATTCGTGATAACTCTGATATCTGCAAATATTATGCGAGGCTGAACAATTTTATATTATAAGTTAAGTATCTTATATTATGAGTTAAGTATGACCAACGCACACCCTGGTGGGTGAAGCCTTTAAGCATGACGTCTTCCCGCACGCACGTGTTCGCCTCTCCGTGTTTCAATCTATTCATACGCACATGACCCCGCTCCTTATATGTTAGTTTTTCTAAAAATACAACTTTAAGAAAAAAATACTACTTAAAAATATACTACTTTGCAGCTACGTATAATATACCGTTAAACACAGTAACGCTTATTTATCTGAGTCTTCTTGGCCTTTTAGCTAGACTAGACCGTAGTGACAGAATAATTTAGATGGATCCATTTGGCTATGTCCCAGACAACAATAAATGGTTGTAGTAGAGTAGCATATAGTAGGGCTGTATATCTAAAGCATAAATGCAACAGTACAACGGGGAAGTGCAGTCAGTTGAAGCACAAAAAAAAGCTAAGGTCGTCTTGTGTCTAAACTCTAAGTGTGCTGTGAAGAAATGCTTTTTACGGTCCATTAGATGTATACATAGCACTAAGCTATGAGGCTGGTAAACATTTGAAGTAAATAGGCTAGAGCACCCCCCCCCCCCCAAAGGTATCGAGAGGTATCAGGGTGTACAATCTCGTCCGAGGCTTTGGCATCTTTTCCCTACCAGTTCCGAAAAACATCCTGGAATGGGTTGATAATTGTTGACCTCTGACCCCGACCCGGAATAATTCCATTGCCGATTCGCACCGTTTCATATGTGTGACAAAACATGTTTACAGCTCAGCAAAGTTTGCCGTCGAGAGAGAGCCGTGTACACTACGTTTAGCTCAAAAAATTGCACAGCAATATGCAATGACAGTCCCTGAACGCTACTCACCTCCAGAGTGCATGAGGAGAGGTGCAAATACATGAGGAGAATGCCGCTCGGCACCTGCCACTGACATGTTGTGTGAAGGGCTACTCTAGTGTCGTGCAAGCCGTCATTCGATTTGTATATAACTTGGCAAGTGCAGCTAAGTTGTGAAATAAATAAAGTGTGAATTTTCCGCAATAAAAGCTAGTGGTTAACGCGCTTTTCTAAGAAAATATACTCAATACAATGCTCATTTTAAGTAAAGATATATGATCCAGTCATGGGTGAATTTGCGTGCATGTTCACCGGTTAGACATGAACACATCTTGCGCAGGGCAGAGCACTTATTGCGAGACGCATGTAATACAAATGACTTATTTGCTTGACGAGAGACCCTGACGCTCTACTGAATGTGACTGTTTCATTTCAAGTTCTCATGAAGCGTAATACCGAGGCACTTCTTGCCGTAAAAGGGATACCGCCGTACCGGCCACATAGAGGGACCGATTACCCGTATACAGTTCCAGGCCGCTGACGAGCGGCAAACAAGACGAATTTCGTTCTAGTAGCAACTACGACACGAACAAACTGTTTAAAGAATGAGATTGCCGTCTCAACTTTGGCTTTCGTATATCCAAGGTTTGCCTGACTTTTGAAAAGCTCAGCAGGCGAGACGCGGGGCCTCTGAGGTATCTGATCGATATAATCGTAGGGGCAAAGCTCAAGGCCCTCACAGACACAAACCGCTGATGTCTACCTAGACATGATATAAGTTAGGTCTTTACATGTGATGCGCATCAAAGTTGCCCTGAAAATGTAATGTGGTCATGGCAGTCGAAGCTTTTGCTACGTCAAGAAATACGCCGATAAACATTTTTCAATCATACGCAGCTTTGACTATTTGCCGCCAAATATGACCTAGAGCCAACCCCGCTGGTCGCAAAACTAAATTGGCTCTTAGAAATATAGTTGGTTGCGATATAAATGAAACCTTAGATATGAAAGACGGCAGAAATATCGGGCGACAGTTTCCAGGTTCCTTGCCTCTGTATTACGAGATTACCGCTAACGTCTTTAGGCTTTTTGGAACACCCCGGTCCTGAAAGACATGTTGAAGGTTGCAGCTAGATGGCCTAATAACGCGTCGATTAAATTCAATGGTATAATATAGCTTCTGAGCTGTGACAGCGCTAAAGGAAAGTGCATTGAGCTCGGAGCTCCACGTGCAAAAGTGGGAGAACGTGTAGCGCCAATTCGGCATAATTTTATTACGTCGTATCATCTACGTTCATTCTGGGTCGTTTGGTAGACGTCAAGACAAAAAACCTTGTGGTCTAGCATCAGCACTACTTCCCGTTCATAACTTCTACCAAGAATACAACCAACTTGGGAGAAAACAGACAAATAAACTATCTTTTCTTTGAGCGATGCTCATTGAGAATAGATGATAAACCATAGAGCCATATATTAATTATCAATGTAGTTTTTCTGAAACTAAGTACTATCGAAGTTCTTAGTAATAAAACAGTATTGCAACGAGAATACGGTTGCACGTCATTGGCAAAGGTTTGCAACTGTAGGGTTTTGCCTAAGTTAAATGCTTTCATTTGCGACTTCATGGAGTAAAGAATTGCCAAAACATTACGCGTTTTTGTTTTCGAGATAGGAGAGAATGCAAGGAAAATAAGTTCGTTTCTAAGAAAGGACTATGCTTCACTTCTTTTCTTCGACTGCGTCGTACTGCGTAATCTACATAAAAAGCAGGCGACTAGTGGGACTTTTATGCGATTCGACGAGACAATGCAAAGAGGTCGACGTTAATTCAACGATAGGCCGCCCTGCAAAATTAATATCTAATGCGCCGGCTTCAGGCATCCGTCAAACACTTACTTGTTCCTTAGGTGATCTTTGGTGATTTGCTGTTATGCCTAAAATGCAAACAAAAAGGGAAACAATCTGAACAGAAACAAAGGCATGTTGCAGATATGTGGTCGGCGTGCTATAAGTAGGCGATTCGCCAGCTGCTCTCAGTCTGGTAAGTCATCACCGCTAAATAAACCAATAGCAAAGCAAGCTGCGTTTGCTTATTGTCATTAGGACTGTTAGAAACGATGTCCAGCGGAGGCCTGATTAATAAACGGCCACAGACCAAAACCAACCCGTATCCGTTACGTACTAAGGCCGCGACAATCCAATTCAGGGTGCAACGCCCTGGCGACGACCTGTTTTTCCATTTCCGCTCGCCGCTCGGCAAAACACTTTGGCAAAAAAGCTACTTTCTACTTAGTTATGATAAATAAATAAATATCTACTTATATAGTAGAAGAGAGAGAGAGTAACGGATTTACAAATGTTATCCTCACAGCAAGATCTGACCTTTTAAGTATTTCTGTGAGCATCATGTTAGTACATAATATGACATTTAGCGGTGGTATTTACCCCAACATATGCAAACAGAAGGCTTAGCCGAAGACCTGGAATCCTTGCGACTTCGGAACACTGGGAACGACTATATGCTTTCCCAACTCGAATCCTCTCAAATAACTAAAAATAATCACCTGCTTGGCACCAGATACGACACAATTTTGCCGTACGTCACTGTAAGGTCTTCTAAGGTCAAAAACGGTACAGACGAAGCTCGCTCTTCTGTCAAAGTTAAAAGTTTTCCTAATTGCTCCAGCGGAAGCGCCAATGGACTTCGCTCTTGCCACTTAAAGGGTCTCATTAGTAGGCAGGATAACAACAGTAAAATTTTGCTGGTCGTTTTGTTGCTCATTGTTTGTGTCGGTTTGTTGCTCTGGACATCAACAACCAGATTTCATACTACCTATATTTTACGGATCTTCTCTGATTGCTCTTTGGGAGAAGGACATCGCGATAAGGCCAATCGCAGTAGGGCTCACTCTACAAAGACTTGTTGGCAAAGTCTTTATTAACATATCAATCAATTACCTTCTTGAGTTAAATGCCCCACTGCAACTTGGCTGTGGTATTGAGAAGGTGAAACTCACGGATATCAACAGGTGGTGCAAAAGATTAAACCACGGATTTTAGACATCGGCTCGGGAGGTACATCGGAGCTGATGTGTACCGTAACTCGCAAAACTCATGCAAAGATAATGTTTTGATAAATGATTATTCTGTTAACAAATTATTGCCCACCGGTAAGTGTACAGATTGAATTTTGACCAGTTTTGCTGGTCTCTCCTTCTCGGGAGCGCATCACGAATAATTAACGCGTTGTCGCGCTGAACTTCTAAGAAAATGCACTGCCTCAGCAACGCTGTAGATCGGTTGTTCGATCTGTTTGACTTCTCGATTATCTGGCACAATATCCGCGTTATGACTAGGACCTATCGTCGCTACAAACCCGATGTCTCAAGGATAAACAGAGAGATGGTGTAGTTTCGGGTCCAAGGTCGTTCGGCCTGGTCTCATGTTTTCATCTTTACACAAATGTGTTGTTTCGACGCGCACGACCAAGCACGCCTATTTGAAGGGCGAAAGGTGATCCTTTGCATTAGTCATGTTTGTGCCGTAAGAACATGGGTAAGCAGCGAAGACATCAAGACCTATGCATACGGTTCCGGACTACGGCTTTGAGAATATGATGCCTAGATTACCATCCGGGCGTACCTTCAGCCAAAGACCGCACTCCAGTCTTTTTGGACAAAACGAACCGAGCCCGTCAGACAAGCGACTAGGGAGCTTTTAAGGCGAGATTAGTTTGCGCCAGTAAAATGTTATTCCACGCCGATTAATTACCCCTGTCTTCCTTATCTGGGCTTGAGCTGCCGAAGGTGGGCTACCACACCAGAACGGCTTCTTTGTTTTGGTAAGTTACTGGAGAGTCCTGTCCGAGGGGGGGCTCAAGCAATTCCCTGAGAGACCAATGTCGACGAGAAAAATCTAGGTAGAGCAAAGCTGGAGTGTCTTCTACGCTCGAGACCTTTCTGGCAGCTGGAGGTCGTATCGAGGGCAATGTTCAGACACACTTTCGCACATCGCAGAACCGAATCCGGGCGTTGAGGTTTTGCAGGTGTCTTGAAGGCTGGGCTCTCAGGAAATTGCTGTGAGAGAAAACAGCGGCGCTGAGAAGCTCCACGGTGGCGCCTTATATTTTATTGTCAATCATCCCTTGATGAAGCAATTCGCATCAGTTGGCGTTTTTCTATTGTCCTGTTCAAATATAATATTATAAATTATTTTTAAGTATATTCTTATCCTGTTACCAATCTTTGCCAGCCGGTAAATATACAGATTGAAGGCCTTTCGAGTAGATGGTTCTATTATTCGTTTGACATGCATACCTAAATACACATGACACACTTTTATACCAGAGGCGCTCAAAGCGGCAGCATAAGCGGACATGTTGGTATATGTAGGGTTTCTCTAACAGTCCTTATGGCAGCCTGCATGCTGACTCTCGGTGGTATGGTTTATTGTCTACTCTCAATATATGCATTTGCACCTTATAGACACGTTAGCTCCCCCAGGCCTCTCCTTTTGTCAAGAATCATTCTCGCGTTGCTGCGCTGAACTTTTAAGGCGATGCGTTGCCCCAGGAACGCTGTGATCGTTCGTTTTCTTTAGACCTCTCTTTAAAGTTTTCGGGCTGACCCGATGCAGGATGTTTAGAAATAATAATAGCCTCTCTAAAAAAGATAATTCTAGGTTGCCACATGTGTATGTGGGTGGGCGCTATCGTGATGGAACTCAACCGAACAACCCACGTTGTTGTATCTAACAATTTTTGCCGGTAATTCAATTTGTGGCGTTCAGTAAATTGGAAACTACTCAAGTTGCTTGCTTCAAGTGCTGTATTCAAATGGAAACAAATGCCTATTCTGCACCTGGGGACAATAGGGACATCCCTGATGAACGTGTTTTTTTCAATGTGGCCGCCGTTTTCTTGAGTCACCGATTCAATTAGAGCTTTATTATATGTTCGCCCAATAACGCCCCACACAACGTAATTCAGAGGATTTCAATCTAGACTGCTTCACGAGTGCTCATTCCAACGCATGGTTATGGCTCCGCCTACTAGTCTTGATTTTAAACGGCTTGTAAAACATCTATTGCAAATCATTGTGCACCGCATGAAAGTACAGTCTCACTACAGTTTGCAGGACATGCAACTAAAAAAACTTGCAAATTAAAAACTTGAACAAAAAAAATTGCATAACATGCAAATGAGAAACTTTTTAGGTTGCTATTCGGCCTTGTTGAAGAAGTAGGGTGCCATCACATCTTCTTCACTAGATAGCAGAGTCAAGAGGTGCAGTTAAGAATTAGCTTTGTCCCTCAAGAGGAACAGATTCGGTATCGTCGTCAGGCCACCGGTTATTTCTCCAGTTGATTTTGCTTCTACGGATCTTCTCATCAGAGAAAATGGAACGTGGCCTGCTGCTTTGAACTTGACGAAACCCAGGAGCATTCCGCATAGAAGTCTGTTCGCTTTATCGGCCTCAAAGACAATCTGTTTGACTTTTACGTTATGTAAGTACTGGATATAACTGATACATGAACCTCGTAACATCTAATGATGATTTATTTCGATAAATAATTTGAAATAATAGTTTTTTATGACACTTGGATTTTGTATCAAAGCGCGCCTCAAAACACAAAAATGCACCGTTGTAGTGCCTCGCTGTCACGAGGGTGTTATGGAGTCCTCACACAGCGGACCCATCGTAAATATTTCGGTCTCCTCTGTAGGAACCTGATTCTGCTTGTTCTGGACCCGCACGCTTAGCCGTAATCTTGTAAACTTCGTCGCTTTCGAAAAACGAAAGGACTTTGTAAACCCAATTAAGCTCCGTTCAGCGCAAAGAGAGAGAACAAGAGCTGACTTTTTCTAACATTCTATAGGCGCAATTGCTCAGCCACGCGTAGTCGATGCTCGCACTCTACTTGAAACAGGCTCTCGTTGACTGACGAGTCAACGCATCTATCAATCGGCCTACATACAGCCGGGCAGCCCGCCAATGTATATATATATATATATATATATATATATATATATACAGGGTGTTGCAGGAATATTTGAAGCGCGATATACAGAATTGTAGAGCTCGTTAAAGCAAATATTTTTTCCAATGGAACATGGTCTCTGAGAAGTCTTGTTTCGGAGTGAGAGCGAAATTTCTACAATTTGTGACACTAGAGTTTTTGCCCAACATAGGAGCACAAAATGTGCTGTTGCGAGACAACCAGTCTTCCTAGACAGAAACTAAGCACACCATCGTGCTCGTGATAAAATTCCATCTGAGGAATATGCAAGGCCGGGCAAGACGCGACATGGTCGCTTAGAAGAGAATTTGCCAAAAATACAGTTCTTTATTAGCATTCACGCCAAATACTTTAGAATCATAACCCTACAATCACTCACAGCGCTCAAAACGGACATATTCAGCCAATGCGCAATTCATGGCGATCATTTTGGTACCAAACATGTGTCAATGCGAGCTGTGGTTGCGGAGTAAATACGATTTTTCGGCGGGATGTCCAGATTAAGTGCATGTAAAATGAATGTGTGGCGACATTCACTACCGCCGACGTGTCGCGCGACAGCCGCAGCGCGTCATTTTTCATGCACTTAATCTGGACATCCCGCCGAAAAATCATAATTACTCCGCAACCACAGCTCGCATTGCCATAAGTTTGGTACCAAAATGATCGTCATGAAATGCGCATTTGCTGCATATGTTAGCTTTGAACACGTGGGTGGTCGTAGGGTTATGATTCTAAAGTATTTGGTGTGAAGGCTAATAAAGAACTTTATTTTTGGCGAATTCTCTTCTAAGCGACCATGTCGCGTCTTCTGACCGGCCTTGCATATTCCTCAGATGGAGCAGAATTTTATCACGAACACGATGGTGTGCTTAGTTTCTGTCTAGGAAGACTGGTTGTCTCGCAACAGCACATTTTGTGCTCCTATGTCGGGCAAAAACACTAGTGTCACAAATTGTAGAAATTTCGCTCTCACTCCGAAACAAGACTTCTCAGAGACCATGTTCCATTGGGAAAAATATTTGCTTTAACAAGCTCTACAATTCTGTATATCGCGCTTCAAATATTCTCGACAGTCGATAGGTGCGTGCCACATCTTGCCTTATCATTATACCACATATTCGTTCGCATTATTTAAACCATGTAATCTTTAGATACGATATTGACCTGTACCTCCACGATAAGTACACACAATGTAGATATCATTTTATTTACAATATCTTATGTGTATTACAACATTATAGTCGTGTATTTCGTAAAGCTGAAAGTATGTATACGTAGATCTGCTAGCACTACGCTGCCTGTGTATTATAAACTGTGATGCGCTGTTTTTTCTTGGCAGATGCGGACGAACAATAAAGCAGGCATGATTTAAGTATATATATATATATATATATATATATATAGGATGGTAGCTACAAGGAAAATGCGATTTTTGCAGCAGTGCCAAGGTCACCGCGTAAACTTATTCAGGAGTTTCGCCTGTACTCTAGAATGCTAGGTGCCTATAAAACTATATTTATTTTATATATCCTATAAACTGGTAGCTTTGTTGAGTTTGCAATTCCTATTTCTAGCATACAAACAAGCAAAACACTCAGAGGTCCGCAGGTGTGGTGTGTAACATTTTGTTTACGGCAAATTGACTGCTACACACCCGAAGATGGGCGCACGTTAAGTCACCTGACATTCACCGCTAGATGCTTTAACAGTCGCCAGTACCACGAGGAACCGAAGAGAAACAGGAGACACGCGAGCGGGGTCGAACGACACTTTACCGGCGAGATTTAGAACCACCTGAATTTGTTTCGCCGTTCTCAATGCAACAGGAGTTTAAGCCTGGAACCCGCCACTAGATAGTTGTGCTGAGAAGAAGGAATTCAAAGTCGGGGTAGAAGCTAGGGACGTAATCCAGCGTATCTGCGTGGGACACGAAGGACCGTAACGCTCTACGAACTTTCTTTTGCTTACGAATGACGGATTAGCGACAAGTGTTTTTTTTTTCGCTAGCTGATTGCCTCAAAGAGAAGCTACTGATTAGCTGAAGGGAGCAGCAGTGTGCCGGATAGATTTTATCTGAACAAAAGACGGTCGCGTTCGTCAAGATGAGTGACATTATTGGGGCTGCGTTGAGGGTGTTTTTCTAGCATGGTGTAAAATTTGCTTCCATTTTAAACCCCATTTTGCACATTGTAACATACCTGCTCCACGCTAGCTTAGGCAGATTTATTTGAACACGTATGTGATATCAAGCTAAATAAACTAAAATGTTAATGTTTTGTAAACCTTAAAGCTAAGGCTTGTTCGGAGCTCATTAACGGTCCAGTCCTGTACAGTCATAGCGAATGGTCAGATGAGCATATTCAAACATAAGACATCGCTGGTTACTCTTTGTTGACCACGGGCTCCTACGAGAGAATCATGTTACATTAAAACAATAATGTCATTATGATACATACATTTGTACACCCCGTTATGTAGTAGTAAAACTGATGACACAGCTCAACCTGCGGTGCTTCGTAATTGTCGATAGCGTTCTTAAAAATGCAATGCGATTATAATGCTTTAGCTGAGCTAAAAGTGATGGTGACACTTGACCCTTGAAACGCTTAGTCTGCGTGTGTTTATTCATAAACACCACTGAAAAATTATTCAACGAGTGCAAACATTTACTTTAAATAAAATATAACGGATAAGAGACTTTTTGCAGTTAAAAATGAAAAGCTTCTTTCAACAGGGGTTAAGCAGTTGACTGGTTACTAGCAGAGTACCATTCAAACTGTGTTTTTACCTCTTTTTCCCTAGGTAAAAAAAAGACTCTGCGAAAGCTCAACATAGACACGTGCACAAAATGAAGAAGACCGTGACACCTAAAACTACAAAACCAGGATTTATTTAAAGCTGATTATATAGTATGGTACATAAAAGAAGACGCTCGTTGGCATTATCAGCAATAATATAAACGTCAAATAAAAAATAAACAAATATATAGAGCACGTTATCTCAGAAGTTTTAAGCATATAGTGGTCAATTCCATGTTTTAGGAAATATATAGAAATTCGTAACAAAAATTAACTGTAAACTAACACATTTTAACTAATACGTATCCTGAAATAATTAATACCACGGCTTTGAGATTCACGAGCTAGATTATTTGACTCACACAACGTCGTTGTATAAAGGTTAATAGCCTTGATATTTATGTGCATATGGCATTCACGACTCAATTTAAAAAATCTAGGGCGGCTGAGCAATACTATTGGTACTGGCTTTAAAGGTCGTTTCAAACATTTTAGCGCTCTTTAATTTTGGCTATTGCATATGTTTGCAGCCGACAGCTTGGCTTTCTAAGAGTTGGAGTCACGTATGCGCGCCGCGCCTTAAGCCTAGATATTCTTTTGAATCTCGTACGGTCTGTCTTCTCTCTGGCAGAGGTGTTAGATCGATATTAGATTTATTTTCTTGCGCACAGCATAAATGGCGCTGTTCAGCGTACCGCAGTCCTGGATGAAGGCGGGAAGTCTAAGCTATCACATCAATGATCTCCTTATAAATTCAGCAGACAAAACTACCGTGGCCGTAATAGCCTTGTCTTGTGTTGCGGTAATAGCTCACTGATTAGATCACACAAGATTTATTTCCTCTATCTGTAATGAAAGTGCATGCTTTTCCCCCATCATCGTCTAGACAGATATGCTTGGCCAGCTCTGACTCGCCCCGGGGTTCTGATCGACAATCGCACAATGCATGAACTTTATACGCGCAAGCACGCCCATTATACGCAGCCTGTTTGCGCCTGAACTAATCGTTGAGCAACTCATTGACGATACCGCCTCTTGGAGCATCCGCCCAAGTCCGCCCGTCTAACACGTCTGACAATGCAAACGGTCCCATTATGCGCTCCAATCTATGTGGGTCGAGCCCTGACTCAGTTTTCCTGCTTGTAACACGGCAGGCTAGCTTGTTCTCTACCTTGTAAGACGGCATATCGAATATGTTATAGGCACCTGAAGAGCATATAACGTAGTTTTGACGAAATATAGGTGTATGTATTTCTCTATCTACCTATAAACATATGGTCAATATCGTACATTGTATAATTCAAAATGTGCACATACTCGTATATATATATAATTTTTGCAAGCATCGTATAAGTAAATGGACTCATTTAAAAAACTGTTCCTGAGTCAAGCGATTACCGTTTTCTCATCACTAGCCACGGGCCTACGTTCTGAGTGATACAGTTTAGAAATACGAAATATTTCGTATCTAGACTGAAAAGCAATAATGTTCACGTTTATGTGTATTTGGATATCACGTAAGCTCTTCAGAACAAAACTTCTTCTCGACATGAAAATGTTGACACACTCAGTCCGAAAAAAATTGTAGGCAAAATACAGGCAATTAGGCCCACAAGTTTCGAGATTACGCAGCGTACCCGGTGTCATATTCAAGCTAATCAAAAGAGCGTGTAGCATTACCTCAAGCGAAAAGACGACAATCCGAAAAATTGAAAACGATTAGGGCGAATCAAACGTGTGCCGACGCTCTCGTAAAGCACTTCTCGATCGCTGGTAGATTTTCGAATCCGCCCAACCAGCGAAGCATTCGATTTTCTAGAGCGACGCCCTCTGGCTTTGCCTGTTGGCCGTCTATATATTGGCCCCAGACAGAAGTCAAAGAGACTTTAGCAATAAAAGTTTCACTAAAAATTGCTCTTTCGGAAACCATTCTAAAGGGACAGACTGTACTGATGGCTTTTGTTGCTGTTCCGTTTGCACACGAGTTTAATACGTCTCATCGAGGTAAAACTTTCCCACGGGAGTTAAATATAGCTTACGTATAACCATTGTGTAAGGTCAGAGAGATTGCGCTGTTCCAAGCTTAGACCTCATTGCGCTGACGCACTCTCTTGTCAAACATTTTGAGCGGTATGTTAGATCATGAGTTATGCAAGGGTTTATAGAATTTTGTGGTGTTGGTCAATACTTAGTATGGTTTTCGTAAATAGCGTTCTTGTAATAGTGATATAACTGAGGTTATAGGGCGGGGTTCTGACGGTGGACGTGCTGTTGTCGGACTACCGACGTCTCTATAGCGTTTGGTTCATTACAGTCTGATATCATTATGGATCTTCTCGCACAGTCCTGTATTGCAACTAAGCCCTGGAGGCCTCCGTTCTGAGAAATAGGTGCTTGTAAGTCATAGCTAATGATTGTCTCTCGAAAACTATGGTACTTAAATTGAAGTTCCTCAAAGCGGCTCTGTTGTCTGTCTTTTTAGTCTTCTTTTATATAACAATGTAGAATAATAAGCAGTTTACAAGATTCATTCACAGATGGAATCAGATTGCTTTAAAATTGATAATCTCAGAGCTCCCTTTTGTTCAAAGTGTCTAAGAATTCTTGTCTACTACTTTTGATATACAGAGAATTAATGGAAATTTGACGCGAGTTGCATTGGTATCTCCGTCTCTTGGCTTGCAATTAAATTTGTGGCAACCGTTATTGCCGCATGATCCTTAATTTTAAAAGTTTTATTTATACATTATACACAACATATTTTAACGCATAAGACGCGGTAAACCACTGCCTGAGGGCAGCGAACCTAGCACCGCAGCCGCATTTCCACTATTCCTTCGATTGATATTCTCTGACGCAGAAATCCCCTCCCCCTCTTCGTATCCTTCTCACTTGCCGCTCTTTTCTCAAGTTCTTTCAGAAATCTTACTGTTGATTCGCCTATGACTCCCATTGTATCTATTGCAACTGGCTGCACTATGAAAGGTTTTAAAGGCGAATAAATATATGTAAAAAATTGCCGCGTTTAGGACCTCACGTTTAATTTCGGTCTTCGAGATTACTTTAAGAGCGACTACGAAGTAATTACGTAAATCGAGGCAGAGTAATTATTGCCCGTTTTGCTCGTTTATGGAAATCTAACATCTCCTTATTTGCGGTCTTACTTACTCACCTCGCGTTAACGGAACAGATTAGCATAGCAGTTTGGGAAAATGCGTATAAAAGTAGTATTAAAGCTATTTAGGTCAGAACGAAGCCCCACGTGCGATATTCGGGACTTTGTCTACCTCCATGTCAAATACTTGTTCCAACCACTGTATTATAAGTACTTCAAATATTCTCATTTACGGCACCTGTTTGCACATTCTCAGATGGTCTATTGGCAGAAGGACGACGCCCCCATTTCTCAGAGTTGGCAGTAAACGTGACTGTTTTTGTTCTTTGGGGTCCAATGCATGCAGCAGTGCTAGCGTGGAATCAACTTCCAGGAAAGATTAAAAACCACCCTAAAACGAATTCTAAAACAGCACTACTTGGAAGCTACAAAACAAATACAATTATTCAGTAGGGGACTATGCCGGGGTAACGTGATAGAAAAGAACCACACATTGCATTGGTTGCCCTGAGAGCTCATAATGATATACGTAGATAATTTCTCCTAACAATATTTTTATTCTGACGTCTGTGTCCTTCCGCTCGCTTTATACCTCTCTATCTATCGACACATATAATCAATTTTGAGAAATATTGCATCCAAAGGGCATGTGTGTGATTAATATATGTTTTAATGCTTATTAGCTTATAAGCATATAGTCATGAATAACATATACATAATATACATTTTCACAATCTTCATTTGAGCCGGCACTCACACATGGGCATATCTTACGGTTGTCACATGTCACACAAATGTTTTCAAATTGATTAATATGGCAGACAGTGCTTTTGTGCGGGGTAAATTCATTGCTGACGATTTTTAACTAATTTTATAAATTAATTGTACATGTTTGTGAAACATGCCGTATATTGTATTTTCTCGGGTCGCTAATACACACCTCGAAACAAAACTGCTAAGACGGGCCAAAGGGGATACAGAGGCAGAGAAGCACACGCATAGGGTGAGAGAGGGATTTTTGTACCACGCAAATATACCCTATTCGTACGGCATTACGATACGAGTTGCCTGCAGTCCTAGAGCCTGTCCGCTGTTCTGTATTGCCAGTCCGGCCTAGGCTTTCTATGAAACTAGGCTAGGGCTACAACACAGTTCACGAAATATTGCATTGCATGGACACTGTTAGAGAGGAGAGGGAATACCCTTGCCAAACATGAAACAGGGTGTTGTTTCAAGTCTGCTAAAGGTAACTGGGACTCCGGAAACAACAACGAAACGTTTTTGACCTAAGTGTGTAAGTATCTAAGAGGATCAAAAATGTTCATCGGTAGCAGTCGTTCAGTATTCAAATAGCGTGCATATATATATATATATATATATATATATATATATATTAGTAGGAGAGTAATATTGAATGGCACGATTCTCTCAGTACTTCAGTCATTTTTTATTGAGTGGATTGTAACGGCCGATAGCATACTGATAAAAGTGGATGAAAATGTGTTAGCTGAGTAAAATAAGATTGTAATATTTGATTCTTTGTTTACCTATCAACATCCGTGAAAGATTATTTGACGAGGGCACACATTTCCTTTAAAGCAAACAGACGGGATAAAAGCTTTTTTCCTTTAAGTAATAGAGCTTTTCTAAACAGATGTTAGGCACTTAACTGGTTGTTGGAGCAGAGTATCATTAAAACTGCGGGAGGGTAAACCAATTAATAGGATGTATCTTTACAAATTTTTCATTTAGGTAAGGATAAACAAATACTCTTTTAAAGTTTAATATTTACACGTGTACACAATAAGGAAAACGGCTACACTTAGAAACAAACAAAACCCGGATTAATTTAAAGCTGAATGCGCCATATAATAAATATTAATATGTTTTAACTATTAACATTATCCGATAAATAAAGCAAATTTATATATATATATATATATATATATATATATATATATATATACGTTACCTCAGTAGTTTTAGATATATGATGGTAAATTTGGTGCTTTTTCAATAATAGTATGTACAAACAAAAAAATAATACTGATACTCACACACCGAAACTAATGCGTGTATTAAGGTCATTAGTACCATGACCTTGAATCTCGCAAGTTACGACTATACAAGATACGTGAACGGTGTAGAGGTCCGATCGCGCTGATATATATGTGACTATGACGTTCGTAATCCTTATTTGAAGGGGTCTAGGGCATTTGAGCCCTAATAATATCGACACTGGCTTTAAAGGTCATTTCGAGATTTTGAAACTTTTTATTTTTTCGGAAATTACACATACGTTGGAACCTGACAGCATGTTCCTAAGGTGGAGCCACGTATGCCTGCCACGCAGGCTTAAGCCTAGAGATCCTTTCGAATTTCGTACATCTCTTTTCTCCACCGAAGATGTTCTCGATATTGGATTTAGCTTCTGGCGCACAGCAAGCAAGCAGTATGGCGCGCAATTCAGCTAACCGCAATCCTGGTTGGATGAAGGCGAGACGCTTTCTTCTATCGCATCAACGATCCCTTTATAAATTCAGCAGCAGCAGAAATGCTGTAGTGAAAGTCGTGCGGTAATAGCTTACTGATTAAACACACGGACTTCCTTTCTATTTATGTAATAGAAATGCATGCAAAGCAGGCTGGCTTTTCTCAATCTTTATCGTGCCGACAGCGTTACGGTTAACTAGTTCTGACTCGACGAGAGCCTGACGTACGATGGATTAGCCTTACACGTGTCCATATGCAGCCTGCTCTCAACGAAATCGTTGAGCAACTTGTTGACGATACTGCCACTTGAGGCATCCGCCGCCCAAATTTCCACACGTCCAACAAACTGCAATGGACGGTCCCAGAATAGGCGCCGGTCTATGCTACGCCGGGCCAGCTGCGACTCCGCTTTTTCAAAACGGCATGTCGGATTTTCCATAGGTCGCCGAAAAACATATGAAGATTGCACATGAACATACGAAGATTACATATGCAAAGATATAAATACATACATACACTTTAAGTAAGAACTGCTATTTATGAAGCAGTTTTTACTTAAAGAATATACATATATCTGTGTATATATATAATATTCTTAAGGTCTGTAAAAGTGAATGGACTCAATTCGAAAACTGTTCCTAAGTAGAGTCGTCACCGCAGCGTATTGTCATTTCCGCTCGTGGTCGTAAGCGTCTAAGTGAAGTAATTTCGGAAAAACGAAATTAGTCGTATCTAGGCTCGAAGACTATTTGTTTACTTTTATACGTATTCGAAAATTGAAGCTGTACGAAACTTGTTAACGTCCAGTGTGCGAGCACTAGTTAAACAAAACAGATTGGTGCGTCAGTCCATTAGTGTGTGTGTGTGTGCCGCTCGGGCACTCTGGATATGTCTTTTATTTGGAGAGTATTCACCCGTTCAGTGTACTAAACGACTATATATATATATATATATATATATATATATATATAAACATATATATACATACATACCGGTACGTTCTATGCGTGACCTACGCCTATCAGGCTGGCTTAAACGACTTACGGTTCGAATGGCCCAAAGAAACAGGTAGTTGTAATAGCTGTGCCAGGCCCTGGCTGCTCGCGACTCGTTTGCGCTGACGGAGCTGTAATAATACGTGGGATTTGGCAATCTCGGCTTGGCTGAAAACCAATGGAAATTTCATGTCCTCTCGTGGGGCTGGCTCCTCCTATTTGAGGTAGGCCGGCAGAGCCTCGTAGAGGTGGCCCTTGTAGATAGACAGATAGATAGATATTTAGGCAGATAGACAGGCAGACAACTGTACGCCCTCCTCATCCATTAGCCTCTCGTTTCGTCAGCAGACGGACATCGGCCACCGACAAGAACGACGACAACAACAACAACAACAACAACAACAACAACAACGACGACGACGACAACAACGACGATGCCGATGAGAACGAGGACGACGGCGTCTGAGTTCGCGCATCCGCCGAAACACGCCGAACGTCACCGAAGGACAAATGAGGAAAAATGCACTCGTAATTACCCGACCACGGCTTGGACTAAGTTCTTCGAGAGTGTTGCTCGAGAGTAGATAGACAGAAAGCGAACGAGGCTTCACTGCGTGAGGACACACACACACACACAGAGGAAACGAGTCCTGCCTGCGATGTGGCCATTGTGGACTCTGACGTCTTCTCAGTGAAGACAAAGGTCGAAAACGACACCGCTGTCGTCGGCCTTGTAATCAATGGGTTTGTTTCTCATTCGCTACGTTTGCCTCGTGCATATATATATATATATATATATATGTATACATGTGTGTGGGTGTGTGCAGGACCAGTGTGGGTGTGTGCAGGACCAGTGTGTGTATGTGCGTGCTCACACAACTTTCGGTCTTCTGGGATCTGGGATGGTAGAGAGCAGAGAAAGAGATAGAGAGAGAAAGGGAGGGGAGCGAGAGAGCTGAACAACCGCCATATGTATTGTCCTTTCGAATGAAATTGATCTCCACTAGGGTCGCGTCCAACTGCTGGCGGACAGGTACACAGACGTAGCTAAATCAACTGGATGGTCCACCAACAACTCAGCGACAGAGGCAGCATCGACACAGCTACAGACACCGCAGCCAGCCCCGAAAACAGCGCGCCTAAATTAATGGCAATGCTCGCTCCGGACACCGTCTAGCCAACGAACCAGCGAACGTTGACAATAATCCGGGGACATCTCCGGGCTATGCCTGATTAAGTACGGATAAGGTACACGCGAGCGATGAGGACAGACTACTTAAAGAGCACCTCATGAAAATTACGGCTTCAATTGGCTCACGTATTTTTATCCATTTAACGGAAACAAGCTGAACATACATTGCCTGCATATTCAGTGATTTCCGTTGGATCAGCTAAGCAAGGCTGGTGCAGTCTACGGTTCAAAAGACCGCATAGGCGCTCAACAGTATATTCTTGATGAAAGCACCGAGGTTTGTTTGCACAGCACTGTTCCACAAGTATTTTGCGTTAAGCGCCGTCCCGGTTCATTGCCCAAATCCGATTTTGCACAGTCGGTCGCCCTCACAAAAAATTATTTTTGTGATTGCTAGCCGGTTGTGGGTTTGTTGTTAGTGTTTGACTATTCTCTCGTAGTGCCAGAGTGTAGCAAATTGCTGTATTTTTGGTCCGAGGATTTTGCATTTTATTTTGTTGCCGTCTAGAAAGAGTTAGATCGCCTAATTTTATTTGATTAACGAACTGAACGTGCTACTAACGCGAAACATCTCTGCTTCTGATCCGCCCTAGTCTGGTTTCGGGTGGTTGTCAACCTAATTTTCAATGGAATTTCCGAAGGGCTACCAGCATAACTAGACTAACCCGCCGTTAGCAAGCAGTCAACGGCAAACCTGCTTTCACGCGCAAGGTTTTGAAAGACAATACGCCGGGGTGAGCAGGCATAATGCCTCGCACGGCACCCAAAGACCGAAAGGCTATCAATGACCCGCATTGGCGCGATTAATCAGGACGGTCAGAGCTTTGTTGCTCTTACCCACGCATTAACTAGAGATATCGAAAAAATGCCTAGCGGCGAAATGCATTAATTGGAAATATCGACGAATCATTATGTGGTGGAATATGAGCGACACTGGTTGACTTACGCCACAAAAATGGCATGCAATTTAAAGGCCACCGCTAGCGACGATTCCACAAATGTGCAAGGACCCAACCCCGGATCCAGCCGAACATAAACGGGCTCTTGTCAGAAATCTAGTTATACCAGACCGAGGATTGGTATCTTGCCGTGTCAGAAAGGCGTTTACTGTGCCTTGCTGCTCGAGGGCTGGTCGAGGAAGTGACCCATATAGGCACATACTCTTAAAGAAAGAACATGTGCCATAAGTGCACGCAACTAAGTTAGCGGTTAGTCGAACCCACAATGAGAAGCCTGGCAATGGGGTGGGGCGACGGACCGCCTGTGTAGTAACGTTGTGGTGGTAAGTGGGTCGATTTTAAGCTACCAGAAACAGAGCCGTTCGACGACGAGAGCCTTACAGCTCTCAACGAGAGATACGTGTGCGTCCCCAGCCAAACAAGCTGCTCGCAGCTGAACGTGAAGACTGATGTCGGCCAGCAGTAACAGACAGACAGCAAAAACACTAAACATCATAGATTGATGAACAAACGAAATTTACCTAAATAATGTGAATACAGCTCACCTATCTGAAAATAGCGCGGCACACGCTTTGCTTGGCGAGGCGGTCGAGAGGCAGATTATACTACTACTGTTATTTTTAAACAAGTCTACTGTAATGCGAATACGTATACTATAGGTAATCTACAAGAGAGGCACGCGCAGAAACTCACACGAAGCTCTGCGACACGTTTTCGTAGGTTAGTGCGGCTAAGGTAGATCGCTTTTAGTCGAGCTAGGGCAGTGAAAATAGCGCAATAGAACATCATGACAGCACGATGGATAATCGAGAATAAAAACACTCTTCAACGAAGTTGAAGAGTGTTTCTGGGCCATTCTCCGTACTTAACGGGCTTGAAATTGCCGTGAATCGTACCTTTGATGCACCGAGGACCAGACATTTTGAGATATCTAGCGTCATCTAGATCTTCTAGTGTTTCCTAAACAGTCCTTGCATGGCTGCTTACTGGCAGTGCTATGGTTTGTCCATTCTCAATGAGCACTGCTCAAAGGTCACTTAAAATAATCTGTCAAAATCGTCAAATGTGCTATCAACTGCCGCGGATACACAGGAATTTTGATGCCGCGCTGGAATAGAGAAACGACAAGTGCTTGACGGCTGTCGGTCAGCTGCAGTGTATGTATTTTGTGATGTTAGGCGTAGGCGAATAATATTTTTAACCGGTCAGGCCACAAACCGCATACATGTTGTATGGTCTCTCGCATCTTATCATGGAATCATATACAGATTTTATGATCTCTGAAACTTCATCATAAAATCAGATACAGATTTTATGATCTCTGAAACCTCATCATAAAATCACATACAGATCCTATGATCTCTGGAACTTCTACAACGTTTTGTGGAGCTACTGCAGGCTGTAAGCAAGATAAAGGTAGTCACTGACAGCGCTATCACTTAGAAGGTATCCTCGAAGACCTGCCTGAGAGCTGCATCACTTACAACCGAACCTATGCAGACCAGCACTTATCCAGCTCAAGTGCTCGTGGATAGAGGATATCGCTAGGGCCAGATGGGACTACGTTTAAACAAGGTGTGGGCTCAGAGAGAGAGTCGTGGTCAGAACAGCTACATAAGTGACACGAGCAAGATCTAAAGAACCTTCTAGAATTGAAAACAGGCTTACTATTCTACGCCGATAGTCTAATAGTAATTGCTTTTGCATTTTACCGCTAGGTTGTGGGCGTCTACCTACTTAGAAGACCGGGGTAGAGACAGACTCGAACAGAGGTAATTTTAGTTGAAATTGCTCTACAGATGGAAAGCGCACATCTAACCCTACGGCAATATGATTAGGTCCTATTAAAACTATACCAAACCAAATGTATTCTGTTTGTAGAAAACAGACCGTGCCTACTGAAATTTATCGCAGGGTTAATCTGGGCAAAAGTATACTTGTAGGTGAAAATAGCAAAAATGAAAGGTGCCGAAAGAGAGGAGGCAATGAAGAAATGGTAGACCGAGTTAATCAGCAGATGGCTCTCGACGATTTTATAAAATAAAACTTTCAGGGTTTTATATCTGTTTTATTGTCTACTCTTAAAAAACAGACTAGCAGATAACTGACTTAGTTCGCGACTTGGAGGGCATGAGATATTCCAAATCTAAATTGTAAAGACAGGAAAACCAGCATATCTAATATTTACAAATTGTGAGAGCAAGGTCGTTGTAAATAATGTCTTTTCTTAGCAAGTTGTGTTTCAGTATCATCATTTAAAGTCTAGTATAGAGCTTTAAAATACATTTCATTAAATTTACTAAAAGTGTACGACGTGCATTCTCCGTTACCGTTCACTCACAAGAATTATTTGCTCGTAATTCCTAGGACAGTAGGGGATCTATCAATTGCCTCGTAGACGTTATATTGCAAAGAAGAGCGCCTGCTGCAAACTATTATCGTATATTTCAAGAAGAGGCAACTCAGCACATTCCTAGAGAATGCTAGTGTCATACACAAGTAATAGAGATTAGCAACTTTATATACTTTCATTGTAGATTTTAGGGCTCCGTCTAACTCAGCCCTAAAGCGACACAGCAGTAATAGCTTATTCGAAAGTTCTCGAAAGCCAAAACACGCCTGCGACCGCGGCGATGAAGTTTAGGCGAAGGGGCAAATTGCGGCCAAGGGTACCCTGCCCATAGCAGGTATTACATACTATTATAGCAGGTTTAACATATATGTGCCATAGCTAAAATATTTTGCGATAAACAATTATATTTATTTTTGGCTGAACTCATTGCACTAAAAACGTCTAATTAAACGCTACTATTTGTGCACATTTGTTTGCAGAAACAGCAACGTGTGTGCAGATTATCCGGGCTCTGTAATGCTAGACTATTGGGGCTATTAAGCATATATGCACGGTTAGACAAGACTGAGTCAGATATATTAATGTTGCTACGAGTATATTCCTAAGTTATTTGAGCATATAGACGCAACTTACACCCTAAATGAAATCTCTTCATGAAACCTGCACGGATTGCAAACGGCTTGGGTTGGTTAGCATTATGTCGTAATATAAGTACCAATTTCGGTAATGGCCAATCAGTTGGCCTGAAACTGTATAGCCACTCTTGCACTTCAGCAGATATTTTAGAGCTATCAGCCTCGTATTCGGTAACGTCTTAGGTCTGAAATGAGAGCGCCTCTTTGATCATTCAGAAACATGCTATACATATGCTCTCCAAAAAAAGACCCCAGCGCATTAAGAAGATGACCTGCATTATCCACCCCATGACCTTGCTGCAGTAGACACACATACGTTGTGTTTAGTGGAAGTTCTGTGGGGCATCTGTTAGGCGCTACGTTTTTGCAGTGCAAGCCTAATCTTCTACCTTTTAATTCTCCCAATATCATAGCTTACCAGTAATCAACGTTGTGCACTAACTTGTGATAATAATAACTAATAACGTTGTGCACGCGTAACTGTGCTTTAACCGGTCAAATATAACCGGTATTTAGGTAGCAAGAGTGCCTTATGTTTAGAAACACGATAGATGTGTCGAATATATGTAATTTTTTATATAAAAATTATTAGGAAGGAATAGCATTTTGGCTTGATCCTTTACTTTCGAGCTCCAAGATCCTTTATCACTTAGTGGACACTGCAGCAGGATATTTAGCCTCGCTACGGACGACCACCCAGTTCTGAATTTTAAATGTCCGAAGTTCCCCAATACTGTGTCCTCTACTTTTGGATCCATTAGCATCCTGCGTAATCTAAACAAAGCGATCTCGGAGAACCAACACGGGTTTCGCTCAGGCTTCTCAACATATGACGCAGTTTAAAGTCGTATAGTTTTAGCCGAAACCTAGAGAGGGGCTAGCTCAGAAACAAGATCGCACTGCCTGGCAATCCTACTCAACATAAAAAAATACCTATCACGTTATCGCAACGAACTCCATCAATTTCAAACTGACACGTCTTTGAATTCTCATATTCGAAAGAGTTTACCGCATTAACCCCCATGACTCCAATGTGGAGCCAACTCCATCGAACATTGCGACGTCTTCCTTATCTTCCAATGCTAAGTTCATAGCCTACGGGGATTATCTAGCTATCGCAATTACGTCGCGCGAGGCCACTTAGCTGAAAATGACAGAAAAAACGCCTTAGAAGATTTCGCTATCTGGCTCTTGCCGCATAGATTTGGCCTAGCCCCACGTAATAGTGTGGCAATATTTTCGAGTCACTCTTAGAGTAGAAATAGGGATTAAGGTTATATTAAGGAACGGTACAAACCTCTTGCCTCGTCGTGAGGCTTTTAGCTAGAAGTTTTTAGTGGGTAATATGCTAATACAATACCATTGACATCGACTCCCGCACTACCAGTCCGAGTGTGTATAAAAGCATATCAGCCCTGTTTCCCAGATGGCATTGTAAGACACTGTTAGGAGCAAGCTGTGAATATACTTTCTCCGTTCTCACATTTTTATCGCAGAAGTAGTTTTGTCGCCACATTCCTGTGCTAATTTATATATATATATATATATATATATATATATATATATATATAGAGAGAGCAGCTCGTACAGGACGTTCGCTTAAGTTACGTAAACCAGTCACAAAGAGACACGTCCTTCTGGTTATGGGGCTGAATGCGTCATTTCGTATGGCCAGACAGCTTGTATGCTATACAGAGTCGTCTGTTAGAGACAGCGCACATCTCGCGCCATCTCGGGACGGTCGGCAACGAGCCTCGTCACACTGGTAACAGCCAGTGACTTGTAGTGGTCGCAGTAGAAGTATTAGTGGTACCAGTAGTGGTCGTAGTTGTGGTAGCGGCGAGAGATGTCGTAGAGTTTCGAGCTTCGAAAATCACGCGGCGCCGAGAAACAAATGTGCGTCTAGGAGGGAAACGGGGGGCTGGCGGGCGAGCCGGCGGACGGTGGAAGAAGATAAGCAGGAAGCAGGAAAAGCAGGACGGGACGAGCGAGTAGCAGCCAATGAGATATTTACAATTCTCCCAATGCAGAAGAACGGTCTGTCTCGGACAGCATTCCCGTTTCTCTTCGTCGTATTTTCGCTCGTACTGCCGCTGCTGTTGTTGGTCCTTGTCCTGGTCCTGGCTCGATTTTCGCCTGCATCGTTGCGTTGGATCAGCGTCGTGTCCGGTGCCTGTGTTGGTGCGTGCAAACCGCACGCAGGATACGTACGCAAACAGACAATGAGAAGCCGTTCGTGGCAATGGGATACATGCAGGGGGAAGCAAGGGAAAGGGGTGCTGGTGGCCGTAGTCGCAACGGCACGGCAGGACGGTATGACCGGGACGATGATGGTCAAGGAGGAGGATGTGGATGACGAAGACCACCCGCCCCTATGGCGACGGACGGCGCGGCCGACAACAACAACGCTATCTGTCTGTGCGCTGCTGGTGCAAGATGTACGGAGTGGCGGCGGCGGCAGTGACGGGACAAGGAGAACGCGGAGATACCTCCGCAGGGAACAATCGATCATAATTGGCGCGGAAAGGACGATACGAGTCCGGCACCGGGCTGAGGAAGAAAAGGAGCAGGAGGAGAAGGAGCAGATCTGCAGCGGGTCGGTCCGAGCCAAGCAGACCGCCGCTCGGGCTGTACATGATGGCTGTACGTGGCGTGTACCAGCGTGTATCAGACGACGTACATACGAACGTACGTTTGTATGTATGCACGGACCGCGCCGAGCACGTCGTCTACAAAGCTGCGCGCGAGCAAGAACGACATTCTCATGATGCATCATCACCATCATCATCCTCATGGTGCTTGTCCCGTGGTTATCGGCGCCGCCACAATCGTCGTCAAACCTGCGGTCACGGTCCGAAATCGAGATAAGAGGGCGAGAGAAAAACGGACTGAAATATAGATTAAGATAAGAAAACAAAAAGCAGATGGAGAAAGAGAGAGGGAAAGAGGGGAGAGAGAGATAAAATTGCCACTTGTCGCGAGAATGCAACAAGACGAAGCACTAAACAGACGATGGTTCGGATGATGTTAATAATAATAATAATAATAATAATAATTTGTTTACAGCAATATTGCATATCGCCGCCGTCGCAAGACACGTAGCGCCTCGGCCGGCCATACTTTCTCGAGATTTTCCTATAAAGCCGGTCTGAATCGAAATATCTGCATTGGACCAATATGTGTACTTATACTATACATGCTACAGCTCATAAAGCCAGTTGTTTTAAACGACATGTAATATTTTTGAAAAATCGGTCATCTTGCATGACGCCGAATTGTACTGGACCTCAGGGTTTGGTAGGCAGATTCTGGAATATATATATATATATATATACAGGACCTCCTAGAAATATTTAGAAGAAAGCTGCATCGGGAATTGTAGAGCTCGTTAAACTAAACATTTTTCCCAATGGATCATGGTCTCTGAGAAGACTTGTTTCGGATTGATAGTGATATTACTAAAATCAGTTACGCTGTTGTTGTTACCCGACATAGAAGCACAAAATGTGCAATTGCAAGACAATCAGTCATCCTTCCATCATAACGCCGGCCAGAAGATGCGACATCGTCGTTTAGAAGAGAGTTCGCAAAAAATAAAGGTATTTTTTATCTTTCACGCCCAATGTCCCAAAGTCGTAACTCTACGACAATTTACTACGCTCAAAACTAACACATCGAAGCAAATGGACATTTCATGACGATTATTTTGATACCTAATCTTTGGCAATGCAAATGCCAAATGAAAAATAAAAAACCTTAACTCTTTCGTAACCACGGATTAAATATATGTATATATAGGTACCATATATAATATTTGGCATCAAAATGTTCGTCCTGAACTGTGCAATCTATATGTTGGCGCTGTGAATTGTCATTGAATGATGATTTTGAGGTGTTAGACGTGGAGGTTAATCAAAAAAATTCATTTTTTTAACAATTTTTCTTTAAAACGATCATGTATCATGCATATTCTAGCCGGCGTTATACGTTCTTCAAGGGAAGCAGACTCTTCTTACGAACACGACAATGTGCTTAGTTTCTGTATAACTTCTATGTCGAGCAACAACATCTGTGTTATAGATTTTAGTAACTCCCACTCCAACACAAGACTTCTCAGAGAGCATGTTCTATCCAGTCCAACATGTTCCATTGGGAAAGTGCTTATTTTAACAAGCTTTACAGTTGTCTATATCGCTTCCTAAATATTTAGGAAATACCTTGTACTTGTATTTGTAGAGTTTTAAGTACTTGTTAATTTACAATTAAGAGCACAAAACCTTTATTATAAAACGCGTCTCCTCAGTACCACGTATCGTCAGGTCGACACGTTAAGTTGATCACCGAGTCCGGAATCGCAATAACACATTCTCTTTGAGCATCCGAAAATAAGCCTACCCAGAAAAACTTGGACAATGCAGTCGTGCACTTTGCTGTGGTTTTACTGCAGTGTGTGCGTTGAGGACCATTCGCCGGCCCCTAGCGAGAAAATCGTTTATCAAGTTTCAAGTTTATTCACCATGAATTGGCAATATACTACAACCATTCATATATCATCAATTTGTTGGCTAACAGTACCGTTGACACTTATCTGTAGTGACGATGTTTCGTTTAACGAGCAGTTGGATATATGATAACGTCCGATATTGCACTCTTCACAATATTTACGTGCGCACTTGTTTAACTCATAACAATTTGCTTTCAAGCATGCGCATTAATAGTAACCGTGTCTTGATATTCAGCACGTCATAGATCTTTTTCTCTATGATGACCATTGCCATCTATCATTGCAAAAACAGGCTATTCGACATAGTGATCGACATAA
The DNA here is from genome assembly GCA_003439945.1 of Dermanyssus gallinae. NCBI lineage: Eukaryota > Metazoa > Arthropoda > Arachnida > Mesostigmata > Dermanyssidae > Dermanyssus > Dermanyssus gallinae. The sequence goes on from QVRM01004754.1 coordinate 75,035, forward strand.
AATAAAAAGACATAATAGATGCCATGTTGCATTTTTTTATTAATTCTCTGTAGGCTTTTAAGGTTTGTGTCATGGTATCTTGTCTAGCCAACGGTATTTTGTCTAGAACTAAATATTTGAATATAACTAATGTGCGTTCGACTTGTAAATTATAGCGTAAACTTTGTCCATGCGTGTTTAGAAACCCCCAACGTACGCTATACGAACTAAGATTTCATCTCATTTTGGTTTTTAACATCTGACATGGGCAATTTATTTAAGACAATATCTTACATAACACTTAACACTTGGTACCTTTTTTTAATTCAAAATACGTTTAGCGCTACACAGATCTTCGTCAGTAAACTCTCAGAAGTTATTGACTAGTTCAAAATTCACTTCCTCAATCATAATGCATCAATCGTCTGCGGCGTACGATTCGCCTCGACTAAATCGTAGAACGTTGGGTTTGGCGCTGCTAATTATCAGTTGGTTTTCTTGACACCAGTCTGAGGCTTCCTGCAGATAAAACTTCAGATGATTTCGCCGAGGCCAGAATGAATACGTCGTTGACATAAAATGGATGTGTAGCTTTGACCTTTTAGAGGAGGGTCCGCCAAGCCAGCTATAACTGACACAGTGTGAAGAAGAACGGACTTACAGAGTCACTCTCAACGACTTCAGTCCTCTCTGCTACTTCTGTGCTAGCTTAGCGCTGAGAGTAGCTAATCTGTTGCCACGAAATGTGTGCAAACCGCGCGGTCTCATGGTGAAACTATTCCGTCGCCTAGGTAACCTATTAACATTGTTTCCCGCTTGGCCAATTATGAACAAGCGAGTTGTATATAAATGTTCGTTCAACGACATAAATGTTCGTTTAGATACACCGCATTGAAAATTAAGGAATTGTATATATATATATATATATATATATATATATATATATATCACAATTGTATATCTTATACACATAAATAAATTATTATGTATATATATATATATATATATATACGGTGCTCGCAAAAATATTCGAAAACGATATAGGGAGAGAGCTCGTGTTGTAGAGCTCGTGAACGCATGTCGAGATTGAGTGCATGCATAAATGGAGAAAGTAGATCCATACTCCATCAGATGAATCACTTGTCAGAGCTTTAGAAGCACACATAACTATTTAATATCTTACAGTAGCTGCTCGAAAGTGCCTCCACGAACTACTATAGACATTTGGTGGCGCGGGCTGAGATTTGGTTAGACGTCTTGAAATATGCCAGGCATTGCGTGAACGGGTCCATACGCTCCAAGCTTGCAAAGCGAATTTGCACTCCCAACAATCTATTTGTAATTACTGTAGAAATACGCCTATTCTTATATTGGTATTTCGGCCTTTTTGTCCTGCCATGCGTGGTATGAATTATCACAGACGGCCATACGACAATTGCAATTGCCAGCAGCGATGTTGTGGAATTGTCGGCATATCTTCTCGGTTGCCGTTCGAGCACCACGTTCCCGGTACCCCGATAGCGGGCAAAACGCAAACGACTACAGTCTGGCGCGGCTCCGCTGGAATGTCGCTGCCACCCCCGGCGACTCCGAGCGGCTGGATGACTGGTTACTACAACGATTATGTGTGTGTTGCCCCTCAGACCGCCACAAGAGATGTCGCGGGCGTTTGAGGCGCCCACTTAAACGCGATGGCCGTGGAACGAGGCCGTACTACGGGTAGTCGCCAGCTGGTCCCGGATAAGTAGTAGCAGTAGTTAACAATGTTATGATTTCATACATACAGATAGATCGCGTTAGCTGACAATAGGGTCTAGGTGATAAGTAAGGAGTGGAAAGAGTAGGAGGCGAGGGGATGGAGAGGGAAGCGGCGAGGGGTGGAGAGAAATCGGCGTAGAGGGAAGAAAGCCGGCCCAAGAGGCGCGACGGGGAAAGAGGTGATTATTTACTGCTCAACAACGGGTGAAGAAGAATCACCAGCCAGGAAACAGCTGGGAGGGTATCAGTCCGGGAGACACATATATATGTGTGTATGTGTATGCACATATATATATATATATATGCGCATATCTGTGTATGCATTTATGGGTGTGTGTGTGTAATAGGATACATTAATATATATTGTATGGTATGCTATAGTATAGTATATTATATGGTAAGAATATTGTATATATGATATATTACGGTATGTTATATGTATGATATATTATATAGAGATATACTAATTATATAGATTAAACAGTAAGGGGATGGACGAGGAGGACAGAACGGAGACGCAGGGCGTCGAAGGGAATAGGAAGAGGGTGGCTATTGAATCTCCAAAAAGGGGAGAAGCCGCCAAGTGTGCCAGGGATGGGGAGGCTGTGAGAGAAAAGCAGCTCCAAGAGGTCCTTCAAGTGATGCGGCAACAAATCGGGCAAACGCCTAATCTGTGTAAGGCCAGTAACACGAAGATCGAGCTCAAGGAGCTGTCTCAAAAGCTCCCCAGGACCCTGGAACGTCTAGAAAAGGTCTTGGAGGACAGAGGGAAGGCCTACCGAGAAGTTAGGTCAGCTGATGAGGAAGAGATAGAACAGCTTAGAGGGGAAGTCGAAACTCTACGAACAAACGAGTGCAGACTGAGGGTAGAGCTCGAGGGTCTAAGAGAAAACGGGGTACAGGAGAATAGGGAAGACATCCAACGAGACAAGATAAGCGAGCGGGTAAAAGGCCTCGAACTCCTATGCGCACGTTGTCACGGGGAGCTAGATAAAGATAGGGCCAAGGAGCTGGAACTAGAAACAGAGGCCACGGAGATAGAAAATAGTATAGGAAGGGCAAGCACTCCGGAAGAGCTGGTGAGAGTCGTCAAGGGACACTGGCCTGAGAGGGTGATTAAACACTTAAAGGTCACCACTGACGCCCTCACCACTCAGAGGGAGGTTAGGGTAGCGGTTATCACTAAAGGGTCAGATTCGGATAAGGGTTTAATAGAGGGACTGGCGGCACAGTTTCCCACGCTAGCAGCGGTGGCTGACATGAGCGCAGGGACGGCTGCTGTTCTTAAAAATAGCGACGCCGTCAAATTCTTAGAGGGTTCAGGAAACCAAGCGGCCTCTCAACGGTACTTGGTAGTGGGAGTGATAAACCCGGAAGAAGAACTAGGGACCACGACCCTGGGGGTGCTCCAAGCTGTCGTGGGAAAAGCGCTGGGGCTGGCTGGCGGGGAGAAACCCCCGTTGATGCACGTCACAAGGGAGCGCCGTACACAGACGTTTCTACAGGCTCTGGAAATCTGCTGCCGTAAGACCGGCGACGGCAGTGGCCTCCTAGAGGTTTGTTCGAGACAAACAAGGAAGACCGGAGCCAAACCGGAGACTACCACCCGGGCGGAGCAGGGAGCAAGGAGCACCCTCAGGGTTAAGGTCGAAGAGGGAAAAACCTTCGCCGACACTCTCCGGGGTGTTAGAGAACAAGTCAGGCAGCAAGAAGGCGCCGGGATAACGGTTAGGGGGGGTAGTTAAAAGTAAGGAGGGTGACCTTATAATTAGAATAGAGGAGAGTGAAAAGGGCGCAGGAGAAAAAATGGCGGCGGCCATTCGGGAATCTGCGAAGATGCAGGCCGACTGCCGAGAGCTTAACCAGGGGCAGACCATCGCCCTGTGGGGAATTGACCCACTCTTGGACGGGGAGCAGGTCGAAAGCGAACTGCAAAAGGCCTTGCAGCTTCCGGCCGGCGCCAAGATCACAGCTACCGAGCCAAGGCTCGGAAGAGCTGAAGTTTGGTACGCACTGGTCACGGCGTCCCCGGCGGCGGCAAGAGCCATATGCTCCCGCAAGACCCTTAAGCTGGGCTCGAGGTGGTGCAGACCTGAGGAGTGGATTAGGCTCCCCAACTGCTACAAGTGTCATAGGCCGGGCCATAAGGCCCAAGACTGCAAAGCAGAGAGCCAGGTGCCTCGGGTATGCCACAAATGTGGTGAACCTGACCACCTGGTAGCCAATTGCAAAGCAACGACACCAAAGTGTCTGGTCTGCGGAATAGAGGGGCACCGAGCGGATAGGATGTCTTGCCCGGCCTATAGGGAGCAAGTCGAGCAGCGGCGGGAGGCCCGAAGGGGCGTCGCCAAGGGACAGGTAGATGGCAAGGAGACCCAAGTAGAAGCCCAAATAACCAAGAAGAGCAATAAAAAGGGGAATAAAGACAAGGGGGCTAAAAATAAGAAGAAAACCGTTATCCCAGCAGAGGACGGAAAGGGTGATTGGAACTTAGTAGGTAGGGGCCCTTTATCCGACCAATGTTAAAGATACTTCAGGTAAACCTTAACCGCTGCAGGGCGGCGCATGACATGCTCGATGAGATAGTACGCAGAGAGTCTATAGGCCTCTGCCTGCTTTCCGAGCCAAACATAGCGATCACCAAGCGGAAGGCAGACTGGGTATCTGACGCAGAGGCGGATACCGCAATCTGGTGGACGGGTTCCGAGAGAAACCTCGCGATTAGGGGCGGGGGGGTCGGGGAGGGGGTTCTCCTGGCTGGAGATTGACCGGGTAGGGGTCATCTATAGCTGCTACTTCTCTCCCAACAGGGAGGAGGAGGAATTCGAGGAATTCCTCGAGGAACTTGCCCAGAGCGCGGGGGCACATGCAGGTAAGAGGGTAGTGATCACCGGGGATTTTAACGCAGCCAGCATAGCATGGGGTAGCCGAACCACAACTAGACGGGCCCAAACTTTACAGGAGTGGATGGCTGAAAAAAGTCTAATGGTTCTTAATGACGGAAGGGTCCCCACCTTTTCCAGAGGGAGCCAGACGGCCTTCATTGACCTAACAATGGTCAATGAGGCGGCCTTTCCACTGGTGGTAGAGTGGAGGGTGAGGGAGACGGAGGAGACCATGAGTGACCACAGATACATCTGTTTCACCATCAGTACCCCCGAGGTGGCCCTCGCCCCGCCCCCTAGTAAGAGATGGCAGATGCGGAAACTTGACGCCAAGATTCTAGTGGCTGAAATAGACGAGGGTTGCAAACAACTGGGAGACACGGTGGGGGATGAATATCAAATAATTAGCATACTCTCTACAGCATGCGAGAAAGCTGCTCCCTCACAACACCATGGGAGCCGCCACCCTCCTAATTACTGGTGGAACAAAGGGATCGCAGCTGCCCGCAGGGCTTGCATTAGGCTAAATAGGATTTTCACGAGAACACGCAGCTGGTTAACGCAAAGAAAACGACGGGTGGGATTTTACGGGGAGCGAGAGACCGCAAGAGCTGAATCCCAATTGACGGAGTACAAGGCTGCTCGATTGAGACTCCGAGGACTCATCGCCAAAAGTAAAGCCCGAGCAGAGAAAGAGCTGATAGACGCGGTGGAGAGCGACGTATGGGGCCTGCCGTACCGAATAGTTATGGCCAAACTCCGGAGACCTCCCCCGAAACTCCCCCCGGATGTGCTGCGGGAGACTGTAACCGGTCTTTTTCCGGCACAGCCGCGGAGAGAAAACGAGGAGTTCTCGGTCACCCCGGAAAACATTCCGGAGGTGACGCTGGAGGAGGTCGAACAAGCCCGGAATCGGTTGGCAACCGGTAAAGCGCCCGGCCTAGACGGAATTCCCCCAGAGGTAGCGAGGCTACTGGTCAAAAGGTGGCCTAAGGTCTTCCAAGACCTTGCCAACAAGCTTTTGAGAGAGGGGAGATTCCCGAGGCTGTGGAAAAGGGCAAGCCTGGTTCTAATCCCCAAACCCGGGAGGAAGACGGGGCCTTCGGCTTACCGGCCCATATGCCTCATTGACGCCATGGGTAAGCTCCTGGAGAACGTTATAGTCAAGAGACTAAACGACGAGATTCAGGAAAAGAACGCCCTATCAGATGCCCAGTACGGCTTCCGGAAGGGCAGATCCGCATTAGGGGCTCTAAAGAAGGTTCTGAAACGGGCGGGTGAGGAGACTATGAAGACCCCTAAAACAAGGGGATTCGTGCTCCTGATCCTCCTGGATGTCAAAAATGCCTTCAACACAATGAATTGGAAAGTAATTGTGGAGGCGATGAAGAGGAAGGGCTTTTCCCTCTACCTCCGTCGAATGATTTCATCCTACCTGGATGACAGAGGCTTGGTTGCAGGGGGGCAGGAGTACGAGGTTACTGCCGGAGTCCCACAGGGCTCGATTCTAGGACCCGTGCTCTGGAACATAGCTTACGACGGGGTGCTCGAGATCCCAGGTCTCCCGTATGGGGTGGAGACGTTGGCGTACGCCGATGACCTTGCACTCATGATAACGGCCAGGACCGAAAGAGCCCTGGAGAGCGCCGCCAATGAGGCCTTGTCAATGGTGTCCGAGTGGATGGAGTCCCATCACTTGAAACTGGCACCCGACAAGACGGAGGCGATGTACCTAACAGGCAGAAAGAGGACGACCGGCATTAACCTCGTGATGGCGGGCCACCCGATAGAAATCAGAAAGAAGGTAAAGTACCTTGGGGTCATGCTAGACACCGGACTGACCGGATCGGCACACGTTAAGTACGTGGCCGAAAAGGCCCAAAGGGTCTCCCTGAACCTGGCGCGGATCATGCCTAGGGTCGGTGGGGTGGCTGAGGTGAAAAGAAGGCTCCTGGCCTCGGTGGCCGAATCAACGGCGCTATACGCAGCCCCAGTCTGGGGGGACATGGCAATGCGGACGGCGAAAAATAGGGGGGCACTAAGGTCGACCCAACGAACGCTGGCAATCAGGGTAAGCCGGGCGTATCGAACAGTCTCGACCGAAGCTCTCCTGGTCCTAGCCAAAATGCTGCCATGGGACCTCCTAGTGGCTGAACGAAGTAAAATGTATCTAGACGAAGGTCTGGATCTCACCAGGGCCAGGAGTGCCACCATATCGGCCTGGCATGAGGAATGGGCGCAGGTAAGACCCGGTGTGACCACAGGGAGCTGGACCAAGAGTCTGATACCGGACCTCAGGGTATGGTATGACCGCCGACACGGGGAGCTTTCCTACTGGACGACTCAGGTTCTGACCGGACACGGCCAGTTCCAGAGCTACCTGTCAAGGATCAAGAAGGCCATCAGCGATATCTGCGTACTGTGCGACTCTGGAGAAACGGACAACGTAGAGCATACTGTTCTGCGGTGTGATGCTCTCAGGGAAGCACGGGACGCAGCACCAACCGCTGTGAGGGGCCGACCCATCAAGGAGGTGGTCTCCCATATGATGACTTCGGCGGAGGCATGGAGGGAGGCGACGAACTTGTTCGACGCTGTTTTGACACTCAAGACAGCCAAGGAAACGGCCAGGCGGGAGAGGTTTGAGCGGGTCTCTCGGGAGAGTGGTCGAGACGAGGAGCCGAGGGAGGGGGGAGGGGGTGGGGAGCAGCCAGGCCCTCATGGTCTCGACGCACCCTCACAGGACGGATTACAAAATGGCATCCCCCTATCCAACCGCAGGTAGACATGCGGGATGATAGTCAGGGATAGAGCTGATTGAAGGAGAACGGCAGGGACGCCTCTCCCACGGTTTCGATGTAATGCCAAAGTAATACCGAGCCTGGGGGGGTGGGGAGGAATCCGGGTTTAGTGGGTTTGCGAGTCTCACACTAGTCACGCAGGCTGCTAGTGGCGCATGTGCATCATGCATTACCGAAACCTCCCAGAAAAAAAAAACAAAAAAAAAAAGGGTCTAGGTGATGCCTCGTCCAAAGTATTAGTCAAGAAAGTGGCCTAGTGCCTATCATAGTACTAATCAAGTATGCATATATATATATATATATATATATATATATATATATATATATATATATATATATATATATGCATATATATACATATATATATATATATATATATCGTACTAATCGTATATCGTATCATATATGCATCGTACTAATCTAGTATGGGACGTACAAAGGTAGGCAAAGGTTTTAGAGTATCAAGAGGACCTATATTCGCTATCTCCCATGTAGTGGAAATATACTGGCCTCGAGCAGTGTTGTGATTACTTTTGTTACAACCCTTGGGTGTTCGTCTAGGAGCAGCTCAATGACGCACTATAATAACGCCGCCAGGGCCCGGGGCCAAGCTTTCCTGGCTTGAGAAGGGCTTTTGCATCAATTACACAAACAAAACCTGTATCAAAGTTGTAGTAGCCGTTTCTCTTAAAGGGCATGACAGGAAACAGAACGCTCCAGGCTGTAGAGGCAGCCCCATAGGTTCTCCCTCTGGGACCCAGTTTTGCAACAGACGCTTTCCAGGGTCGTTCCTTGCTGATTCTAATTTCCCGTCGCAATGCGCACCGTTTTTTGTAAAGCTGCAACGGTTGCAGGTTTGGCGTCGCCTGACCAAAATGTATTTTTTACGTAAGCGTCATTAAATGCTTTAGCGTAACTTGACGAGTTTGCAGGCTCGTAGAGGGCGTTAGCCGGGGTATACTTCACCAGGGAGGTTCTGGTGGCCCTCAGCGGACTACGGAAAACCTCTTCTGGGGATTGCAGACTGTGTCGATTGAGTCCAGAGCCGAGTTTATTATTGTTATTGATTTGTTATTATTATTGTTTGTGATCTGAAAATAGTTTTCATAAAGCAGCGGATGTTAATAAGCGGATAAGCTAATACTTGTATGCAGTTACAATCGCTAAAATCCTTTCCTTTAGGTTTCGAAGTTACTATTTTGAAATATGCTGGGACACTTATCTTCTACATAAAGCCAAGTCTAGATGTGCCTTACGGTCAGCTTGTTGGATCGCGGGGTCCGTCTCCAAGTTGAGAACAACGAGGTCGCCACAGGCCAATAACGCCTTGACAGAAACATTTGTGGCGATCAGGGAGCCCTAAGGTGGTGCATGCTATGCATTCAAATAATCTACCAAAAATATGAGAGATACGTACCCGTACGACTTTGAGTAATCCAGCCAACACATGCGGCTCGGCTTCGTTTGTCATATGTATCGTTCGGTCTATAGTCGCATGAGAAAAACGTCTTAGTTTATCACTATGAGTAGAAATACCTGCCACATTTTAATGTGACAAATTTAATGTATAGAAGAACTGGTTATTAATAAACAAATCGCTGCAGCTGCCGTGCAGCAGGTCAGTGGCCCTCGCATTGACCGTGACTGTAGGTCATATCCTTTAGGTCTTTCAGTGTCGAGGTAATGGTTCACAATTCCGAACCAGGGGGGGGTTCCGGGGGGGTGGTTTTTAGTGGGTAGTGCGCTCGGATTAGAGTGAGTCGCGTATTCCCTCTCCGAGCGTCTAGCCCCACACTACCCGTCATTATATCGGCGGGTGTGCGTAAATGCATTTTCCACCCCTTTAAAAAAAAAAAAAAAGGTCTTTCAGTGTAAGTCTTGTAGTAGGCTATATTCTAAAGGGCCGGATTTATCGCCGTATCAAAGGCAATTCCCGGGCTCAGGTTCTTTCTGACTACAGAAGCTGGTGCCTTCAAGTCAATACATCTAACGTCTATTCTACTGGCTGTTAGGTCGCCTATGTCGCGGAACGGGTGCTGTAGTTTTTCTGGAAGCCAAACTTGTTATCAGAGAGTGGCCTCGGTTATTCAGCGCATTTTCCTATAATATTAGCCTCGAAACTTCTCGCCTCTATTCGGCGGAGCTGGCCATTCCAGGCTACGTTTATAGCAATGCTCGCGGCGATTTCTGAGTAAAATAATATCTCAGCGAATGAAGTTGGGCTTGTTTGTTTTTAAAATCGCGAAATAATGGAGTCTCCTGGCTGAGTTGTGTGGACTCCGTGGGTTATTGTAAGAAATCGTTGTGCGTGGATACATTCTTTCCGAAGTGGGACAATATGCTTGTCCTGCCAATGTGTTGACTAAATAAGGCGGTGCCGCCAGTTTAAACCCGACGGTGACTGGGCCCTAGTTAGCATTTACCGCCTTTTTGAGGGTTTCTTTCGGCGTATTAATTGTTAGGGCGTCTCTAAATTCTTATTTTGAGTACAGTTGTTTTCCTCGCTTATCAGCTCCATTACACTTTCAATATTTGTACTATGACTGCCGGACATACGGACAAACAGTTTAGTAGGACTGCAATGACAAGCAACCATGAAAGCAATCCATGCAGTTGCGGCAGCATTTTTTTTCAAACAGGTATTTTCTTTACTATTACTATCATCAGTATCAGCATGCGTGTACATTTCACAGCAACGTCAACCAAAGCATCATCGACTGCAACGAGTGCAACATTATAAATCGTAATTTTAGTACAATAGGAAGCCACCATTCACCATTGACATGTACAGCGGCGCCAAAGGAGTAGCTGGTGGTGGTTGCGGTGGTGCTCCTGCTGCTGCTATGGTTGCTGTTGTTATTGACAGGAAAACGATGCCAGGTGGGTGTGCGCGTATGAACGGGTGCAACAAACAACTCGGTTGCTGGGCGTTATTACTGTTATTGTTGTTGTTGTTGTTGTTGTTGTCGTTGTTGCCGTTGTTGCCGTTGTTGTCGTTGTTGTTGTTGCTGCTGATGGTGCGGCGGCTGCTACTGCTTCCGCCGCTGTTGTTGTTGTTGTTGTTGATGTCGTTGGCTCATCGGCGAGGTGTCTTTTCATTCGCCTGTTCGTATGGCCGGTCCGGCCAAAACGCCCTCATAATGGAAGCGGAGCGCCCGCTGGTTTCCTGTTTTACCGTCTGCCAGCCTGCAACCCTGGTTGCAACAACAGCAGCAGCAACGGCAACAACAACAACAACTACAGCAACGGCAACAACAACAACAACAGAAACAACATTAACAGCAACAGAACTAGCAAGCGGCAAGCAGCTCCAATAGCGGCGGCGGCGACACTGGCCCCGACCCGGCGGCCGACGCGCCAGCAAGGCCACAGTTTTCGCTCCACAGCGTAAGAACAATAGCAGCTTTGTACATATGCATATTATATGCAGCCAGTACAGTAGTGGTTGTAGTAGCAGCGGTAGTAGTAGTAGTAGTAGTAGCAGCAGCAGCTGCAGGCGCGATACAGTTTGCGCCTCAGCCATGAGCGTACCTCTGCGTCTGCTTGTTCGGCTGGGCTGGGCCGGGCCAGGCCGAAAAGGGCAGTCGGCGCAGGTGGTGGGCAGGTCGGTCGACTGGTGGGCCAGCTTGTGTGCGCCGGGTGTGCATGTGTACGCATACGTGCCTGTGTGCATGTGGACGTGGTGATTGCACGTGGGGTACGAGCAGTGTATAATGCTCCGCTGTACACCTGCTGCTGCTGCTGTTGTTGCTGTTGCCTTGCTTCACCACATTCACCAGCACACCTCTAATGCCTGCCCCGCGCCGAGGGTCGTGGCGCTTTCCCTGAAACGGCTGGAACGACAATAGGGCCATGATGATGATGGGGATTATGATGACGATGCTGATAACAACAACGACGACGACATTCCATATACTATTCTTAATCTCGCCCCCCCCCCCCCTTTTTCCAGCCCCTCGGCCGCTCCCCACACGTTTTCGGGGTTATCGATCGGCGTCGAACGCCTGCATACGCCTGCCGTTTGGAACCTGTGCGTGGTTGGTGCATGGCGGGCCATCCAAAACCTCGTCAAGGCGCTAAAGCCAAGGTTCAAAGCATGGCACGTCGACGACAGTTAAAAGGTGGGACAAGGAAACCGGGAGGAAATATTAGGACGAGGTCAGAAAAAAGATAGAGATGAAAACAGACTGTAGGAATAATTATGCATTACGTTGTATGTAAATAAAGACCAATTAAGTTCATTAGAATTAATAAGAGATAGGAAGCCGAGAATGAACGAGGAATAGTAAGGGGAAATTACTCTGCTCGAATGTGAACGTGTCTGCCGTTAACCTGCACAGCATATTCTTTGCAATGCTTATGGTATCACAAAGACGGGCACTGGGCCAACGAGTGCCAAAAAGACTAATCCGACGGTAGGATGTGTGGTCAGTTGGGTTACTGCGTAAAACAGTGCTAAGAAAAAGCATTCTTTATTAAATGACCTACTGCCAACGATCATCGCTGCGAGATCAAAGAAGTATATTCCAAGGCTCTAACCGTACGAGAAGGCTTTTTGTCGGCGAAGGGACTTCTACTCGCAGCGAAACACTGGCCACAACACTCGTCTGGGTCCTGGATAACGTTCAGGTGATATGCGTAGTAAAGCGACTGAGTCTATTAAAGTTTTTAGGTACGGATTACGAGGCAACGCCATGCCGCCTGCTACATCCTGAGAAGCCGCCTAACGATTATGACCGAAGCAAAGTCGAAGAAGAAGAAGTCAACAAACGCACTCATGAGAGTGAAATGTTAAACGCTTTAATCGCTGATTAATTTTAATCATAGACCTGTGGGATCTCAGCGAGTCCTAGCTCTCGCACACGACCGTGCGCGGTTTCCATACGCTCTTTGAGACCGAGGCAAAGGAAACCCGCCTGGTCTCGGTTATGGAAAGACGTCAAAGCTCCACTTAGGCTCCTTGGAGGGAACCTCAACACAGATCTATGATGTCTTGCCTATCTTCACGGCGCGACAAAGGTGTGCACAGCGTACGACCCTGACTTCAGGGTCTTATTGGGCGTGACTCGATCCACGATACAGGTAGGGTTGCTTGCCTGCTGGCCCGAGCACACAAATAGCTTAAACTGGTAAGATTTTTACTCAGAGGCGCCAAGAAGCCATATCGGAAACAACCCTCGTAGAGTTTTCCAAACGCTAAAGGTCGTAGAATAGACATTACTGTTAACTTAGAAAGTACTATTTGCTAATGGCAACTACTTTAATGACTTCGATTCAAACAGAAAATACCGTCGCATTTTATTTGCTTTTGCTAGTTACATGGTCAACCAACTGGCGCTCAACCAACGGTATGCTGGTTAAGTAAAACAAAAAAATAAGGTAAAATTATTAAAGTGGTTTATTCGAATCTTAGCATCGCGATTTCTATAAAACTAACTGCAGCAAAGACCGCGCTTCCTTAGCTAATTCACTAGCCATGACACCTCGTGATACAAGCCGATCTTATTGGAGGCCACCAGGTCATTTAATTCAGCGTCTCAGACTGGGCTAGAGGGATGTGTGCTACGAAATCTCACACTAAGCCGGTCTTATTTAACCCTGGGATGACTTACTGCAAGAATCGCTCTGACTTTGAATAAAGAAGCCTATCATGCCGACAATAAAGCCATATCAGGTCAATCTGAGCGCTATGCAATCTGAGCGCTAACTAAAGTATATAACTAATAATATATTAAAAATAGGTCTTCATCAATACGTTTAACAGACCGCATATATTAATAATTATGCCCAAAGTTTCCTAGACCCTGGGCCTGCTTACTACCCGCGATATGGCAAAATTGTGCAAAACTGACTCCGCCGTTGTGAAACAGGATAATAATAGGGGTTACCTCTTCCAAAGAGAGGTTGAGTGATATATATATATATATATAGAAAATATTGTGATGATTTATTAATCATTTACAATACGTTTGCACACTCGGCAGTGCTCGCCGATATATATATATATATATATATATATATATATATATATATATATATTTATATATATATAACCGAGCAAGATCGCTTTGTGGCAAAGCCTTTGCCTTGCATTCGGGAGGACTGGGTTCGAGACCCAGACCGGCCACTCTTAAATTGGTTTGCATGGTTTCCAACTGAGACAAGGTAAATGCCGGAGTGGATTAAAATTAGCCATGTCATGAAAAAAACGTACAAGAACAATAGCCTTACGAAAAATATAAAAAAAAAAAAAAAAAAATATATATATATATATATATATATATATATATATATATATATATATACAAACGCACATCTACGTGTGTGGCTGTAGTGAAGGGCCTTGAGAGCCCTGCTGTTTCAGTAGTAGGTGCGGTGGTATTTTGCTCTGGGAACGTCAGCAGCATCGTTTACAACGGAGACAGACCGTATTTATAGGTGCATAAAAACGAACAGACTACTTTGTCTCACCATTTTTACAAAGGTGTTCCGGGACGCGGCGCGTGTGCAGCGACGTCATCTAGTTTCGGCAAGCGGCGCGATGGAGCAGCCTCTAATGGGTCCCGACGGTGCATCCGTAACGCTGCAGCCCGTTGTAGTAGCAGTATGTATATAGGTACGTAGTAGGTCGTTGCAGAAGTAGCGGCCGCAAAGCACACATAATCAGCCTCCGGAAGGCGTTCCCGTCGCTTACGCCGTCCTGGCAAACTTGTACTGCTGTCATGGCTGCTGCCGTTGTTGCTACTTCAGGCTGTTGTTGTTGTTACCTGGAAACGCTTCAACAGCTAACCGCCGCGCTGGTGAGGTTCACCGCGTTTGAGGTTCACGCGCAAAGGGGAAGAGGATGAGGACAACGGCGATGACGAGCGCGACGGCGACAGAAGATAAGATTGGGGCTCTCTAGTTCCCTTCACGAAGCAAATGTAGACAGACAGACAAACAAACAGCTGGGATGGGAATGAAGAACTTGTTCATCAACGGTAGGACCAAATGAAGTTGAGAACGCTGAAAGATAGGGAGAGAAAGCGCGTGAGAAAGAGAGAGAGAACAAAAAGAAGACAAGGTCCAGCAAAGTTTGCTTTCCTCCGACAGACAAGGCTGGCAAAAAGATACCATCATGAAGTGTGCAGTAATACAATGCTGTATAAAAAAAAAGAGACCGAGGAAGAGAACAGAGATCCGCAAGCACCGCGCACACGACCAAAATCGGAAACTATCGTGATTGCTATGGGTGCTGTTGTTGTACAATAATTGCCACAGGTAAATGTGACGGCGGTGCAGGTTGTAGAAAATCACAAGGATAAATGCGCGTTTTGAGGTTTGATTGCTTTACTTTGTCTTGCCTCATTCGATTTATTTCTGCCTCCTGCCTCCTTCGCTTTTCCTTTTCGTACCGCTTCCTGTCTGTCTCGATCTTTATGTCACTGGAAGTTTTATATATACAAGTAGTGCAAAATTCAGGCAATGCGTACAATTGTATCCAATCTAACGTGACAAGTGTCGTTACTCTTGACGGTTCTACGTCAAATCCCATGCCCCCGTGCACAACATCGAAGCGGCGTTTTTGCGCTGTACCTAGTAGTGGCTCGAATGTCGGCGACCTGCCGCGCCAGTTTACCTGGCTATTGCAATCATTCCTTGTGCGTCTTGCCCTTCGCTTTTCCACGGATAGAATCACGCTACATTGAAGTCGTTTTTCGCGCTCTTTCTCTCTATATTTTCTATCGCTGCATTTTCGTATTCGTTCTCTTGCGGTAAACCCCTCGGCACTGAAAACCACAATAAGCTTATCCTCGATTGCTTCTTACACTGTTATTTGTTATGCGATATTCTAAAAACGCGTATAATACCAAGGGAAATTACGCCCTAGAAGCTGCGGTACCAGGAACAGCTAGGTGCGAAAACATCAGGCCTGGCAACACGTCAGATTATTCTTGTTATTTCAAGGAAATCGACAATGTGAATGATTTGAATCTCTGTCGGGCCATCGCATCGGAGCGCACACTTATTAAGACTTTTTTCTTGCTCCTTTTCACACTTGGGTTTTTGCGACCATTATATGGACACGACCTTTACAAAATATGCACGTATACGTGACAGGTGATGGGCGGCAATTTCCGACATGTACTTGAAGGTAGTGAAGATCGTTACTGCACGTCGCTTTGCTACTTTTTAAGCTGAAGATTGTGTAAATGCTAAATTATGGTCTCGGAAAAGTGTGAACACATCTCTCGGCGGCAAACTTTTCTCAGCTGTTGTCTGTGCTCAGACGTTTTGCCTTATACATGCAGCGATCTGTCTTCGTCGGGCGGCAAGGAGTCGCTTTATATGCCGGCTGAGGACCGGCAGTGAAAACAATTAGAGTCGGGCTGAGGTCAGCGATTACCTAACGATTGCAGAATTTTTTGCAGCACTGAAAGGTTGGGGGAGGAAAATGTTGCCAAAGCCTCGATGGAGATTGGGCACTTTAATATATATATATATATATATATATACGACTACTACTAGCTTGTGTATTTAACTCCACGCTTGCACTGCAAAAGACGTTATCAGTTTATACCTTGGTGATTATATGAAATGATCACGTAATTACATGATATGGTCGCGTTTCTGAAGGACAGTTGGGCGTGTACACACATGAAGTACTGAATGTGGATATCGTGTCGCGTAAGTCACAATGCTCCCGCCCCGGATCATTCGTATACGCCCAAGCCCATTATCGTACGAGTATGCCAATCGGGCATCATGAAGTAGACATCAAAGTCTTTCTACCGTCAGATTTTCTAAACCGGGCTCGCCCGGCCCGCCTCGCACGGTTAAAGAGGACACACTTCAAGTAAATTTAAGATTTGTTTCAAGCACTGCAAGAGGTTACACGCAACATAAAGGTCGGCTGAGCATAACGGGTTGGTATGCATTATGTTACCGGATGGTCTACAAGTGCTTGTATTGCAGTAGAAAAACAAGCACCTCTTATTCGACGCTTGTCGGCGGCGCCCACTTGTTATTGTTTTTGTTGTTGACCCTTCAGTCGGCGCGAAGGGGGACGAAGACGGTTGCGTGACGTTTAGCGTGTCAAAGGCCCGGAAGCGGCGCCGGAAGCTCGAACAAGGTCCACCCACGGTGGTGGCGGCGCTGACGGCGCCAGTTACTACGGATACTTACCAGCCAACACGACGGGGGCCTATCGAATCGCGGCGGACAATGCCTTCCGCAGTGACCATTCTTGTCGCTTTTCTGGGATATTCCTGTGCTGTTTTCGTCGTGGTACTATTGTTTCCACGGCTTCGATTCCTGCGCGACTAAGACAACAATATATATATATATATATATATATATATATATATATATATACGTATCTTACTACTTTATGGTAGATAGGAGCCACAGAGCGTGACATATAGAATAGTGGAAGGAGAAAGAGTGATCAAACGCCTAAGGAGACAGACCCGATGCCAGCAACTTGGTAACGAAGCAACAGCAACAGTGAAAGCGGCCACAGCAACACAACAGCTAGAACACTTCAAGAGAAATTGGCTCAATATGTTCAATCGAACAAAAAGACTCCGGTCCCTGCCGTTCTTTCCAGCTAGTTTGGCGCCACCATGGCTTTGTCGGCACGTTATTTCCGTTTGAACCAAGGTTTTTTTTCGGATTGACCAGATTCGCGGCTCCAGGCTTCCTCCGAATCTAGATTTGTGACTCCACCTAGCAACAAGAACAGCAACATGCCAAGGCTAGGACAGCGGCAACGCTTCCAGCTGACGTAATAGATCAGCACCATCAACAACAATGACAGCTGCAGCAGCAGCAACAGCAGCAACACCAACTGTGCTTCTAGCCTGGAGAACTGTGAGAGAAAAGAAAGCTGGCGCGAATAGGCGAACGGCCGCGCTCGAACTCGGTCCACTGCTAGACTGCCTACAGTGAGCCTGACTTTGAGACTTCGACATCACATTTGTTGTTGTATGGTGGTCGTCGCAGCCCCCAGCGTCGTTGTCGTCGTCGTCACGGGTCGGTCATGAGTAGTGGGTGGAGTAGCCGAAATGAGCGGAATGACGCCATCAAACGAAGGGCCGCTGGTGAACCCGTTGCTGTCAAAGGGACGATGCGCCTTCAGACTCACCGCATCCGCTTTGAAGATGATTACCAAGCCCGCCTTGGTAAGCTTCGTGCACTTCTTACCGAGATGCTTACTGAAAAAAAATCACGAAAAGAACGTTGATGCATAAACAACCATAGCAACTGCATATACTTTTGCTACTGCTACTACTACTACTACTACTACTACTACTATAGTACTACTACTACTACTACTTCTACTACTACTATTATGACTAACCTAACAACGAGAACAAGAACAACATGTCACCGGCAACGTTAGATCGGCATGGTGAAGCTCACGTGCTGCACTTTGATGCCACGAGCCAATCTCTATTGCAGACTACCGAAATGTCATCGCCACAGCTGGTCGTCCTCACAGCTGGCTTGTTACGCCGAGACAGCGACAGCTTGTCACCGTGCCATAGTAGGAAACAAAGCCTATGACGTATATGTGTAAACACATTGCGTTCACTGGCATTGATTGATCAATTGGTCTCCCCGCCTCTGCCTATAAGCTTGCCTACTGGCATAACGAACACACGATTACGAAGGCTTGAAGGCATTGTAGTAGAACGAGAGATTACCGAATAATACCAACCTTTTAATGAACAACCCGAATGAATTGGAAGTTACAATTACTCTGGGCAGTCAATGGGCAATTATTCAATCAAATTGGTTGGCCACTTTCTAGCTGCGACACGCAAAAATTCGAGAATTCGCGGTGAAAAACGTGTTGTCGGCCGAAATTTTGATAGAACGTCTTCTGCGCACGTGTGAAGCGCTGCCGTTTATTGAGCGAGAAAGTATCGCGACCTTTCTCGCTAACTCAAATAAAGTGTACGACTGGCCAATGATAGTTATGAAAGTTTCCAAATCAATACGAGAGCTTGTGGAAGGTAGCGTATGATAAGAACATGTATGGAGGGCGCGCAGACAACAACAACAACAACAAAAGTTTGCTGTAGACCAAGACCGACAATCGAGGTTAGATGCTATTGAGGGCAGGCGCGGCGCAGGAAGCTGTAGATAACGATAGATAAACGTTCGCCTATATTGTGCGACGACCAATAGCTTCTACAGCTTCTATATACCGAGCATGATGGCTTAGAGATAAAAGCTTTTGCCTTGCATTCGGGAGGCCTGGGTTCGACACCCAGACCGGCCACTCCTAAATTGGTTATCTTGGCCCCCATTTTAAACAAGGTGAATGCTGGAGTGGACTAAGAATCAACCATGATCGACGAAAAAAAAACGGGGAGCACAGATGTAGCAATAAAAAGGGATGGTGCCTTACCATCTAACCCCCCATTAAAAATAAAAACCAGAAAATAAATGCCGTCCCACATCATGGACGAGGGCAATGAGAATTTTATGGTGTAAAATCCAACGTATACTTCCCGGATCACCGAGCAATTTTGTTTATCAGGAGGCAGTCGAAACTGGATATCTAGTCGGCGTAGCATACGCGAGCACACAACGTTAACAAGGCTTATCGGTCGAGCCCGAGATAAACAGTTACTGCCGAAGGTTTTTTAATAAAGATCTCTTCTTTCCCTTTCGGGGATCCTTTCTCTTCCTCATTCATCCGTATGTCTAGTAGCAACCAGCACTGATTGTTAAAAAAATGGGTGACAAAAGCTGTAGTTAAACAACAAGTTTTGCATATGAAACACAACAAGCCAATATTTTGCAATATTTATGTATCATATTTACGCATTTGTTGATGCGTCAGAAACTAAACATTGAAAAGAAAACAAGGCACATTAAAAATACACGGGGTGTCTTTTAACAACAATTCGAGCAGTTTCTTAACTCACATATAGGTTCTTCTAGCAAAACGAAGTCTACGCAAAAAACAGGTGCAAGTGATAAGCCACTGCAAATAGGCTAAGCGCTCTGTTAAAATAGGACGCCGTAATCTAAAAAGCCCCGCATATCTATGATTAAGTTAACGGAAGATAACACAGATGAGTAAAAATAACGATGTAAACACTCATATATATATACGGCTGAATGCAGTATCCTTGGCAAGACGTGTATGGCACGAGATGACCACCGGCTGCTATAATAGGACACTGGCACAAAAAATGCGATAACGAAGACTGGTAAGAGCAGAGAATATGAGCAGGACGCAAAGAGGAGCGGTTGGCGAAAAGCTCTGAGAGCTGCTAGGGTTCTCGTTATGTCAACTTGGCGGTCGTGCAGCTAGACGATAGGCGTTCAACAGACTCGTTTTATTTTGCCAGAACGGGTGCACCCTGATTTGTTAGCTTACGCCGCACCCAAGTATTTTTATACGTCCAGCGAACGTACGATGAGACATATATATCTAGCCAGGAATGACGGACACTTTGGTTGCGCAACCGTAGCTGAGACAGCAAAGCTAGGATAAAGAATAGCCCCGATACATCAAAATTAAGCTGACATTAATACAAGTGAGAACTGAAGCGCTCGACGCAGTGTAAACAGGTAGAATGCTAGTTGACATCACAACTAAGACCGTCTAAGCTAGGATGAATTTTAGTGTCTCACCTACAATTTTTGGGCGAATGCAGCTCATTCGAATGTTGGAAATATAACTAATCTTGTACAGAAAAAAATCGCAAAGCTATTGTACAGAGTTTGCTTATAGCTGTACACGTGGCTGAATTTAACCATACATTTTGGGATAGACTATTTATATTTTTAGTTGACTGAATCGCTAGATTAACCATACCAGAAAATGTCCTATGTCTAGTATGTCTAGGATTGTTAAGCCCCGAGGCGTCGTAACTTGTAGTGCATGTTACCATAATGAAGTACACAAAAGCAATGCACGATACGATAAAGTAATGCATTATGCGGAAACATTCGTTGTATAAACTAGCATTTCAGCTGGACTGCAGCACAGTTCTTTCTACGGAAATGGGAAATTTTATTTTTAGGCGTTTAAAATCGTATGCCGTTAGATGTGAAACATGATCAGAGGTATAATTAGCTCTCAGATGACTGGCAGTAACAAGACGACTAGAAACTCGCTGCAGTGGCATTTTTCCTTTACGACGAAATTGCTTTCTGATACTTAGGCGCAAATGAAGCCTAACACAAAATTTATTACGCGATTTGAAATTCGGTTTGTGGTAAGGTATTCGTTGGAAGGACACAGGAACGCAATCTAGCCAGTGCCGCTTCGGCAATGCGTGCGGTATATTTTAAGTCGCCATAGTTTCATACCTGCAACGTAGATGGTCTACAGTATCGAACCAAGTACAGCAGAGTCTTAAGGCATGCTGGGTTATCTGAGAAAATTTTCGAGTTAACAAAGCTTCTCTCAATTTGACAACAAACAGTGAGCGCGACACAAAATTACTATTGTGTGTTCGTCTAGCAAACCAAGCATTTTTCAAGAAATAGGTCGCGGTCTACCATATCAGATGCCCGCAAAAAATTATATACACATACTAAGCACAACATCTACTTTAGATACATACCATGCCCAAATGTTGTTTGCATTCTAACAAGTGCGAGCGAGTAAAAGGCAGATATTCGTAAAGTCGTGTTAATTACGATCAAGGCGACACACGCCAGGCACCATTTTATAAGATGGTCGTTCTGCTAAGGGCTGCTGCTGGCAGCACTATCAGATAGTGTGACAAAACTGAAAACTACTCCGCCCGTTGCGAGCTCCTGAAACGTGGGATTTTAGAATACGAATACGTAACGGTGCCACCCTGTCGTATACTACCATGGTCGTGAGTTACCTGAACATGCTCATCCCACTCGTAACCTCGACTTGACTCAGGACGATAAATTACAAAGTTTACTTGTCTATACTTTTTGGTGCTTCAATCCTAGAAATCTCAATGCTTTTGACAGATTCTACAATTCTTAGCTCAAGCTCCTCTGCTGATACGATGGAAGCCTGGCAAGTGACGTGGGGCGCTATCGCTAGGAAGGTCTTTTAGGCAACCACTTAGGAGAGCATTCATAACCTAGCGACACGAAGCATCCGATTTGGAGGTCAATTTAATTTCTGCATGACCCAATTTCTCATAAGCCACGGTAACGTGCAAAATCACCTGGAAAGTAGAAAAAAAGCATCACCTTGCTGCCTATTCGAGCGGTAGAGCAAAGGATGTTCTACACACATTGATGGACTGCGCCGCCCTGGGATCTCTGCATACGGCGAACGGCAGCTCCATGCCAGAGATACATGCAGCTAAGATTTGCGCAATTCGCATGCATTCGGAAAGCCTGATGCATACATCTAACCAATGCGACCACCGAAGATTCGCTAATTAAAATGTTTTTTGCATGAAACCACCTGCAACATGATATTAAACAACGGATGCGGCAAGCTGTGCGTCGATAGAGATATAGGTTTGTACGCACTGAATTTACGGAAAAATGGGTTGTACAACTAGACGCATCTTGTATACGGTGGTGGGAAACGCGGCTGCTGAATAATATAGCGTCTGCTGCTTGAATATTATAGCGTCAGCTATATCTGCTTTTTCAGCTCATTATACCGTCCAATGTGGGACTGGGTATCGAAATAGTCTGCTAGAGCACATCCTGGTCTAGCAGAGCATCAACCTTGATAGGGGAAGTGTTTTTGTGTATGGACGCTTGCAATGTCAAGTTCAGTCGTGGATGGCAAGTCCCACTACTTTAGAGCTGCTAGCCTAGCAGCGTTAGTGCGTAAGCTTTTTCTTGCTCCACTAAAAAGTAGTTAGGTACTGCGCTGCTGCATAAAAAAACTGCTTTTCAAACACAGGACACTGCTACAAAGCGATCCACAACAAAGGGTAACGCGTCTCTAATTGGAATGCCTAGGCAGTGTCTTGAAAGCTTTACACATTTATGACTCGTCTATTTTACAACGCATAACAAATGCGTAGTTCTGGATCACTTTTGGACATCAGCCAGGCTCACCTCTTTCGAAGAAACGATTTCGTCACTTCTAAGCCTGGTGGATCACTTTTTCGACATATTGTCCGCTGCTCGCTGGAGTTGATCTTCCATCAACCTCGAGCGACTAGTTTTCTTCCATAATAGATCCAACATCCTGCAGAGTCAACGCTTCGTCACCTCTAAAGCTGCTTGATCCGAGCCTATTAACAATATGTTTGCCTGAAGCATTGCCAGGCTAGCTTAAGTCGATAAAAATATCTACTTCCTGCTAAGTTCTTTCTTCTCTTGTTTTCATTCTATGTGGGATCTATAGATTAGATCCAATATATATTTCGAACCGTTTTCCTCAATCTTTGTGCGTGACTAAAGCCGTTTAGTTATTAATGTAATATGGTCGTAATCAACAGTCATATTTTCCGAAATTACGCAAACATCCCTGAGAGAGATAAGCCAATAATTGGCCACACTACTCTGACTTTTTCTTAGGAAAAATTATGTTATTGGAAATAGATCGTATACTCGCTAGCTTTTCAAAAACAAGAAGCGAAAGCCCATTGAGAGTTGTGAGCAAAGTTTTCGTTGACAGGAGCCAGAGCTCAGCCTCCACAAGTTAAAAGGTAAAAGCAGTCGTACGGCATTTTACCCTACCATCTTCACGTGCATCGATCCTCGATGAAGTGGCGACTTCGGATCTCCGATTTTATATTTCGACAAAATTCCTTCTTGTCCACAAACCTATATGGCTATATATCTACGTAGTTTCGCACGCCTAACCGCATACACAACAAAACAAGAACGCAAACGATACACAAAAAGAGTGCCGTGGTTTCAGACTTGGTCATTTGTCCGCGAAGAAATCAATATTTATCAGGGTATGCCAGTAAAAGTCAAAATGTATGATTCTATCTACCAACCATTCCTGCCTTCATCCCAACACTATCGCGTACTGTACAAATGTCAATGATTCAACTCCCACCGATTCAACGATTTGGTTGGTTGACAACACGGACAACACGAAACGGAGAAGAATGCATGCAGCGACGGCGTATTCTGGCAGGGGTCCGGCTTTTCGGCTGGGGACGACAATTGTGGTCGGTGGCAATCGCAAAATTGATGGCTATGGTATATCACTGTGATAGTGCCAGGACTTTGTAGTGGCGTGGGGGGAGGGGGTGGCTGGTGATGACGGCAGCGATTGCGTATTCGTTGCCAAAGTTGGTAATGTTGTTGTTGCTGCCGCTGCTGCTGCTGCTGATGTTGTTGTTGTTGTTGTTGTTGTTGTTGCTACCGCTGCTGATGTTGTTGTTGTTGCTGCCGCTGCTGATGTTATTGTTGCTATTGTTGTAGTTGTTGTTGTTGCTATTGTTGTAGTTGTTGTTGTTGCTACTGTTGTTGCTGCTGTTCTTGTTGCAGCCGCTGTTGTTGTTGATATTGATGTGATTGTTGCTGCTGTTGTTGATATTGTTGCTGTTGTTGTTGTTGATGGTGTTGCTTCTGTTGATGTTGGTCACCGTTGTTGTTATTGTTGTTACAGTAGTACATGTAGCATTGATTATTGCTGTTCCTTTGCGCTTTCGATTGTGTCTCGCTCTCGCTTCCACTGAGTCGGCGCCTTTCGTTTCGTTAGATAACAAATCTTGGCTGGTACAACTATTACTACTTCTACTACTACTACTACAACTACTAGCACGGCTACTACTAAATGAGGAATTGTGCCGTTTCTGTCAGTACTACTGTCACTACTACTTCTACTATTAATATAAGACTTCTGCTACTGCTGCTACACCAACCGCAGCAGCAACTACTACTATGAGCACATTTTGGTAACTCTGTAACAGCCACCAGCAACAACACTTCGACGCTCGGTGATGCAACGCTGTCAATTTGTCCTCCCGTCTTCATTGGCAAGATTTAGAGCGTGATCGCCGACCATTGCCGGCTGCCGCGTGCCACTCTCTGTCTCTCTCTCTCGGCGACGACCGCGGATGGAGCACAGCTACGACGACCTCGATAACGGTTCGCTCGACTGCAACGACGACGACGACGATGACGACAACAACAACAACAACAACAACAACAACAACAACAACAGCAACAACAACAGTGGCAGGAGCATTAGCTGTGGCCAAACTCTTTTCGGCACCACGAGCCCAACGGCCGAAGCCCAACCAGGCCAGATCTGTCGAATCAATAATGGTGGGCTCTTCATCATCGTGGCGGCCTTGAGGCTGCGTCGGCCTGTCGTCGGGTGGCAAGAGCGAGCCAGCGAGCGTCATGTCATGGCCGTGGCCGTGTTCGGTAGCGGGTGGGTGCTTCGTTCTTATGAGTTATGCCCATCGAACGCTTCCGGCGTTGCGCCGATATCGCCCAACCGACCAACGGCCTGGCCCGGCCCGGCTAGTGGTCAGATATGCTGCCGCTACGACTGCCGTCACTGCTGCCACCGCTGCAACTGGCGCAGCTGGCAAGGTGCCATGGAGTTGGGCGACGACGGCCCTATAGATGTATTACACATACATAGATGAATGAGTGCAGCCTCAAAAGGGGCAGCAGCAGGATAGAGCAATGAATGTTGGTGTCATTGCAACCCCTTTCCCCCCCCGTCGGCGCGCTCCGTGTTCGTCGTCAGCGCCGCCCCTCACTCGTCATAGCTTTCATTTGCGCTCTCTCCGCGTCTCCATCGTCATGGCAGTCTCAATCTCTCTCTCTTTCTGCCCACGCCCCTCCGTCGTCGTGGCAGCGTCTCTTAACCCACGCCTCTCAGTCGTCATGGCAGTTTTTATGTGCACGCTCTTCCGTCGTCAAGGCAGTCCCTCTCTGCCCACGTCCTTTCGTTGGCATGGCAGTCTATCTCTGCCCACGCCCCATCTCCCGTCGTGATGGCAGTTTCTCTCTACCTACGCCCCATCTCCCGTCGCCATGACAGTTTTTGTCTGCCCACGCTCTGCCGTCGGCATAGCAGTCTCCCTGCCCACGCTCATCCGTCGTCATGGCAGTCCCTCTCTGCCCACGCTTTTCCGTTGGCATGGTAGCCTCTCTACCCACGCACACCCCCCGTTGACATGGCAGTCCCTCTCTGCCCACGCTTTTTCGTTGGCATGGCAGCCTCTCTACCCATGCACATCCCCCGTTGGCATGGCAGTCTTTCTCTGCCCACGTCCTTTCATTGTCATGGCAGTCTCTCTCTGCCCACGCCCCTTCATCGCCATGGTAGTCTCTTTCCGCCCGCACCCTTCCGTCGTCATGGCAGTCTCTCTCTGCATACGCCCCCTTTCGTTGGCATGGCAGCCTCACTACCCACGCCCCATCCCCCGTCGCCATGGCAATTTTTCTCTGCCCACGCTGGCATGGCATTCTCTATCTGCCCACGCTCTTTCGCAATCATGGCAGTCTCTCTCTGCCAACGCTCCTTCAATGTCATGGCAGTCTCTCTCTGCCTACGTTCTTCCATCGTCATGGCAGTCTCTCTCTGCTCACGCTTTTCTATCGTCATGGCAGTCTTTCTCCGCCCGCGCCCTTCCGTCGTCATGGCAGTCTCTCTCTGCCTACGCTCTTCCATCGTCATGGCAGTCTCTCTCTGCTCACGCTTTTCTATCGTCATGGCAGTCTTTCTCCGCCCGCGCCCTTCCGTCGTCATGGCAGTCTCACTCCGCCTACGCCTTTTCGTTGGCATGGCAGCCTTTCTACTCACGCCCCATTCCCCGTCGCCATGGCAATTTTTCTCTGCCCACGCACTTCCGCCGGCATGGCACTCTCTCTGCCCACGTCCCTTCGTCATCATGGCAGTCTCTCTCTGCCCACGCCCCTTCATCGTCATGGCAGTCTCTCTCTGCCCACGCCCTTCCATTGGCATAGCAGTCTCTCTGCCCATGCTCTTCCGTCGTCATGGCAGTCTCTCTCTGGCTATGCCCTTCTGTTGGCATGGCAGCTTCTCTACCCGCGCCCCATTCCCCCTCTCCATGGAAGTTTTTCTCTCTCTTCCGTCGGCATGGCAGTCTCTCTACCCATGCCTCATTCCCCGTCGCCATGGCAGTCTCTGCCAGCAGCCCCGCCTACCGTGTCTGTACCCACGACCCAATTCCGTCCTCATGGCAGTCCCTCTCTGCTTACGCGCCTTCGTCGTCATGGCAGTCTCTCTGTCCACGCCACCTACCGCGTCGTCATGGCCATCTCTGCCAGCAGCCCCGCCTACCGTGTCGTCATGGCCATCTCTGCCAGCAGCCCCGCCGTGCGCGACGACCTCGTCATCTTCGACGACGATGTGGTCGTCGTCGTTATCGCTGTCCTTGTAGTCGCCAAATAGCGCTACATAAATGTCTTTGCAGTAGCCTTGCTAGGGTAAGGCCAGAGCTAGCTTAGGAGTGAACATAGTTGAGCTGAGAACAGAAACCTACACGGCACCACTTAACTGCTACGGGGTCCTGCACCGATCTCGGACGTGTATGATTCATTACAGGCACACGTTTAAATGCGTAGACACAGCGAGCTCGTTCGTTTTGGCGGCGCGAAGCAATTTTGCGTTCACGCGGTTAATTCTCCGAAACGTTGGCAAACGAGCGAGCATCCAAATTAGAGAATTAGCAGGGTAATTCTTTGCATGACAGAGATAGAGAGAGCCGCAGTATCGGCTGGCCAACACGCACACACACACGCGCATATACATAAATACATAATCTTACTTAAATGCAATGACAAACTGATGCTGCTAATAACAAACATACCCTTAGTTGGGGTAAATACTGGGACAGAAAGCAAACAACTTTGGCATCTTAACCGTTAGGTCGTGTAACGTGCGGTACGTGCAGATAATGGTGCCGCTAGTAGTCATAGTTTCACTCCCCGTGAACACACATTTGTGCTGAAGATATGAAAAACACCTGTTCGTGTGTTTGTTGCACGTTCTTCAGTTGGCGCCCCTCTTCAAAACAGACGCTGAGTCTGCGCTTTAACTAGTGCGTACTTCAGCACTAACATAACGGGTAAGCATGTTTCCTGAGAGAGAGAGAGAGAGAGAGAGAGAGCGCGGTGACGTGTATCCTGTATGTACCTACGGGTCCGTATGTACACTGTGAGTGTGCGAGGGAGCCACACACAAGAACGCCAAAGCAGAGAGAAGAGAAACCGGTGTGGTTCTCTGTGGTGACAATGACGACGACAACGACAATAACCTCAACGACAAAAACAACAAGACAAACAACAACAAGAACAACAGCAACAACAACAACAATAACCACAACAACAACAACAATAACCACAACAACAACAATAACCACAACAACAACAACGCCAAAAACGAACAAAGAAATAGGAGAGTAGCAGACTGAGTGTAGGGTGACCTCTGCCACCTCCCGTCGCTTGCGGACGCCAGCAACCTCACATCTAACACAGAATTGCGACCGCGGTCGGCCGCCCGCTCTCCTGTGGGTTCGCTCTCGACCGACCCCGCGGCTAGCTGCGACCAAGCAGTGGTCGAGTTGTTGTCCTCAGCAGAACCTCACCGCGTCTTGCACGCTTGCTTGCCAGGCTTTTGTCGTCCCGCCGTCATGTCCTCGGTTGCCCTGCATCTTGGTCGCACTCGGTCGAGGTTGGTCGGTTGGTTGGTCGGTCTGTCGGCCAGGGCAGGAGACCGGCCAGCCAAGCAGAAGGCAGTGGTCGCGATTGTGGTGGTGGTGGTGGCGGAGGCGACGTCGACCTACACCTGCAGACAGATCCTACCACGGAATCAGCTGATTCCACATCCTGCTACAAGTGCAAACTAGGCGCTCAGATTTTGGTGATGGTGATGATGATGACGATGATGATGATGGTGTTGTTGTTGTTGTTGTTGTTGTTGTTGTTGTTGTTGTTGCTGTTGCTGTTGTTGTTGTTGTGGATGATGATGATGATCAGCATGACGGTGGTTAAAGTTTGACGTCGTGGTTGCCGGTGATACCGCTGGCGTCGCCACGGTTGATGTAAGCCGCAGGTGCGCTGTTGCCGAGCCACCGCGCACCTTTGCGTGCACACATCTCATAAGCCACAACAGCACAGACAAGAGGAACAACATCTTGGTTGTAGAAGAAGAAAAAAAAAGAGGAGGAAGAAGAGGAACAAGAAGAGTAACTAGAAGGGCTAAAAGGGCGACCACTATTTACGACGATGAGATACATTTGTCACGCATGCTACTCACTATTTTTTATTCTAGTCTTTAATAATAATTTGCCCACGGAACTTGCTGGACGAGATGGCCAGCTTAAGCGCCCAGGCGCTACAACTCGCAGCAAGTTAGACATCGACAGCATGGCAGCACATACCATTTTGGAGCAGATTTTTGATTAAAAAGATTTTTGATTTTAATTAAAGTCATGAACGTCAAATACAAATTTAAAAAACACTTCTAGTGCCACTGCGACAACTACAGTCACAATCCTACTACAACTTCTAACAGCACGGTTAGCAAGACAGCCCGTGTTGCTTCCTAATAGATGTGCTATTTTCACTATTGCCTGGTGCCTTGTTCTTTATTATACAGGTATTTTATTTGCTCTACTGCTATTGCCGTAAAGTGTCTAGCACGATGGTCTATCTGCCTGTCTATCTGCTTTCTTGTCTGTTTTAGACGGCCAGCATTTGTAGATGTATGTGGCTCTATTGAGGGGATTTGCCAATTTCGACTACGAAGAGGCGGTTTAGTATTACCAATACTCTAAAGCGTGTCAACTGTAAAGGCGGCAGACTGGGCTTTTCGAAAAGTGGCACTTAAAAAGCAACGATACGCTGGTTCTCGGTGATCGAGACTTCGTGATCGACGACGTGCCGGTTTGGAGATCGGAGAGCATCGCCAATTAACGCGCCGTTTCAGCCTCTGTTCAGCACACCGCTGTGGGAGCTGCAGTTGTTTTCTCGTAGAAAACATAGACACCTGTGTGTAACGTATTGCTTGATATCCTCTAATATATATATATATATATATATATATATATATATAGTGGGTTCTTTGGAGTACGACAAAAAGAAGAGCGCGCTCTGGTACACCCAGGTTATATATATATATATATAAATATATATAGCCGACAGTGAAACTAACTACACCACCGCTCCGTGATTGAACTGCTAGGAAATGGGCTTGTTATATGGATTTCGGATCTAGCGTTAAATCGCCAATAGCGCACCTCCGCCGCCAGGCCGCTATTTGTCTTCGCTCAAGCGGCAAGCGCCGTGTGTGTGCGCGTGGGCAACTCCGCGTCGCGTCGAATCCGTCCCCTTTTTCGCTTTGGAGCCGGCCGCGTTTAACTAACCAGCGGCTAACTAAGGCAGCTGCTGGCCGAATGGGTGGTGATGCAGTGCCGCTTGCCTGCGTGTCCTGCCGAGTCCGCCACGTTTGTCTGCCACAACATTGGGGCCAAGGAAGGATCGAATTCGCTCTGCTATTCGGCTGCTTCTGTTCTCCTACGTCTCCGGCTAGGGCGGCGCCTGCTGCAGCTGCGATTGCTATGGCTAACTGGGCTGATCGGAGAGGGATCGTCGAAAGGATGTACGTGTACCCCCAGGACCAGCTCCTCAACTCTGACACATGCGAAGAAGCCGAGATAATGGCGCTACCAAGTGCTACACCACGGGAACATACGTGCAGTGGGAAAAGACCAGCCGTCATCGACCGCTAGCAGAGCCAGTCAGCCAGCCACCCACTCAACCAGCGTGGACGCCGGTTTGCTTGCGTCGACCTCATCGACGTTTGTCTCTCTTCTCAGTTTTGTTGCTTTCCTTCTTCTTCTTTCCTGGCGGTGCATGACCGAGCCAGAGGCTAATAATACGAATCCTCGACATCATAGCAGCCATAACAATAATGGTTACAGCACTACTCACATTACAACCTCCAGCCCACCCCCTGGCCCAGGCAAAGCGAAAGCGACCAGTACAAAACCGTACACACACACACAGGCTTACTCTTGCTTCTGTATGATCGGCGTAATGTATCTGCCGTCATGTATATATATATATATATATATATATATATATATGTGTGTGTGTCTACCCACACATGTATGTATACATATAGGCTCTGCCTGTGTAGATCTCCCCACGCGAGCGCGGTGTGCCTAATGACTCAATACATCGCCCCGTCATCGGCTGATATCGCGCCGAGATTTGTAATAGAAGATCAAGGTGTATTGATGTTCGGCTGTATGTATCGAGATATCGGAATCAACCAAAACACTGTTACCGAACCGCGCAACACACATAGCGATCTGATATGTGTGCTAAGCGGAGCGAAAATTTACAAGAGTGATATGCCTTACCGCAATCACCCAGAGTACCTTCTACTGTATATATATATATAAAAGAATGACAGGAAAGAGCGAGGGAGATGACTGACGAATGTTGCAGCAGAGGTCGCAAAATCGATTCCAGTGCATAGATACTCACGCAAAACTATATTTATAGGACTGACAGATTAGCTAATATATATATATATATATATATATATATATATATATATATAGTCTTTATATTTGCGCCTATGATGTCGTTTGCAATTGCAGTTATAGCTTGCGAGCGCAATTCGATCATAGTACTGATTGTTGACAGTGAGAAGTCAACCAAGCAAAATTTGCTTTGGACATGTGTTAACCTTTTTCGCTGATATCTTCGTCGCTTTCATAGTCTTCATGTCTATGCCGTAGCTAAGGGTACTCAAGCGCGTCTAGTACATACCGCGGGATGACAACAGACATTCGATAATTTACTACGATTGTTGTTGTCGTTGTTGCTGCTGCTATGACTGTTGTTGTTGCTGTTGTTGCTATAACTGTTGTTGTTGTTGCTGCTATGACTGTTGTTGTTGCTGCTGCTATGACTGTTGTTGTTGTTAGTATTGTTGATGCTGATGACTATAAGTGTGCAGTTTATGCAAGATAGTTGCTGTTTTTAACATTGCTTTTGTTGTTGCTGCTCTGCTGTTACTGTTATTGTCGTTACTGTTACTGCGGTTGCCTTACTGCTGTTGTGATTACCTCTACTACGATTACGACCATGATTGTTGTTGTTGTTGTTGCTGACGTTGTCATCATCGTTATTGCGCAACAAGCAACGCATGCACAAACATACACACAAAACGCGAGTAGTGTAGTAGGAATGCACGCCGGGCTTTCTACAGCAGCAGCAGCAGTGGCAGAGGCGGTGGCTTCTGATTGCTTCGTAACCACCTCATCTCCCGGCCTGTCCCGGCTGCCCAGCGGGCCCTCCGCGCCCCATGATTATGATGATGACGTCATACGTTCCGGATTTTTCCGCCGGATCTACGTGTGGCTGGCGCCCAATGAAGCTCGTCGACGACAACAATAGCAGCAGCAACAACAACAACAACAACAACAAAAACAATAACAATCGCGTCGACAACAGCAACAACAACAACGGCGTCGACAACAGCAAGAACAACAACAACGTCAACAACAACAACCTTAACAACAACAACGTCGACAACCTCAACAACAACAACGTCGACAACAACAGCGGTACTTCGGCCGTTCCCGCGGGCCTACCGAACAAACGGTTACCGGGGCCTGCGCGGTGATTATCTCGCGCGTGAGTAAAGACTGGCGCCCGGACTCGCGATGCGACTCATTGCACGAGGAGCCAGCTAGCCACGCAATCGTCGAGCCTATATAGACGTGTTCGGTAGCCCTCTTGCGCTTTTCCCTCGTCTGCCGGCCACTGTCCTCTGTCTCTCTTAATTACTGCACAGTAGTTTATCTCTCTCTCTGTGGCACCCTTACCATTCATTCTACCATCTACTCCTCGTGCTGTGTTTCTCACTCGTTGTTGTTGTTGTTGTTGTTGTTGTTGTTGCTCTTGTCCTCGTTGCTGTTGGTGTTGCTGTTGTTGTTGCTGTTGGTGTTGCTGTTGTTGTTGTTGTTGTTGCTCTTGTTGTTGTTGCTGTTGTTGTTGCTGTTGTTGCTGTTGTTGCTGCTGTCGTTGTTGTTGTTGTTGTCGTCAGCTTCCACTGCCAGCGCAAAGAAGCGGCGGCATACGAGAGTCCGAGAGAGAGAGAGAGAGAGAGAGAGACATCGGGGCCAGCAACGAATGCGCAAAGGAAAGCTTTGGTGCATGCGGGCAGCGTACAGGGTCAGGCTACACTGGCGTTCGCTGGCAAAGTGGAACAACTACGAGCCGATCATGGATGGCTGTAGCCATACACCGCCACCGCCGTCGGCTTCTCGAAAACGGAAATAGAAGTTGTCGTTGTCGTCGTTGCCGAGTTGACGATGGGGATACCCCACTGGAAAACGAGGATGGGGTGCCACTTATTTCGCCCTCATCGCCCACTTCTCCAACCCTCCCCCCTCCCCGCGCCTCTCGCCCGAGTCTTCCCGAGGGGATCTAACGGTCTGCGGTCGTCTTCATTCAACATTCCCGTACCACACAGACAAGTGCCGATTGTTACGGGCCGCCATTGCAGCCAGCATGTCGAAAGTGTGGCATGCAACACGACTTAATAGCCATGCAATGTGCGCGGCGCAAACGACTATATATCTTACCTTAGGCTGATAAGCCTGACGTGTGAGGGACACTCACAACTCACGCTTACGTAAAGACTTCTTTTTACGTACACGCTGCACGAGTGTCTCTCATATGCTAATGCGGTTATGGCGTTGAGAGAGATTCTTCTCTCACGGGCTACGAGAGCGGGGGGAGGGGGTGCCCTTATTTAGATAGATAGTTCGGTCGCGACACTGGAACCACCTGACAACTACTCTTGTGATGTAAGGCTTACGTAGGTTGAGTACAACATTGGATGCAGTAGTTACCCGTCGAGCGGGCGCAGGAGAAGATTGTTTTGGAAAATATGTTACGTACAAAGCCATCGCACTGATCGGTTTTACCGATTATAGCAGTACATATGCAAAACATGAAGCACGTGTTTTTCGAAAGTCGAATTCCTCAGATAACGTTATGCCGACATAGCGCATATAAATTAAGGCGATAGTTGTTTTACATATGGTACACTGATACAGCGTAAAAAATGTGTAAACCAGGATCTGATAGACTGGTTCGAATGAGTTAAGTATATGTATAAACATATAAATATATAAAAATAACGTTTAAAACAGAGATTAACAGGATAAACATAGGTATATACAGCACAGCAATATTAGGTACTTGTCTACGTTGCGGCCACCAGTGCACAATAAATCATTTACCTGAATACTTCAATCTGGTTTTCGTACACCGTCTAATATAGCAAAACACAAAACCTGTTGTCTGCTCATTAAACAAAAAGTTGTTATCCCAGTTTATTTTGTTTTGTATTTAAATGTTTTATACACTATCAGATAATGAATCCACCTATGTCTGTCAAACTGTTTTTTTGTCAGGGACACGTCTGTGTCCGCAAAGTTATCAGAAGTGTCGGCAAGAAGCAGTTCCTTAGGGTCTAGAGGGTGCCGGAGATGCTGCGCGCTATTTCCGGCACCGTTGATTCTATGTTACTTCTCGTTTATGATGTTACTAGCTCATGATGCGTCAAATTCTTTATTATGTTCGTGTACAAAACCGCCTGAGAGTCCCGGAACCTTCTCTAACTTATTACATAACAGCTTGACGTGCCAATTTCAGGTGTGTCAAATAATGTAGAAGATCTTTAATAAATAAGGGAGCTTTGTGCTTGATACAAATGAAAATGGCTCAATAATAAAATGTATATTCGGTGCAAATATAAATACATTTATTTTAGTGCAATGCTAAAGGTTCAAACTTCGGACGTCGGTTGACGTCAGAAGTCTGAGGGTTGTGCCCAGGAACGAAATTGCACTTGTGCGTCCACGGCCTATAGATAGCTCTACATTAAATTGGAATAGACTTCCAATGAAGAAAAAATGTGACTTCGCCAGAAGGGTTCAGACATGGGGTCAGTCAACTTTTATCTCAATAGCTAGCGGACTATATATATTTTGCTGGGGGCATTGTCGGCCGGCACGGACTTGCCTAGAACTCTTTTGGCGCAGGCAGTTGGAAAAAGGTATACCCGCCGTGCAGTTAGTTGCAACGTTAAAAATTCTAAGCAGATAAACACTTAATGGGTAACTTAGGTAAAGCAGATAAAGTAAGTGGGCGTTCATATACAGCGCCTTTCAATTACAAGAGTCTCGTTCAGTAGGAATTAAACACCTTGACGGCGTGCCGGCCACGTGGAACGTTATGGTCTGCGAGAATGACCAACAACTCATTCTCGTACAGCAGACAGCACAAGCATATGGGCAGGCTGGAGCCAGGCTGGGCCCGAACTTGTTTTTGTCTGAGAAATGGAGGCCAATTGTCACATTCGACCCATGTGGGTCCATTACCTCTCTGTTTTGTGACCGTATCTTCGAGACAAGAAGCTGATCGATGGCAAAGGAAGTGCAGAGGAAGCCGGCAGCCTCCGGTTCAGCTCACGCCGGCCGACGGCCATGAGCGATTCATGCGCAGGCCAGGGAACAACGACACAGAACATCTTATTCGCATCGAAACTCTACTGCTTCGACAGACAACTGCTCTTCAGCAGGCCTTGCGTGTCTGCTCCCGAGCGTGTCGATGTACCGAAAATGGCAGTGCCAATGCAGCGCGAACAAACGAACAAGAGAGGAAGATACGCATAAAAATTGTCTCTGGCCTTGTGACAGCTGTGGTTCGTGCTGGAGCAGGAGGCAGACAGGCAGCCTTAGAGAGAAGAGGCAAGACGTACCAGGACGGGTAATGATGCAGGAGCCCTTTCTGTAGCAGGGAACAAATGTACCTGGAAAAAAAAGAGGTAAATTGAGATGAAGCAGAAGCAACGTAGGAAGATGAAGAGGGACTGAAGAAAGAGGAATCAGGCGGTATGCTACTGCTCTTGTACTCTATGAAACATGTGATGACTAAGTCTTTATCCTAGTAGTAGTACAAACTCGCCTTAGCAGAAGGGCCTATCATGAGGTGACAAGAAACTGGACACTAGGCGATGATTTGCACGACAAACATGCCAATATATATATATATAGAGAGAGAGAAATAGAGAGAGAGCGCAAATTAGGCAGTTGTGTGTCTCTTTATTTTATATAGAATGATTTCTCAGGCATATTAACTGTAATATCCATACTATAAAATAAAATGGGTGGTGGCCGCATACGGGGGAGATTGTGTGTCCGACAGGTCAGTGGGAATGTGGAGTGCCTGTTTTTGGAAAAGCCGGGAGTGTTTAAGTGATGACCCGATACCAGAACAGGCAGTCGCGGTACTAACGGCTTAGTTTACTGGAAGGTGTGTGCGCAATGAATTCCAATGAAAGCCGAGCAAACCCCAAAGGAACTGCATATAGGGCTAGCACTAAAATACCAGGTTCGGTATCATAAAGAGCCCGTTTGTTAAAGGCGGGCCGTCACCGGGGACGAGAATTGATGCCATCACCCCTAGCCAGAGACAAAGCAAAGCAGTCTGCAATGGAAACATGCGTTGCAGTGCCGGCAAAGTGAAACTCACCGTAGTTTTCGGCTTTTGAGGTTTGATACTTATAGAATGCTTCGAGAGAACGGAGAAACCATTAAGAGTGACGTTTACTGTGAAACATTGCGTAGCCTACCCAAGTCCATCAAGGGAAAGCGACCTGGGCTGCTCTCGTATGAAGTGATTTGGCTCCACGATAACGCCCGTCCACACGTCTTTAAAAAAACATTTTGGAGGTGATTATCCTCCGTCCCCTATGGCTTGGAACCGCCGTGAGGCATAACTCAATGAGGGACGGACCTGTTGAGATATCTAGGCTTTCCCGAACAGTCCTTGTGGCAGCATGGCCGCTCAGCGGTATATAGTTTATCATCTATTCTCAAAGAGCACTGCTCAAAGAAAAATCAGTCACCATTGGGGATCGAACCGGCGATAACCCAGTAGATGATAACCATAAGCCTTCCGAGATGATGCATGGCGATGAAAAAGCCCTGTGCGATGACAAAGCATGTGCCGTATGTGATAGCCTGGTACGGCTTCAGGTCCACAGGAATTGTTGGACTCTATCGTATATTTCCTCCATCCGTAGTGAATTGCGAGCGTTATTGCAGCATGATCCTTAAGTGTGTTGTGCCGAATCTGAAAGAAATAGAGTGAATTATTATTTCCGTAAGATGGCAAGCCACAAATCTCACAGCCGGCGAGAAAGTTGGGTTTTGAAAATGAATTGTCCCAAAAGGGTAATCTCGCGTAACGGATAACTTTGCTGGCCTTCAAGATCTTGCGATTTAACGCCTGGCATCATCTTGTTGAGATCAGAGTTCACTCGCATCGATTCCGTCTAAGTTTGGAAAAGACAACTAAAGATCATGCTGCGATAACGCTCGCCATTCATCGTGGAGTAAAAAACATAAAGTCCCATGAATTGTCTAAGCCAAAGGCCACACCAGACTGCCACGTAAAGTACACGTATTGGCTTTTCGTGAATCACGTGAGCATTCATTGTTGGCTAGAGGAGACCGTTTTGTCTCTTCACACTTCCATTCAGGTAAAAATTGACGTCGTCGAGAGATCGTCATCTCGATCGCCCAATGGGCGAAGTTCAGCCGCTCTAAATGGCCCACAGGCTTGAGCTTCTACATCAGCTGAATCTCATATGGTTACATTGCTAGATAAACACATTGAAGCAATGGAAAGTGTACAGAGGAGATTCCTTCGTCGTGTCTCGTTAAGGTGTAACGTTGCCCGAAATTCTATTGTGATAAGCCCTATTCGGGAACTTCAGTCCAGAGCGGATTATCGCATGTTCAATCGTATTATAAACTCATCAAATAAGTCAAATTATTTTAGCATTCGGTTGAACAATCTTAGAAGCGGTAACACCATCTCGTCGAAACAAATTGCCAAGACAGATCGTGTAAATAACATGTTTTCGTGGCGGATGGCGAGGGCAATGAGAACTTACAGCACTAACAGTGCAAATGTCGCCACACAAGTAAACTGACTATTGTATGTATCTAGGTAACGGTTTCTAAAATGTAAATATTGTCCCCCCTTTGACTAAATAAAGGTGCATTTGATTTGATTTGATTTGATAAGCAGCGCACTAGTCCCCTAGACCACGCCGCCACTCCACACGTCTCTGGGGTCACACAAAGTGTACTGGCCAAGTTAAAGTGGAAGCAGTTTGAGCATAAGTCCTAATGCGCGGACCACGCCCTAAAGTCGCCCGACTTTCATCAGTTTGTTCCGCTGGCCAAATATCTCAAAAGCAGCCGCCTCAACGAACGCCTCAACGTCGGAACGACGACTTGAATGACGCAGTGAAGGATTGGCTCTTGTCTTACAGCCACGAGAATCCTGGCAACACAGGAAAACCTTTGGTTCGTAAAACAGTGGGATAGTTGTGCTCAGGCCACTGGTGATTACTTTTGAAAAAAGAATCAATTTATACCTAAAGTGTCATTTTGTACCTTTTCATTTAAACTACCCTCATGTGTGTACATGTCACGCCGTGATGTGCTAAATCGTGGAAGGACACCAAGCGCTCGTTCGCCTGAAAATATTGCCGCAGGGGCCGAAAGTGTGGAACAATGTCCGGAAACATAGGTTTGGTGGCGTGCCCAACAACTGAGCATCTATCAAGCACTCTCAACCTGGTGTATTTTAATATAAGCAAAACTGCGCTAATTGGCCTTCCGAGATGATGCATGGCGATGAAAAAGCCCTGTGCGATGACAAAGCATGTGCCGTATGTGATAGCCTGGTACGGCTTCAAATCCACAGGAATTGTTGGACTCTATCGTATATTTCCTCCATCCGTAGTGAATTGCGAGCGTTATTGCAGCATGATCCTTAAGTGTGTTGTGCCGAATCTAAAAGAAATAGAGTGAATTATTATTTCCGTAAGATGGCAAGCCACAAATCTCACAGCCGGCGAGAAAGTTGGGTTTTGAAAATGAATTGTCCCAAAAGGGTAATCTTGCGTAACGGATAACTTTGCTGGCCTTCAAGATCTTGCGATTTAACGCCTGGCATCATCTTGTTGAGATCAGAGTTCACTCGCATCGATTCCGTCTAAGTTTGGAAAAGACAACTAAAGATCATGCTGCGATAACGCTCGCCATTCATCGTGGAGTAAAAAACATAAAGTCCCATGAATTGTCTAAGCCAAAGGCCACACCAGACTGCCACGTAAAGTACACGTATTGGCTTTTCGTGAATCACGTGAGCATTCATTGTTGGCTAGAGGAGACCGTTTTGTCTCTTCACACTTCCATTCAGGTAAAAATTGACGTCGTCGAGAGATCGTCATCTCGATCGCCCAATGGGCGAAGTTCAGCCGCTCTTAATGGCCCACAGGCTTGAGCTTCTACATCAGCTGAATCGCATATGGTTACATTGCTAGATCCGCTCGAGGTACACCAGGATGAGGCGCGCGAAAGACCCAGTTGTTAAGCATGTCGTCCAAAAAGCTGTCTCCGGCATTGTTCCACAATGTCGGCCACAGCGGCGCCATTTTCAGCCGAACGAGCACTCCGTGGCTTTTCACGGCTTGGCACGCCACGTACTAAAACTGCCTTGAAAAAGTTTGGCACAAGCTTACGAATTGAGTTCCTTAAAGGCCGATTATTTCGACCCTAAATTGCCTGAACAGCTCGGCAGCATAAAGAGTTTCCTTTTTTATGATGAATCGTCATAATATTTACGCGTTCTTCAGCTACCCTGTTCTGTTTGCAAGAACAACAGATCGCGGCTAAGGCAGAACTAAGCGCGGAAACTTTTGAAAGATGCCAGCTGATACTCCAAACCCCTTTGTATATATATATATATGCCCGGCGAAAAGGCAATCACCGCACGTCTTGCCGCGATCAGCAAATGTATACGATGGGTGGCCATGGCGCCGTATCGTCGTGCAATGTTAACAACCGCTATATATAAACTAACAGCGAAACAATACGCGTATAAGCGCCAGACTGTAGCAGTGCAGCACAGGTGAGTTCGCAGCTTGACTGAGTAGGAATAATTAACGACCCTGACAGTTTCGACGCAATTTATCTAAGTCGGCGTTTGAGTCGGTGACTAATAGCAAGGTGCTGTAACCACTCTTAATGGTTGGGATAGAAGGGAAATTCGCATAGCGGGTTAAGGACGAAGGTTTCTAAAAACCTTCCTATCTGGCGACAGTGAACAGTTGCTACTCCACTAAAAGCCTTGTGACATCAAGTTGTCCCCCCAGGACACTAACTACTACCCCTCTTAGACCTCTGGTAAGAATGTGTTGTGTTTATTTAAACACCTCACATTAATCTAGTAGAATAGCTATACCAGTTTGCTTGTGATAGCAGTGATTCATAGGGTCCACAAATGAAGTTGACAATCTCGAGAGGCCTTGAGTGCATTGCGTGTTTTTCAAACAATGTAGGCACCTGGATGTAAGAACGGCAGTTAATAAATGCACCATAGTAAAGTCTTATCCGTCGAGTTTCACGTACCCTGCTCTGTAGAATCGGCAGAAGTTTTTATAAACACTCTCAACAAAACGAGCGTTAAAGTGTCAAGCAGACGATAAATGAGCTCTACTTGCGGTAGAACTGTACAAAAACATGACCACTGAATACAGATTCCTAGCAATAAGACTACACTTAATTTTATTTAATTCGTTACTACTGCAGACTATGCAGCGTCAATTGCAATCGAACCGGCGACGCCCAGGTAGATGACCACCTTGACTTTCAGCGCACTAGCCTTCTAAACCACGTATTGGATTACATTTTCTGCTCTTGTAAGTACTAAATTTTTGTGAGCATGTTCACTACTCATCTTGTCTTTGAACAACAGTGTTTCTGTTCTTCAGTAAGGTGTAACTTTCATATCGTTGTCATTCTCATTATGGTTGTCTTTGTCCATCTTGCTATATATAAGCTCCAGTAAATCTCTTACAGTTTTACAATCTGCTGTTGAAGACATTACCCGATAGGTATAGTTAGAATGACATGTTCAAGTCGTCCATTAACTAAAACACAGCGTTGTTTCGTTCGTATTTACGGCGAAGTTAGTGCTTCCAGTTACCTAAAAATCGGTGATAAATGGACTCGGGGAGCGATTTTAATCCGGCCACTTTATGCAAATTGGAAACCATAAAAACCAATTTAAGAGTGACCGGCCCAAGTCTTGAGCCCACTAACTCCCGAATGTAAGATAATAGCTTTGCCACTGAGTTTAAGCCACTAAGCACTTTGCTTGTCTAACATCTTAATGTGTCTTATCTTACCAAACGAATGATGAATTTTGACCTGCTACGCATATAGTGCCCAACAACCGACGCAGGTTCTCCGTCAGCCGCAATTGCCTATACTCGATTAGGTGTGCACTGAATGCTGTACTTCAAGTAGTAATTCTGATGATGACAAATATAAAGAAAAATCGTTGGCAAATCACGCAACACCGAATTTAAGCAAAATGCACGCTATAAAGTGCTAACTAAAGTTCTACTTAAAATCCAAGAACATAAAATACCTTAAATCAGTTACAAAAGGCTATTAATGGGCTACAATCGTCAATGAACTGATTGATAATTGAATAAAAACATTAACAACTACTGGTTGCACTTTTTCGTTTACCATGGTAATGCCTACATAGTGTATATGTGACTAATGGAATACTTGCGTACACCGGGGGTCAAATTCATCTCACTTACGTTCCTGAGCCCAGGAAAGTGGAGACGTTCGAAAAGACTCATCACGATGGCATCTCGAGCTGTGCAGCGGTGCTCAGGAGGATTGTCGGCGCGCGCGAACGCCGCAGTGCAAACCCGGTGTTTTGTCTCGATACGGTCGACGAATCCGCCCGACGTTGAAACTCATACGGGCCAGAAGTTCGACCCGGAGGACTATCGCAACGTCCGGTTTGCTGACCGGCCGAAACAAGTTAATACGCAGCACGCGATTAAACTGATTGTCGAAACGCCCGCTATTGGAGTCGAAGCTCGTTCTGTGTACTGCAATGGAAGTGACGCAGCTCTCGGCCACCCGAATTTGTGTATATCTACCTGGACCCGCCTGGGGAGCATGCCTGCCTATACTGCGGACTCCGCTACTTCCAGAAACCTCATCACCACTAATTGGACGGATGAATGCAGATACTATTTTAAAGCATTCGGCGCTTTTCCTGGGCGCAGGAACGTAGAAACTTAGCTGGATAGCGCTGATTTATGTCTGGACTATAGATGTGATACTTGATAGCTATGGAAAGTTTAGACAGCCCAGTTAAATAAATTCGTTGCTCAAAGTGAGTGTATGTATGTATATGCATTAAAAAAATATTTCAATTAAAAAACCTTTTAATCACAACATACATTTTAGTCATTTTTATCGTGTATAAGGATGAAAAATAATTATTCAAATACTTACAGTAGAAAATATATAAGGCATTAAGAAGAAGGCGTTCTAGAGCGCGGCAAAAACGTTGAAGTAGTGTAATTATTTGCGTAAAAGAGTGGTTGTGAGAGACTCTTTGAGTTCTATTTGACTGATACTCTTGGAGTTCTTTCGCAACTGATAATCAAGAAATGTCTCAGATTATTCCTAAACGACATGCTGAACTCATCGAGCGTCAACGAGAGGGTCCGCAGGCTCTGCAGGAGAAAGCACATCAAAATAGTATTCAGGATGTTGATTACAGTCCAATTCATATTCTAGTTCATTTGAAAAACGAAAGTCAAAAACGAGCAAAACTTGCGACAATATTCCTTGTTGCCTACAAAAAAAACTATGCATCTCTGTTTCCGTGCCTTGTAGATAGTTAAAAAGAATTGCTCGATGAGTGTAAAGTGCCAGACATTTTCCGGACTACAATCATGTGTCCGGTGCACAGAACGCCCAGTCGGGCAACAAGGCCCAGAACCCCTTACGGCTTATAGTGCAAGCTACTAAAAATAATAATCTTGAAGGCGATTTACAAAAATGGCACACACTGAGGACGCATTTTAGAGGCTGAGTTTACCCATCGTCCGGGACACCCTGCAACTACTAGACGCATCATTTGACTGTGCAACAGAGATAAACAATGTTCACTGTTTCGACGCCATGTATCCCTCTTTTAAATCTGCTTTGAACATGTAACTCACCAGAAGCTGGTAGCAGCTTCAACTCACCTTCGGCTTTGTGTCACGAATTAGCAACTTCCTTCACAATAGGATATTTAGAGGAGTGCAGGTTAATGAACAGTACTCTGACGCCGTCCGAGCGACATCAGACTACCCACGGGTCACCAACTAGGACCCCCATGTATATTCTGTATACTTAGTATTTGATGTATATACTATATGTCCTAATTATGTTAAAAAAAATTACATATTTGGTTATGACGATACTCTGAGTCAACGATTGCAGCTTTAAGAAGGATAAAATAAGTTCCACAAATGGTCCACTAATCGTAAGCTGTCCATCAATAAATGTGCAGTTTTGCATTTTGGGCACGTAAATGTTAAAGGGAGTAACATGTTAATAGAGTAAACGCTAATATTACACGATAGTATTTAGAGTCTAAGAGTGATTACATAATTTAGTCTAAAATACTCTGAGCGTGTGACAGATGTCATTTTGGAATCGACACAAAGCACCAACTGGGCACTGCGTTCTTCCATAGTAATGAACCCTCAACTATATATAATAAAGGTGTTCACCATGTTCAAACTACCGATTATGAAAGATAAAGAACAGCTACAAAAAATTGTGAATACATTTGTGAGGAGCGCATCTTATAACCAATTATTAAATAATAAGTAATTTAAAAATCTTGCCAATTGTGATAGGCGTGACGTTAAGCTGTAATTTATAGTCGATATGCTAAATGAAATTGATTAGCGAATTTCTGGCAATATCGGAACTAAATTTTTGGCAATATTGAAACACGGACTAGGGCGAGAATAAATGTTTTACAGGCTGCCACAACGTAGAGAGAGAGCACAAACGGATCCAGG
This sequence comes from Dermanyssus gallinae, assembly GCA_003439945.1. Lineage (NCBI taxonomy): Eukaryota > Metazoa > Arthropoda > Arachnida > Mesostigmata > Dermanyssidae > Dermanyssus > Dermanyssus gallinae. Next base: position 118,378 of record QVRM01004754.1, read on the forward strand.
CATTGCTGGTGATCCCCCAACGTTTAGGCAGTTGGATTATAAAAAAACGTCGTTTTCTTCACATTATTGACCAAAATTCAAACAATACACGCCACCACCAATTGGCGCAAAATTTAGCCTCTGTGTATGATTGGACCTTCTAAGCAAGAAAAATACAGAGACCTTGTAGTGTCGGCTCAATTTTAAAAGTCAAAGTACTGGAACTGTCGATTCGTCCTCGCTTCGATAAATATGAGAAATGTGGCGAACCTATTGTAGTAAACGTATACTTGACGTGACATTTTGATGGCAACGTCGTATGCACGAACTACGCTTGCTGTGTCGGCCGAGAAAGTGTCCATCCGGAAGCCCATAAAAGATGGAGCCCAAAGTCGATCGCAGTGCTTTAAACTCCATTAGCTGGTATATGCAAAGAGCGGGAGGCAAGTCAGACAGAGAGAGAGAGAGGCAACGTTGCTGAGAGCACTGCCGAGCGATCGGGGGCCACGAAGGGGATTATCCTGAAAGCTTTTCAAATCCTCTGAATTCTCATCTGCAACCGCATTGTTTTTCTGCTGCTGCTGCTGCTGCTTTCGCGAGTCTCGCTCGCCTTCCGATGCGCTATGCAATTGTTTGCACGCGCATTAGAGTGAAGTGCAACGCACCCGCGCGTCTGCATGTGTGTCGATCAATATTTGTATGCCTGTGTATGTGAACAAAAACCAAAAAAAATTGTATAAAAGGCCCACTCGACGCAGTCGAGCATCTGTGAGCAGAACTGCCCGCAGACTGTCTCTTTCGTCAGTGTTTTTTGCTGGCTGCTGGTCAAACGTAGACTTCTAACCCCAAACAGCGAAACGTTGTCATTCAGTCAGTTAGTTAACCACTAGATTAGTACTAACTGAGCATACTTTTGTTATGAGCATTGTGTTGCCTTTATATGGTAGATAGATAAACGAATATATATATATATATATATATATTCTTCTTCCGCCGCTCCTTAGTTCTCAATAGCTCTAATATGTACATAGAAAGGCATATTTTACATTTATTTGTATATATATATATATATATATATATATATATATATATATATATATATATATATATATATACATATATATAAATGTAAAATATGCCTTTCTAGGTACATATTAGAATTATTGAGAACTAAGGGGCGGCGGAAGTTCAACCGGCATAATAAAATATGCGACATGAAAATATGCTGCAATAGTAGTTTCTTGACCCTATCTGTCATATATTTAGCAAGACATGACAAAAATTATCGCCCTTTTTACGACGATTAATACAGGCTTGTCCTTTAGGTGGGGTTTTGGTTCATGTCGGTTTCGGAACGTGTCGATAGCAACCCCAACAGTGTCGGGGCTTCTGAAAGTATTGTCGAGCTCCTCATTGACACAAGACTTCCTTAGACGCTTTTTTATTAAAGACTGCAGTAAAATATGCGTGATATATAAGACAGGAGACTATACGTACTGTTTTGGGTTGCAGTTCTAATTCGGCCCATAAAAATACTTAAAAATGCAACTTTACATGCTGAACCACCCTAACATAGTTCAGAGAACACAGTTTCAAGAATGCAATATTTTCCTCTCATTAAATAGTACTCTAAATTGACAGGATTATTAAACTACAATATGCGGGCATTTGTCATATTTCCATGTCTAACAGAATTCTTGGTAGCAAATACACTAGACCATTTCCGGTTGAAATTATTTTTCAATAAGTAAAACTCTTACCCCCACTCGGATTTGACTATATAACACCACTGGCACGACAAATGCTCGCGGCAAGATTTTAGCACCACACAAGCATACCACTGTTGCGTGATATTTTCGTGTAACGAAGCTTGAACACGGTCGGTTGCGTACTTCTGGAAGACATTATGATCACCAAAAGTATGTCTAGCTTGGTTAGTCTTAAAACTTAATGGTCATCATTTCGCTTAATGGTCCGTGTTTCTGTCACTTGGCATCGGCGACATATCAAGTGAACGGAACAAGATTCTTAGCAGAGTTAGTTGCGGCGTGGTCGCTTAGCGTGCTAGTCATGGCTGGTATTTGTCGGGGTGTCGCTTAACCGTCTCTGTTGTTAATCGATCTTTCTTTGAGCGAAGCTCACTGAGAATAGATGATAACCCCCATACCGCTAAGAGCCAGCAGCATAGAAATGCGAAAATCGAAAACTGCAAAGAATGTATTTCGTACTTCTGCTTGGTGTATACGTTTCAGGGCCTCTCAGGGTACTCGAGCCACTTGTTCACAGACAAACTCACAAGTGTCATCTTCCTCGAACGCTCCCCTACTTAGAATACTGCTTGAGCGTCAATAAACGTGGAATATAAGATAAGGTGTGCCTCGCCGTGCATGCGATTTGAAGTGATTTGAAACAAGACCGTATATATTGTCAGAGCACTGCGATGCAATTTATGTTGGTCATTTGCGCTAACGCCTTCACTTAAACGTGAGATTCTCAACGGCGAGACGCACGATGTAGAACATGAATTTGCGGGCGCCTGTCCTTTAGCAGCTTTGCGGCAAATATTTATTTGTCTTTCTTTTTCCCTGAAGACCCTTTCCTTTGTCTTCCGTTTCCTTATCGTGAGCGCTCAGTCCTGCCAGTAGTGAAGTGAAGTATGCCGCTGGTCCTCAGGCGTTCCTAAAAAGCCGCTGGTATGGATGCGAATACGGTGGTTGATTTAATATGATCCGCCTGTATTCATCAGTTGAAACCAACTGGCTTGCTGGCTAATAATTATGCTGTCAAATTGATCTAACGTCCTCTAAGTTCTATCAGCAGCTGAAATCCTTCTCCAAGTATACTATGCTGAACGGCGTTCGGGACGAGGGATGATGGCGCCACCTCAAGCTCAACACAAGCTATACACGAGTACTTTTGAAGTTTCCCCACCATGCAACGTCGTGGGATGGCGCTTTTGAACAAACTCCATGGAATGCGTCGAGCAGTAGTAGCTCAATAGAATACGTAGAACCGTCGTATCAGCTCGACGTATTCTATTGAGGCGCGACCAAACCGCCAAAAACGAATGAGTTTCCCTCAAACATATTACGCTTGACAGTACTACCGAAATATTATTAAAAATAGTTCTAGAAATGGCCGTGATTAAAACGCCACTACTCGCAGCTCCTCCACAGTATTGCCATTTGATTTCCGTTGTGCAGTTTATACCGCTGTTATGGCCGCTAGAATACACGTTTACGAGGATTAATTGTTAAGGACTTTTTCGAGGTTGATCAGGACGTAGACAGTTAGTATTTCATGGTAGTAGTGGCTAGAGGCATGTATAAAAGCCGTTGCTGAAACAGCCATTAGATGCGGTTAGCCCATTCGGCGAGGTCAAGCTACAACAATGAATGCTATTGGGGAAACCCTAGATATCTCAACATGTACGGCATTCGGTGCCTCACCGAATATATGATGACGATGAAGACGGGGTTGAAATAGCTTCACGCCGATATCAGACCCGTAGGGGACGAATTAACCATAATATAGTTTAGATTCAATTTAATCGTTGCGCGAGCATCCGCGATACTCGAAGGTGGTAGGCTTTGTTTTTCAGACTCGCCCAGCAGCTATTAATGCAGTTGGAAGCCTAGTGGCGTCAGCACATAGACGTACAGACAGATAACGAAATAGGTATACGTCTGTCGATGCCGGGCTGACTGGTAATCTATCTGTCAAGATGAGCAATGGCTCCGAGGGGAATTCTTTTTTCGCTGCTGGTGGGCGCGAACAACGAGAGACGCAACGCTTCGCGTGGCGTAAGACGGATACAGAAATTGCGTTGAACTCTATCGAATCATCGTTGCATTCGATGTGGTTCCTCTTTGTTGCCTGCTCGAACGGCGTACAGCGTCTAAAAACGCCGACGGCTGTGCACCGCATGGTTCTGCCGTCGGCTACTGACAACTATTTTCGTATATCCGTGTATCCACGTTCGCGCTGGACAAGACGGAAGCCATTTGACCCCGATCTTGTCTAACATTGTCCTGGCGCTCCTGCAAACGCATGCGTTCCGACTCCACCAACAGGCATAGGCAAACTTCTAGTATTTTGCATTTTAAGAATTGAACCGGCACTACAAAGAGACTCCGGTTTGTTTTGCTTAGACGTGCCAGTCCTTGGCTATATACAGGCCCAATTTCGTGCCAAATGATGGCGGCCTTAATTGTTTGGTTTAGAGAAGTGAAGAAAACAAGGTTCGGCGTTCGTTAAGGAGCCGAAAATGAAGGAGCAGCAAATTTGCATAGCGTCTTATGCTAAAAAACAAGTCATATGTTTTAACGTGGTGAAAAAGTTACAAAAAAGTGTTTACCCTGAAACAAGTGGTACCGTCGTATAGCGACGGACGTAAAGAGTCGTAAAGAAATAACCCCCGTTCGGGAAAGCCGTCGTCGTAAGTAAAGAAAACGGACAAAAAGCTAGTGATATCGTACTCAACAATTGCCGAAATACTGGCAATCAAGGAGATGGCTGAGGAATTAAAAAATCTCTTATGGATCACATTTAACAGTTTTGACTGATCTTTTACGCGTCAGAAGACTGGCAGCAAAATTCCTTCCGAAAACGTTGAATTTACAACAACTAAACGCTCGCCGGGAAAGGTTAGAATTGAAACTTCAGGCTAGAGCGGAATACCCTGGATTACTTTAGAGAGCGATAACAGGAGACGAGAGGTGGGCATATGGTTACGACATCAAGAGCAAAGCTAAATTCTCTTAGTGTGCTTCCAAGGAAGAAAAGTCAATCGAGGAAATTAAGACAGAGCAGATCCAAAACCAAGGCTCTTTTGATTGTTTATTACGACGACAAGAGTATAATCTTCTACGAATGCTTAGTACCTGGTTCTAGAGTTACCAAGGAATACTACCGCGAAAGCTTACGAAGGTTGCGCGAGAACGTCCGGCGAAAAGGCCTGAAATCTGGGCCAACACCCCTCAGATTCTCCATCACGACAACGCACCGGCACACACATCGCAACTTATCTCGGAATATTTTAATGAGAACTTAAATTTCTTTATTTCTGCAATCTCCCTATTTACCTTGTAGCTTTTTGGTGTTCTCACTGATTAAAAAACGCGTTGGATTTTTTCGAGACTATAGAGGAGATAAAGAAAAAAAGCAGGAAAAACTCAACTCGATTCCGAAAAATGCGTTGAAAAATGTTTCGAAGAGTGGGAATAAGGTGATACAAGTACATGGCAACGGGCGAAATATATTTTTAAGGAAACACAATTACTTTTAAAAATTAAATAAATACTTAGTTTTATAAATGTGTATCAGAACTTTTCGATCCGCCATCGTATATATGGCCGACGCGCACATGCAATGCAATTATACATTAACACTAGCCATGCTCTATTTGAATATTAAGATATGTATATAAACACCATCAGGTAGCAATTGCCTATGTACTTCAGTTTATATATATATATATATATATATATATATATATATATATATATATATATATACATAACTAAGTCTCCCATTACATAAATGCCTATATGCATACCTACGCATAATCACTACGTGTGTGAAACGCAGCGTGCAGTGCCGTCTGCATCTTATCAGATACTATTACAAATGCTCATCAAGGCGCAAACCTCAGATAAAACAATATACATATTAAGAAATATATGCAATACATTTAAGATGTAATAATTACGTTAAGAAACGTACGCGAGCAAAGGAAATGTATTGTTCTTTGTAGGTGAGCCTAGCTTATAATCGTTAAACCCATATTTTTTTAATTAATGACGAAGATTGGGCTAACGAATCGGCGTCAAGTTCCGTGGTTAAATTCAAATCATATATATCTAAGTGATGGAAATGTTGCGAGCTGTTCATGGTGATCAAGCAGTGTGCCGGGTTACTGTATATACATGGTACCGTAGATTTCAATGACCCTCCATCTTTTTTCCATTTTTCCATTCCACCATCCAACTAGAAGGCTTTCGACGTCAATAATAGACGAAAATGTTAAAAATTCGTAATATCATAGATTGTTATTATTTTGTATAGTTTGTGATATCATAGATTGCCCTAGATTGTTTCAGGGGGTGGTTGCCGGAAACGAGTTATAGGTATACGGTAACAACATTAAGACCAGAGCCCAATTCTCCTACGGGTGCTTCTGAGAACAGTTGATAGAAGAAATTTAGATAAAACAGATTTAACACCAAGCTCCTTTTGACCACAAGGAAATTATCCTCCACGAATTTTTGCCACCTGTTTATGCGGCCAATATGGAATTTTAGAAGGCATGTTAAGAAGATTGCGCGAGCAGGTCCGACGCAAGGGGTTCAAAGTATGGGTAAGCAATTATTGGATCCTCGATCACAACAATGCACCAGCGCAAACATTGTTAGTGATTTTAGATCATTTGGCAAAAATGCCTATACTTCTGCAACCTCCCTATTCACCGGACCTGACCCGTGCGGTCTTTTGTGTTCCCAGGGATAAATCAATTGAAAAAACACCGTTTCGAGACTACAAAGGAGATGACGAAGAATGCACAAGAACCACTCACCTCGGTTCCAAAAGAGGCATTTAAAAATGTTGTTGCGAAGAGCGGTGAAAAGGGTGGCACATGTGCATAGCAGCGGACGATAACTAAATTGAAGGGAACGAAACATTTTGAGTAATAAATGTTATTTTTTATAAATCTCTATATTAATATTATTTGACACTCTCCTCGTGTATAAGAATTTCCACAACATAGTGGAACAACCGCGTTCATCAACTTTGAAATCTATCCCAGTATTAATTTAGAAGCGAAACAATTATGAAGCTGAAATCATGAAAATACTTAAAACAATAAAAGTCACACTTTAAGTAACAACCAAATTCAGTACGTCGAATCATAACGACGCTCGTGCCGTATAGAGACACGTAAGAACCGGACGGCAAGTCTGCTGTAATTATTCATCGTGCTCCTGTTAGAGTGAGTCTGCCCACGATCTGAAAGAAAAGTCAATATGAACCTGAATCTACCCCTCTCACCGTGTCACAGCGATAGAGTGGCCACATTTAAACGACTGCATTGGAATGACCAGTAATAGAACCGCATCACAGAGACAACGATAATGATAGGATATATTTCCATTCCATATGCTAGTTTAAATATTAGAAAAGCACGTGCTTTTCCTAACAACAACCACAACCACAACAACAACAACAAAAACACTGAGGAAGAGGGAGAACGACACGAAAACCAGGCGTAAAAAGACGGAGCCGTTGTTGTTGTTTTGTTCCCGGCCTTAATAGGGACAGCCCGATTCTGGCGACCGGCCGAGAGCCGTACGGAGCACGCGTGCGTGACGGTGAAGCTCGTTTGCATAACGGGAGAGCTTCATTAGAATCGCAAATCTGCCAATGACGCCTCACACCACAGCTGCTACCAACGTCCTCTTCGTCGTCGTCGTCGCCGTCTTCGTCGACTGCATTGCCTGGTTTGCCTTCGTGTTCCGCTCGTCGAACGCAGCGCCGCAGATTTCAGTCCCGCCGCGTAGGACTGTGTCGATATATTACTAGCTTATCGGAGGGCATCGATTATATTCGTGGCCACATCGAACAGAACGTGTGCGAGAGAGAAACCTATACCCATATATATATATATATATATATATATATATATATAGAGCGAGAGAAAGGGAGAGAGACATAGGTAAGAAAGATAGAGATAATTAGAGAAAGTAGAGAGAGAGAGAGAGAGATGGCAAGATAGAGGGAGGAAGCGCGGTGAGTAGAGAGGCAAGAGATCGCATCTGAAAGTACAATTCACGTGCGATCAGGTACTGACTACTACTGCATTAATGCATTATTCACCGCTAACAGACACCGCGCCGTAATATATAATAGCCTCCAGCCGCCCTTAGGGCTGGCCCTTCTTGATGGCGCTGTTCGCCTTGGCGTGGCTCGCCGCGCCCAGCGCCGCCCCAACAGTGTCTCTGCGCGCGCTCTAGAGTTGCACTGTTGCAAAATGGCTTCGCGTCAACTTGACAATGCTGCTTCGGAGAAGCGAACAAAGGGCAGAGAACTACTAGGACTAACGGCGTACGCCACTGCCATGTGCTGTCGTCATTGTTCAAGGTAGTTTAAGGTGGCCGCCGGTTACACGGCCGCGGACGTGACAGACCCGCACGGCGGCACTGCGGCACTGTGGCAGCATGGGAACATGTGTAGGGCTGCGATATTGCTGCTGGAAATAGCCAAGCGTAAACACCTGCAAAGCCATCGTGCAGATGCCGAAGTAAGACGACAGCGTACTAAAGCGGTTCAAGCGGTCCTGATCGACTTGCAACAACAACCTGCAATGACGGGTCGAAGTGAGTGAAGAAGAATACGAATCAGCATGCTATTTCGACTGCGTCTTATGCCAAATGACGTACATATTTAACTGTGTTGTACGCAGTCGCATTCAAACGAAGTTCCGGATATCGACTGGCTTATCGAACCGATTTATCTGAATGTACAAAGGTAAACTACTTTGGTACTTCGATCTTGGTGTGGAACCTGCTCGTTTGCAAAGGTGTATGAGCTCTATGACAAACGAGCTCGATTGCAAGCACGTCAGCACAAAAGAGTCATGGTATCTTTTTGGCACTGGCCGCTGAGTGTTCGGGTGGGCGACGTCATGCGAATCCTCGAGTGACTTCCAATCGGTTCCTGCTGTAGGACACTTTCCATGCATAGCTGAAAATCGCCGGCACTCGAACGTTGGCTTGTCGAAAAGCAATATCCAAACACGTCTTAAAGACTTTAGAGTATGCAAGCTGTGTCACACGCTACACTATTGGAGTGATGCGAACCACAGATGGGCGTCTAGGAAGCCTGTGCCTCTCTTCCTTGCTATGTTTCAATGCGACGACAGATGTTACGCAATTCTCTAGACACATTCTTCAACCAGCTATTGCACTACTAAGGCGAAGAGGAGTAGTCAATGATGCCCGAAAAAAACCTGATCTGGAGTCGGAGAACTCCAGATCATGTTTTCTTTCCTTTCATGGTTTCCAGTCATTCTCGCGACTCCCGTTTTGAAGTTTGCCTTTTTGTACGGCAACAAATTGCTAGACTCTTTAGGGTTGCTTTACACTATTGCCGTATTTCCTCAATTCATGTATCGTGCATAATGTATACGTGTGCGCTAGTATTTCTTTATGGATGAATGAATATATTAAATACTCACTTGACAGGTAGACCTAGATACACAGGTGATAAGATGACTTAATCGATCAGATTCCTTTGTACTGCGTCTTTGATGAGATACGTGCTCGACAGCACTACGAAGACTGCGACTACTACATGAACTTGAATGTTGTACCTTGCTTAGGCAGGGGTACCTTCCATTGATTGAGTTATTAATATATCTCAAAACTGTATCGAGTGTCGTTCTCTGTAGTGCGCCATAGAGTGTGTGGAACTTTGTGTACGGTTGTGGCTTGATAACGAATGAGGTGATACTGGCAAGAGTGCTGTGTTCGGGCGCCTGGTGGTGGCCGTGGCAGACATACTGGGCGATGCATTTTTTTATGCGGTCTCTTATCACAAGCAAACACTTTTTTTCTGGGTTTAGGTAAACTATAGCGGTCTCTGAGCAACAACAATGCCAGTTTTTTAAATAAAAAAACCGGCTGTCTCACACACTGGGTTCAAGCTTCAATGTGATTTGCATTGTCAATATTTAAGAAAAATGTACACGCTACGAACGGGGAGTGCGCGTTTGCCAAAAGAACGCATACGAAAGGAAATTAGGTACTAGAACACTTTATCAACTTTAACTACAAGCACTAGTATTAGGATAATCAGACTTAAGTGTAATTGACGCAACACAGTTACTTGTATTTAACCTTAGGGAAGTGTGTACATGTTTCTAATATTGACGATTCAAATCACATTGATTGAGCTACCTAGTGTGTGCAACAGGCGGCTTGTGTTTAAAAAAGTGGCATTTCATTATCCGTATATAATTACTGTGAGTATGGCATATAGAAAATTAAGCCGGCGCAAGGGCTGGTAAACAACAACAGTTTGCACGATTGCTTCCGATGTTATACTAGGCTTACCAGATAGATATGCGAGTGTTTTCTCGTTCGTTACTGCTGTACGGCGTATGTTTAGTTTGCTTCTAGTTTAGCTAGTTGTTCAGGCGGAAACGCTTTTTGATAAATACAACAGGATGCGACACTGCATTATTGATGACTGCCCGCCTCCCTTCATTCGTCGGGTTTGTACCGTACGCAATACAGCTACTGCGTATTGCGTATGTTCGCGCGCGTACATATATGTATGCGTGTATATCACGCATGTACGGATTATAAGTTATTTAGTTCTTATATATATATATATATATATATATATATATATATATATGTGCATGTGTGTGCGTCTCCGTCATCGCAAAATATCATCACCGTCCGGGCCTAAAAGACGACCGTCCACCCCCCCGTCCGCCGTGCGCGAGCGAGACAGGGGGAGCATCTCCGCGAATACGTGATTATCTCGGACCCCTCTCGGACCATTAGGAGAGCTTTGATTTCATATAAATAATTTATACACAGCGCGCGACGGCCTCAATCTTGCTAGCCTTCGTGTCCGTTCCCTTTTCGGTTGGCGGCGCGGCGGGGGGGGGAGGGGGGACAAGGGAGGAGAGAGGCGGATGCGGGAGAGGGGTGGATGGAGGGAGATGCCACCCCCTCAGACGAGTGGGTTTAGTGTAGTGACCTTCTCACGGACCATGACGGCCATCCACGATGCCATAGATTGTACCGATCGTCCCTGCAGAGCGCGTGCTCACTCTTGTGGTCGGTTTCATTCCGCGTCAATTTAACCGTCGTTTACCGTTCTAGAAACCCATCGAAACTCTTGACGGCCCAAAATAGCCCGCGAAATGATCAGGGCGACGATGACGAAGAAGACTCGGGACTACTCGGTGTCTACTGTTAGACTCACTTTTCCTCCTATCATTGTCATCTGTTTTTGTTGTCGTCATCGTCGACGTTGGTGTTATTGTTGCTGTTGTCGCTGATGCTAATAGTAATAATGTCTTCATCGCTTACCGGTCAAAAGCTCCACGTGTATTAACACATTTTACTATTACGCCCCTCCGGCTGGCCATCTATGCTATATGCCGCTTCAGGAAAGATATCGCTAAGAGGTCGGGATTGATTTGTTTCTCCAATACACGGCAGGAGCTGGCCGGTACGGAAATAGTTCAACTAGTAACCTGCGTGAGTGTGTGCGCACGCTGAAAGTTGTAGAGCTTGTTTATGTGGTTTGTTCTCCTCCGCTCGCCACAGCTACCCTCACGCGTGATCTAGAAGTCAACATGACTGCATTTTCTGACAATATGTACCTGCTAGTTACTCTATCACTAGTTAACTAGTCAAAACCGCATCTAGTGCTTACCCATCAACACACGTTTTATTGTTCTACCATCGATCTCCCCAGGATTAGTAAATGTTAGTGTAAATCTCTTATATTTACTATCTTATTCATTTCTTTCTGGCCTGAAAACCCCAGTTGTTGAAATACAGAAAACAGGTTAAGGTAGCGCATTTTAGGTTAAACGGTAGAGCTGGAGATGTGTCCTCGATACTGCATATTGTTCGTATTGTTCACCCTAAGACTTCTATTCGAAATATTGTAACTTGACTGGCTCACAACCACCTTACAGTTAAATCATTGAATGATGCAATAACTTCTAGTTCGTACAGCTTGCTACGTCTACCTGACCCATAGATAAGCAGGCACAATAAATATTTCAACGAAGTTTTAACTAGAACGCTTGTCAGTTCTGCTAGGTGGTTATTATGACTGGTTGATACGACGGCAGTTCTATATGGATGAAACGCCATAAGAAAAAGCCTTTTAGAGGATCCTGTACAACACAACACTAAGAGTCATATTTATAAATATACGTAACTAGTCAGCAACTAGTTAAAAAGTGTTATAATGTCATTCCACAATGTTATACAATACATTATGTCGTGGGCATTTAAAATAAACTTAATACATATTAACAATTTACTGCAATTTTAGATTTGAGATGAATAACCGAAGGGGCCGACATGCTCGTGGCGGTGTACTCTGTCGACGATGTCGAAACGTTGGGTTACGTAGTTGACCTCGCTGTCAACGTTCGGCACAATAGACACTATTGTGGCGAACGTAAAAATGTCTTTTTCGTCCCGCCGCTTCTTTCATGTCTGACCGATCAGCTCTTATAAATTATGTGTGCAGTATTCCTAACTCCATACAGGTTTCAATAAAAGGAACCCGTTCCTATAAGAGTCGACTTGCGGTAAGGCACTCTCTTAGACATATACATCACTCAAAGGGGGCATATATTCATGAAATCTTAAAATATGTCGCCATGGTAACGTATTGGATATCGAGACACATGTGGCAAAGTTTGTAGTGGGTCTCATGACTAGTAAGAGATATATGTATATTTTTTGCTTTTTATTACTGCTACATTTCTATTCAATTTATTAGCTAATTTTAGGGTTACAGGGAAATGTGGTTAACTAACTACACTAGGACTTGTGAGGAGTGTTACCAGTCGAGCTTATCATCGAAGCAGCCCCCCATTGTGCCCATTATATACAGGGTATTACAGGAATATTTGATCAACGATATATGGGATTGTAGAGCTCGTTAGGGCAAATATTTTTTCCAATGGAACATGGTCTCTAAGAGGCCCTGTTTCGGAATGAGAGTTAAATTACTACAATTTGTGACACTGGTGTTTTTGCCCGACATAGGAGCATAGAATGTGCTGTTGCGAGACAACCAGGTTTCCTAGACAGAAGCTAAACACACCGCCGTGATCGCGAAAATTCTGCATCTTTTGAAGAACTCATAAGGCCGGTCAGGAGATGCTACATGGTCGCTTAGAAGAGAATTCGCCAAAATGAAGTTATTTTATTAACCTTCACGCTAAACCAACATACTCAGACAAATGCGCATTTCATGACGATCATTTTGGTACCAAACGTATGGCAATGCGAGCTGTGGTTGCGGAGTAATTACGATTTTTCGGAGGGCATGTCCAGATTAAGTGCATGTAAAATGACGCGCTGCGGCTGTCGCGCGACACGTCGGCGGTAGTGAACGTCGCCACACTGTCATTTTACATGCACTTAATCTGGACATCCCACCAAAAAATCGTAATTACTCCGCAACCACAGCTCGCATTGCCATAAATTTGGTACCAAAATATGTTAGTTTAGAGCGCTGTAAGTGGTCGTAAGGTAACGATTTTGAGGTATTGGGCGTGAAGGTTAATAAAATAACTTCATTTTGGCGAATTCTCTTCTAAGCGACCATGTAGCATCTTCTGACCGGCCATATGAGTTCTTCGAAAGAAGCAGAATTTTCTCACGAACATGGCGGTGTGTTTAGCTTCTCTCTAGGAAACCTGGTTGTCTCGCAACAGCACATTCTATGCTCCTATGTCGGGCAAAAACACCAATGTCACAAATTGTAGTAATTTAACTCTCATTCCGAAACAGGGCCTCTTAGAGACCATGTTCCATTGGAAAAAATATTTGCCTTAACGAGCTCTACAATTCCATATATCGTTGATCAAATATTCCTGTAATACCCTGTATATATATATATATATATATATATATATATATTTATATATATAAGAAGGCGAGCACTGCTGAGTGTGCAAACGTATTGTAAATGATTAATAAATCATTACAATATTTTATATATATATATATATATGTATATATTGTAACGTCAAAAGTCCAATTAAAATGTTTCAGGCCACATTGGTCAGTAAACTTGCCGTAAGTTACAACGATTCCTTAGAACAAATTATATGTACAGTATATGCTGTCGCCCAAATAGGTATCTATGTTCGTACGCTGCGTTTATATCAATAACATTACCTTTGGTAACGACAACAAACGACCCTACGGATACCTGAAAAACACTTAACGTTTCCAGGTATGCTATACAGGATAGAAAAGACGCCCAGCTCAGCCTGTGCGCGTTGTGACCCCCACCAATAACGATCGTATAGTTGTTTACTACTGTGCCTTGCCTATGTTGCGTGGGAAAGGGTCTATTTTAAAAAGGACACCTCTAGCGTTTCTGTACATCTTACAGGTGGTAATTAAAGCCCATGTGCAAAAAAGACACAGTATCTAAACAACACGAAAAACGGCTCTAAATGAAACACAAGCTCTCCATGCGACCCGTAAAGGGCTTTTTAGTAAGGTGACACGAGAGGATACCACTAGCAGCACTTCCGCACGTTTCCGTACTAGTTTCCTGTAGTAAATCCGGGATATACATGCGCACATGGCGTCCTTTTCCCCCACAAAACGTTAGTTGCCAAACAGGCGGCTAGTAATTGCTGTATATTCGTCTTCCGTTGCCGAGATCCGAGTTTCAATGGCCCCACTTGATCGCTATGGCCACTGTAGCCACTTTTAAATTCTTTAAATTTATTTACTGTGATGTCGGTCGCCCTCCGCTTGTAAAACGAAAAGTTTCTAAGACCAGGTGAACCCTTTTGAGCAGAATGTTTAAGAACGAAATTAGGGTTCGAGAATTGTCTTCTACATACTGCTTTAGTTTCGACATACACCTGGTCAATTAAATATATAGAACGGCTTATGCGTATAGTCTACTTAGTTCAAAATATATGATTAAAAAGCAATCAGATCGGTAAATCGCCCGGGAAAGCAAGCCGGTTTGATATCCCCTGCAAACAAAAATTCCCCAATCTTTTTCATCATTTTTACTGGTTGCTTTTCCCCTCAATTTTCATATTAGAAATTTAATGTTGATTTGCCTTTAACCCTCAATATACGACAACTAGCTGCATGCGTAAACGTTGCTCCTAATTCGCGCCTACTTTAAATTCTTTCTCTGTTCTGCTAACTTGACAACATCGCCTGCCTTAATCTCAAAGCTCGACTCCTGTAAGACAGCGCCAGCATGTCCCACACGGCTTCATCCCCAGCCACGGGTCTTTCAAGCTTTGTTCTATCCTAGTTCACTCAGCTCATAATCCTACAACACACACAAAGACACACGCACTAACTACATGGATACGTTTCATCACATTTTCGGCCTTAATCTAGTTACATACTATGCTCGACTAACTTCTGTCCAGATAATGCATCTATTTTTGCCACTGTTATAGCAGGCGACTAGGTAACTCAAGTGCATGCGAAAATATTCGATCTAATGAAGAAATGAGGAGCGTTAGAACGCAAGCACACAACATGACAGGCTTGCAATTTGTGCTACGGAAGGCAAGCTTTTGCATAATAAAATACCTAAGTATTAACCAGATGATAACCTTACAGTAGAGTATTATGACAGATAATTAATTACACTAAAAAGAGCACAAATTAACCAAAGAAGAATGTTACGCGCCGACATGTGCCGCAGTTAGTACTACAAAGTGACGGGATCCTACGACTACTTTGCTTTGAATCGAGTAAGATACTGTGAGCTTGCTAATGCCCCGTAACTAACCCAACGTAACTAGAGTATCTAAGAAACTGAAAACTGAAACGTAACCATATAACCAGCGAATGGTCGCGTTGGTCTTTGTACGCGCCCGGACATATGCCAAAACATTTCAACATGTCATAGTGTAAAAACAGCGTTTAGCGCTAAAAATACACGTTTGCACGTAAAACATAACGTGGATGTGCTGCAGAAGTACGTAACTACGATGACACCGGTCTTTTGAAACCGGTGGTCTAACTCTTTTCTGCTCAACACATGGTCTACGGCTAGTTGATTACAATGTTAGTGACTGTGTTGTATCGGGTGGCGTGCTCATTGTCGTTCGCTTCGTAGGTTTTCAGCAGGTTGATAATCAGAAAACTCATACAGACAGAGCTCTCTCTTACTCTCGAAAATTGCGCATAGTGGTAGTGGAAGCTTTTTCGGCAGCAGGGTCGAAGCGCTCCATCCATTGTTCTGCGAGCGTCTATTGTCTCGAGTCGGCGCGAGCGCAGAAACCCAGCTTCTAAACGGGACCTTCAAGCTGAGAACCAACACTAATTACAGTGTGATGAATTTTTGAGTGGACTCTGTGTCTGTGTGTGTGTGCATAAGTGTGAGTCTGAGCGCGGCAGCATGAGTGTATGTGCGGCCTTTTAATCGGCACCGGCCGCGTGTCTTTGTTTCCAGCCGTTCGCCCTAGTAGTAGTAGAAGAGTTCTTCTTCTCTCCGCGCTGCCGCTGCTGCCACCACCAGCGATGACTCCTTCTCCTTGTCGTCGTCGTAGTCGTAGGGTTGTCGAGAGTTAAGCAAGCCGGGCGGAAGAAGAGTCCAGCACGTCCAGTGCAGGGCAGCGCAGAGCAGGCGTCACCACCACCAGTTCAAAAATGCCCGTCATCGCCAAGGTTCCTGCCATTCGGCCGAGGTCAAATCTATAGGCTTCAGCTTGGAATTTCCTGCCTTCCTGACTAGTTCATTCGTTCGTTTGTTGGCTGTTGGGCTGGTTGGTTTGCGTTCGAGACCCTCATAAAAGACACCGTCGTGCACCGTCGAGGTCTATTATTTCTTATCGGTATGCGACTGGAGCTGGCTGGAGGAAAACAGCTAGGCTGGCAGGCGACCACTCAGGCAGGCCGCCAAGCAGGCCATTGTTTGAGAGACGCTAACCCATTCAATTCGAACTGGAAATGGAAAGCTCGCCCGCCGACGGGTCGCATAGGCGTCTTTGGCGGCTTTGAGTTCTGCCCATCACCCCCGTTTCCCGTCTCACCCTGTCCTTCCCTGCCCTCACGCCTTTCCCGTCACCCCCATTGTCGGGGGTCCAAACACCCGCACACGTCGTTTGGGCGGGCCAGACGTCGTACGGCACCGCCGCGTCATCGGGCCTCGGGCCGTAAGTGCCGTAAAGGGGGGGGGACATCTTTGGCCACAAGCAGAAAGCAGCGACTGCAACTACCCCTTAGCCCACTGCCACCACCACCACCATCACTACCGGCGGTGACCCCCGGCCCACGGCCGCAACGCACCAAGTCGCAAGGCTACGACGCAGAACTACCTCTTCTCTCTCTCTCTCTCTGTTACCGTTCTACCGTTTCGTTTCTTTCCAGTTTTTTTCCTCCTTCTCCACTCAGCAAACACCACACAGCGAGAGAGGGAACAGCGGATGGGTGAACGCCAGAGGCGTTGTCTGGCCATTGCCAATGCTGCAACGCGCAGCAGTAATAGGGCAAGCAAGCTACCTTGCGCGTGCGTTGTTGAACGTTCAGCGGTTCAGTTGGCCCTATTCTTCTTTTCCTCTTCTTTTTCCTCTGCTTCTTCTCCCGCTCCTGCTGCTGCTCCTGCTTCTGTTGTTGCTGTCGGTCGTCTTGAATGAAAATGGCCGTTCGCAAGCGACTGGTGCGATGCCAAGGAGTTCTTGCAGAGCGGGCGTTAGTTGAGAAGGTTCCCGCCGGCGCCGGGCGCATACTTCGACTGGCGGGGGCGAGAGCAGCGTCGAGCGCCGGGTGTGGCCGCGGCAATAACAACAAACTCCGAACGACTTCGGCTTCACAGCTGACGTTTGGATAGCTGCATAATGCTGCCAGTACTTTAAAATAGCACAAGTGAAACCTTTTTCGTCTTCTTCATCTACTGCTCTCTATTGTGCAGACTACACTAGCTAGTGACGAGCTTAGAACGTTTGCATCTGCTTGTTATTCGACGACAACGTAGAATGGGTCGCGTATACAAATAGAATAGATCGTAGCAAAAATAACAAATGTGGTAGCCATTGTGATACTCATTGCTGGTATTCATTGTGCAGATCTTAATACCGTATACGGCGTTCGTTGCACACAAGTTAAAGCTGTATTTATATCTAGTAACTTAGTTCGTTCAATATATACTGAATATAATTCGCGAGTGCTTGCATGCTTTGCTACCTTAGCAACTACACGCCCGCATCATTGGCATAAATGAATATTATAGCTAAGCAACTACTCAGTGTATCGTGAATTCAATTTGATTGTAAATTGTACTGCTTATATAGGTATATATATCTGTATATATATATATATATATATATATAAACCGTCATAAATTAGGAACGCTGATCTCAAAAATACCTTGATTAAAAAATGCGGCAAAAGTAAGGGGTCTCGAGGTGGCCTATGCACATAAAAAAACTCGCAGTTTGGGGCGTGCAAATCAGGTGGTGAACCAGGAACAATTCTAGTGATTGGGGCCGGTCCATTTGGCATTTTGCTGAGTTCACTGGAAAAGTTTGCTACCGTTTGTCCGTTTTGTGTTTCATAGATGGGTCAGTTGCATAAGTAATTCATAAATACTTACCTTAGCAACGACATGCAAAATGTAAGCACTATGTCATTTAGCAAATTAGCAGCAAGTGTACGAGTCGGTTAAAGTGCTGGGATGCTCCGTTGGTACAGCTGGGTGATGCTGCTGGTTGACTATTTCTTATTTGGTAGTAAACAACTGTAAATAAATTATTTCAACTAACACTAAGTAACATGCATGCTTACTAAGTACGGCCGCTTACTAAGTAACACTCCGTGAACTGTGATGCTAGCTTATTACGCAGTCCGTGTGAAATACGGTTATCCTTGTGGCGAATAAAATATGGATGGTATAACACAATAGTGCTACACCATCGCACAAGTGTGACGGTGTGCGTCATTACCGAAAAATGTATCAGGGTTCAAACAAGACTGTGGAATTACATGCACGCGTGCATTATATGTCTACTTAGAACGCAGTTGCTCATAAGAGAGAAAAATATTTGTTCGCTTTTGGGATGGCCTTATAACGCGCGGCTTATAGAACCAACGCAAGTTCTATTAAGTGTTCTAGTAGAACCAGTTTGTCCAGGAAGTACTACCTTAGCGAAACATACTATTACCGAAGTTGACTAGTATTTACTCTGACTAACACAAACAGAAGAAACACGTCGTGTATGTAATAGTAATACGTGACCAGCAAATCAACCTACATTGGTAATTACAGTAAAGTGGTATGTTTCAGCTTGCTAGATATTCTTACGGTGTCAAGCCCGGTGGCGCGCTGCGTTTGCCTGTGCTTCGCGACCGGAGGAGACACATAGATGCGCGGGTTTGAGCCCCACCGTTGCACATTTATATTTATAGGGCTTTGTCTGTGAAGCAATGCGAAAAGCAGTCTTGTGGATGTTAAATCTTGGATGGGGGTCAGCCCAAAAAGTAAAAAAATATATATTTTAACGATGTCATGCTCTGTCTCTCTTTTTCTCTCTCTTTCGACCTTCTTACAATGTTATATATATTAAAAGATAGTCACGATCTGCACATATCAAGTCTAGCTTGAATAAACGTATTCTATTTATAATATTATCATTATTTACTTTACTCGACACTAGTTGTCTTCTACACCGCTTTACTCACCGCTCCAGCAAGAGTCATAATGGAGTGAGCGTTTTGTCAATGCCGATAGTCAATTGGTCAATAGTATTTAATGCTCTGCGAACAATATGAACGGATTCACGGATTGTAGTCCTCACGGTACTCAGCATTCAAGTACATCAAGCGATGGTACCATGTGCCTTGTGCTTACATGGCGGCTGTCGCAAACGACCCTATCCCAGGGGTTCCGTAAATGAAAGAGCTCTGGATCTCCTACTTCTTCTTTAAGCAGTAATGTCTCCAAATCAACTGTGAAAACAAAGTCTTAATAAAACAATCTCCAAATGAACTGTAAATTATTGGCTTCGTTCGCGGCTTTGCTAGTCGAATTCTATCTACATCGAATAGTTACTTCCATAACACGGGGGCACTCTTACTATAAGTATATGTAGCCGTTTCAGGCCCTTATTGGAATGCACAACACCTGTTTCATGTAGAGTACAAACACTACTTTAGTAACTTTATGTTTTGCGGGGTCTGATAAATCCAGCCACACTCTGTCGAGGCCATACGAGTAGTCTTGGAAGAGCCGTAAGGAAATGAAAAACTCTACCGCGGCCAGAGACAGTCGAGGAATGTTCTCTAGCCTCCGCAGGGTTGTGCCCTGTAGAGGGTAGCTAGGATTGACTTAATTGCTTCCTCTACATGCGCAGTAAGGTCGATGCTCATATAGTTAACTCATAATACGGAAAGGAGTTTACAAACTCCAGCGGTTGGCCACCGCGATGTATCGTATCACATCAGCGGGACCAGATCTTCCATATAATAGTTTCATTGCTTTGCATATCATAGTTTTATCATATTGTAAGCAGGTGCTACATAGATTCGTCTAGGGGATAATATCAATTACGCAATTAACATTGTCCCTTAGATAGCTTCAACCTCCTGTTGCAGACCCTGCATAGGTGACAACGAATTCCGTGGGTAGACCTATAATCCAGCTATGAGTCGTCCACCACTTCCGTCAGGCATAACCGCCAGCTGGTAATAACCTGACCCCATCCAACTGAATGGCCTCCGTAAGGAGAACAATGTCTTCTGAATTAAACATTCTGAATGGTAATACATGTATAGCGCTCTTTCATCCTTTACAGGGGCAAAGCAGCATACGTACGAACGGGGTTGTAGAGTATCGCGAAGCAGCAGCATCTTCATTCAGCCGCCACAATTAAGCAGGCCAGCGCCAACAGCGGATGATTCCGAGTTATCCTGGCGGGAGATCTTCTCCAATTCCGCAACCCATTCGTTGAGCTCTATCGTGAGCATGTGTATCACAGGGCAACTATGTGCTTTTACAGCGTTCCCAGCCGGTCCTGGAAAAGGGAGAAAGGTGTCTCCTACGCTGACACGCTCAAGCGTCTCGGCAGCACGGTCGACCCGACAGAATACAACGTCAAAGTTACAAGAGTCCAACGTTTAGCTAGCGGTGACATGCGATTGACAGTTGCAGAAACCGCAGAGGGTGCCACCGAGTCTTTCTTAGAGGCCCTTACGACCAAGGGGGTGCACAGGCCTCCCGGGATATATCAACACTGCGCAGGTTTATAATAAGAGACTTGCTTGAAGGAACGACGCAAGAAGATGTTGAGCACGCGCTAAGGCAGATTGTAGGCAGTGCTGCCCCGCTTGTGGTTAAGAAGCCTCAAAAGGGATTCCGTGACCGATGGTCGGCCGTGGTTCGGCTAAACCACACCGACCCCGCGAAGCTGGCAGAGACAGGAAAAGTCCAAATTGGTTGGGCGTCTTGCCCAATTTCCGAGTGAGTTAATGTGCCCACATGCCAGAGATGCCAAAGAGTTGGGCACCAGCCACGGACATGCACGTTTGAGTTGGTGGCAACCAAACGCTGCCGCAAATGCGGCGAACTGGGTCACGTCTCAAATGAATGCACAAAGGACCCCTCGTGCTATAACTGTGGAGTTGTCGGACACGCTGCCAACTCCTCCGCATGCCCAAACTACCGGTCTAAAATAATAGAGGCCAGGCGCGAACGAGGCGGCGCGGGCCTAGTCTCCGCGCCTCGGGTTACCGTCGCAGTTCTCCGAGACCCGACTGCCCACCCGAAATCCCCACCGAATAACGCCCAAGATGATCCAGATAACACAGTAAACGCGCCTGCTGAAGATGACGAGGGTTTTAGACAACCCTTGCGAAAGAGGACTATACGGTCACCGCCAGTGGACCAACGGGCTGCTAAGTCTCAAAATTCCAATGACGCAACTTAAAGTAATTCAAGTAAACTGCAATAGAAGTCGATCATCCTACCTAATGCTAGATGAGATTGCGACGAGAAGAGGAGCGGCTATCTCTTTTATAAGTAAGCCAAATGTTAAACTGGCCGAAAGAAGCCTATCAACATGGGTGGTAGACGACTGTAGAAACACGTGTATAATATAAAACACGTTAAACTGCTACCGAAAAACGGGCAGAGTTGCGGCTTCATCTTTCTCGTGGATTGACATAGACGGGATTGGCCGCTTTTGCTCATGTTATAGCAGCCCTAACGGAACGCTCGAGGACCTCGTAGAAATGCTACAAGACATAGAGTGATCAGCTAAGAGCTGCTCACTGCCACTGGTGGTTTTTTCTGGAGATTTTAATGCTGCTTTAACTACTTGGGGGTCTACCAACACTAACAGAAGAGGTACAGTGCTGCTAGAATGGCTACCGGCAGGGGACATGGTTGTCCTGAACAAGGGCTCGAATCCTACCTTCCACCGCCGGGGAATGGAATCGCACATAGACCTGACAATCTGCAAACGCGAGCATGCACCACTACTGTATAGAATATGACGTCAGTAAAACAACCACTTTAACACCCTCTCCGTTTTTAACAAGAACACCGAAGTGGAAGCCGCAAGATAACAAAACGCTCCGGGCCAAGCTAACAAAGATTCTAGACTCAAGAGGGAAACCCCAATGCGCCCAGGACTTGCAAAAAATTCTGCAAGAGGTCTGTAGCGAGCCGTTCAAAGACTGCGGACACTCTATGCGCTACCGGTTTGTCTTACCAAAAGACTGGTGGAACGAGGAAATTGCGTTGGCCCGTAGACGCTGCATCTGGGCCGAAGAAAAGCCACCAGGGCAAGGCGCAGCAACATAGATAAGGCTTGTGTCCTAAACCTTTATTGTGATTTTAAGCGCCTCAGGGCTTGTCTACGCAAAGCTATAGCGGAGAGCAAATATCGCTGCTGGAGGAAGTTCGTATCAGAGCTAGAGGAGGACCCATGAGGCCGGCTTTACAAGCTGATACGTGGCGTACCAGGAATCAGAAAAAAAGGCAAATCTTTCCCCTGATGAACGTGTCCGAGTAATTAACAAGCTTTTCCCTCAACATCCTCCATTCGACCGGTTATAGTATGAAGTAGTAACGGCCGAGGATTACATCCCAGAGGTAACCCCGGCAGAGGTACTCGCTGCGGGGGAAAGATTGAAGGCCGGTAAGGCACCAGGCCCAGATGGCATTCCGGTCTCGGCCACGAAAGTACTCTTTAAAGAGTTTCCTGACGTAGTGGCCACTGTAGCCACCCAAATACTCCGCAGCGGCTCCTTCCCCATGGCCTGGAAGAAAGCGGATCTGGTACTCATCCCGAAAGAGATTGACTTCTATAGGCCAATCTGCTTGGTTAGCACGCTAGCCTAAGGCATAGAATGAATATTAGAGTCCCGCGTGAGGTGCTTTGCAGAAGAGCACGGCCTCCTCTCGCTAACACAATACGGATTCCCGAAGGGCCGATCAGTCCTATCAGCGATAGAGCAGGTGTTTACTAAGGCGGAAGCCCTGCGCCAGTCCCCGCCTCGTACTGGAGGCTTGCTACTGGTTGTTTTGCTGGACGTTAAAAACGCATTCAACAGCCTGCCCTGGAAGGTAATCTTGGACACACTACTCAAGAAGGGAGTCCCGCCCTACCTGCGCCGAGCAATCTCGTCCTACCTGAGCGAGAGGCGCATAGTCAGTGAGGGTTTCGAGTTCGACATGACGGCCGGGGTTCCCCAGGGCTCGATCCTAGGACCCCTTCTATGGAACCTGGCGTACGATGACGCCTTACGTTTAGACGACCTTCCAGAAGGCACTGAACTGCTGGCATATGCGGACGACCTCGCAGTTGTGGTCCAGGCCCGCTCACCCCAGCAACTAGAACTAAGAGCCAATGACGCCCTGGCTGAGATCGCTGGCTGGATGAAGGGGGTTGCCCTGACACTGGCGCCGAATAAAAGCGAGGGCGTCCTCCTAATTGGGTCAAGGAAACGCACCTCCTTGAAACTAATCCTAGACGACCAGGAGATCAAGATTGTCAACACCGCCCGCTATCTTGGAATGCACCTAGACAAGGGACTACGGGGCACACCTCACATACGTCTTGTAGCAGAAAAGGCTACTAAGGTCTCACACCAGATAGCCCGGCTGATGCCAAACAACTATGGCCCTCGGGAGTCAAGAAGACGCCTTATTATGTCGGTAGCTGAGTCCATAGTTTTTTTGCAGCTCCGGTGTGGCCGTCAACCACACTGTCTACAGCCAACAATAGGGCAACGCTACGCAAAGCCCAAAGAGTGGCTGCTTTGTGTATCACGATGGTCTATAGAACAGTCAGCACAGCCGCCGTTCTTGTTCTGGCTAGCACAGTCCCCTGGGACCTGAAAGCAAATGAACGACGCCGCTTATGGGAAGACCCGAAAAATGAAAAGGCGGAGGAAAGGAATATCACACTTGACATTTGGCAGGTCGAATGGGATTCCATTCAGGACGGAGCGCCCGGGTACCGGGTAAGGACTCTGATCCCGGATATCAGGGCCTGGATGTACCGGCCAGGTGGCGAGTTGACGTTCTACATCACTCAGGTGGTTACAGGACACGGTGATTTCCAGTCATACTTGTTCAGAATTGGGAAAACCACATCTCCTTTCTGCAAGTACGGCCAAAGCGAATCAGAGGACACGTCTGAACATACAATTTTGTGGTGTCCGGAATGGGCCGGTCAGCGTACGGGTCTACCTAGGGCTGAAGACGGCACCCTTAGAACGATCATACAGCTTATGATTAAGTCACGCGACGACTGGACTAGCATTGCAAGCATTATGAAAAACATCATGCGCGCCAAGGAGAAGAAAAACCGTTACTGCACGACATCATACCGCGGGGCATCCCGGGATAGCTAAAGGCTTAAACTACTCTCCCCCTTCGATCGTTTGAAGTTATGTTTATGCAGTTCCCAATCGATTGGGGGATTAGGACATGACTGTTTTGTAGTGGGTTGCAGCAAAAAAAAAGCCGGTCCTGGAAGTCCTTCGTCGTCAGTTCAGCTTACTTGCACTGCCCACATGTTGTGAACTGTGCCTGCATTCATATGAGGCACGGGATCAAGACAATTACTACGATACAATCTGAAACATCCATGGTCACAAATGACACGATTTTGTCCCGGTTTCAGCGGGAGCGCACACTTTGCAGCGCACACCGTCACGTGCTGCCGGCGAACAGCTCACCAGAACTATACGTAGGCCATAGCAGTCGTTCTACGCACGATAACGCTGGTGAATTAATGCAGGTAAGGCGTCCTAGATTTAATCGATTGTGTGCACCCTTAAGTTATCTTATCTATATGATAACAAAAAACAGCACTCCGTGGATGCAAATGCGGGCACTTTCTCCTTTTACCACTAACCCCATAAATGTCCCGGCCTCGCCACCTATGTACGAAACAAGCTATGTGGTACAATGCAAGCGTGTGCGCATTTGACGTCTACCTTTAGATGATGAGAAATCGTAAATAAGTTACTTGGCATATTTAATTGAAAGAAAGCAATAATTTTATGAAGATATTAATTGAAAAATTCGAGGAGACTAGGTCGGTTATTGGTGTCAAACCATCGTTCCAACCGACATGTTCGCCACCAGTCCATTTAACGGAAAGCATCACGGTGCTTCATCAGAATGCTGCCGAAGATACAATAAGCACACACAGCAAGCATGCAACATTTCAAGAGGCACTATGCAACGTATTCTCACAAAATATTTGTGTCCTCATGTCCACAAAACCTAGTAAAGGAAGTTTGTCAATTGGGCAATTCAGCAACAAAAAGTAAACAATAAGTTCTCCAACAGAATCAACTTTAGCTAGACGTAGATCTAATGTTCATGTTGACGGCTTCGCAAACACGCAGCAATGCCGCGCTTGGAGTGACTAACCCCCACACGAGTTTCACGAGAATAAAAATGCTTCCCAAACATTTCACTGTTTGGTGCGGATTTTGGACTAGAGGCAATATTGGACCATTTCTCTACGAAGACGCTCCTGATAATGCACAAACAGTACCTGGGGAGCGCTATTAAGCGCATGAAAAAACCTTTTTCCCCTCAAGTGATCACATGCTTGTTATTACGAGACGCCATATTTCAGAGATTCAGCCACAACTATGCCAAGCTGTGAGCGAGAATTTCGTTAAAGTAATGCAAAAAGTGTTTGCAAAACTGAGAAAGGCAATTTGTATGATAGATATGCTGTTCCATACACAATTCCCACGCGTCTGCTTTCATAATGCATTTTACCGCACTTGTTGAGACACCTAGTCTTATCGCGCGACTTTATGGATGCTGGTAAACGCAGCAGCACTCCTGTCTCGTGTATTATGAAAAAGTCTGCCGCTAAATTGTGATAGCCTTTATGAAGGCTCAAGCTATGAGTTAGTTGCATGTGACGCTAGGACTAAATGCTGCGTAGCGAACTGGACAAAACCTTGGCGAGCTGAACGATTGCTCGCTCCGACAACAAGGAAGACTGCAGGCGCTTGCCCAGTGCTATCGACTGTATTGTACGAGGGCACAAAGAGATAGATGAACATATGATTCAGGCCTCTTGTATGGCGGTGAAAAATTGTTGGACTCTATAAGAGATCAGCGTAATATTGTTTGTCTGGAGACTCGTATCGCGTATAGAGCCTTAACGAGTAACATTGTGGATCACTTAAGCCGCCTCTTTGTTTCGAAGAGACCGCATTGACAGACGTTACTATTGATCGATGGAGTCAGCCACTCAAACCGAAAACGTCTTCGGCGTCGTCGTCGTCGTCGATGCTACTGCTGTCGGCCATTATTTCAATCACTTCCTTTGTTGAATGATTTAATAAATAGTTGCCTATCCATATTATCCGGGCGTGAGTATTTCAGTCCGTCCGCCACTTTAGATTACGGATGTATTACTCTACAGATCGAACGACTTGCATCCTCGTGAAGGCCGCCGATTGATAATGTGTAGGCACTTTGATGAAGCGACGAGACAATCGAGAAATGACGTTACAAGACAATCGCGTCCAACAATCGTGAATACAAAAGATATATTTTTTGGCCAGAAATACACTACAGTATGCGGTCGAAAATTTGGTAACAGAATGCTGCATATGTCAGACAGGACCTGTCAGTCGAATTCAGGCTCGCCCACTTGGTATCTCTTTTTTTTCTATATGGATATATTAGGACATTGTTAAGTATTGCGATAATTTTCTAACTCATGTTCGTAATGTATGTATGGTGCAACCATAGTATCCTCCATGAGTGGGCATGGGCATTTTAAGTATTGCTTTGTATGATTATGATGAGAAGTAAAAGTGAAGTGAACGCACGTTTTACTCTTGTTGCATGTAGCCTGATTACTAACTTAAGCTAAAATAATGGTCCTTCATAGCTAGCTATTAAGTCAGCTTTGTTAACCATGTGCAATGCTCCTACATCTTCTTTGTTAGTATCTCATTACGGATTTTAAATAAATAAAAACAAAATTAGTGAAACAAAACAGCTTATACTGACTATGTTGCTACTTTTCCAGAGTTTGTATGCCGGTATTTCTAAAAAGTTACTTAACAAGTGCATAATAGTAAAACAGAAGTATTGTATCAGAGTTAAAATACATTTAAATTTAATTCCTAGATGTCCAGAGACACGTACACAATTATTTATCTTTCTTCCAGCAATGTATTCACGCGTGGGTACTCGAATAGCATATACAAGCACAACTTTGTGTTGTCATTTTCTCGGGATCCTTTGTCCTCTCTGGCAAATGCAAGAGCTATAACCGTATCGTTCTGTCAAAACCTCAACGCGTCCTTAATGTATTTCATAAGCACAAAGCCGGATATAAATGTCGCCAACATTGTTGTAGCAAATTACCTGATCTGAGTAATTTATCCCAGACTTTCTCACACACACTTTCTCACTTGCTCACATACTACAAGCTATTATCCGGCTTTTGAATACCAGAAAATTGCTTAAAATAACTATGAATACACTTATGATAACTTTTTATTATCACAGGGACATGATTGGTGCGAGTGTCTGACACAGTCAGAGTTCAGAAGATTAACACTAAAAGCAGCAATTTAGTATGCCTAGGTCAGCATTAAATTGGTTGACGTATTGGGAGTGCTCGTTTTCTTCATCGTTGAATGCAAACTTTTGAGTATTGCACCCTTTGCGACGGCATCCTGAGGTCAACAGAAAAATATTGCATAAATCCAATACGCGATACATGCAACAGTACATAGCGCTGCTCCAAGAATATGACGCTTAAAGCGAGATTAAAGCTGAAAAAAGCCGCTGCTCGCCTTCCTCTTCTAGGAGCCCATCGGGGACTCTTCTTACTCAGGTCTTATTTCTCTTCCTTGAGACTCATCCACCTTCTTCGAGGAGCTGACCTATCTTATCAGGCCGACGACTTGCAAGCGCTCAACGAGTTGACACTCTCTACCCTCGAGGCTCTGCTTAACACATCTCTACTGCCTAGCGCACGGCAACAGGCATTGCTGCCCGTCTCTCAAGGAGGCCTCGGGGTTCCGAACTTGAAGACCTTGGCCGGTCCTGCCATAGTCTCATCCATGCTGAGCGCAGAAAACAGGGCAATCCCCTTTTTAGATACAGCAGGAGTTGGCCAGTTTAGAAGCCGCTTAGCCCAGCTTCAGGAGAACCTTGAGGCCCGGTGCGGAGGCAGGCCTGACAACATACTATCCCAGCGTGACTGGAGTGCCCCGTTGCACGCTGAAGTACAACGACGGCTTTTTAATGAAGCTGCCGACGACACGACCAGAGCTCGCCTAAACGCCGTTTCCGCCAACGATTCAGGCGCCTGGTTACACGCGCTTCCTGGTGCACCCATAGGAATCCTTCTTGATGACGAAGCGATTCGCATAGCAGTAGGCCTAACACTGGGCACAGACCTGGTTAGCTTCCATCGGTGCCAATGTGGTCACATCGCCGACAAACTGGGACATCACGGCCTATCGTGTATCATCAGCGCAGGCCGACGCCCTCGACATGCCGCTACCAATGAGACCTTCAGCAGAGCCCTTAGGTTATGCGGTCGTCCGTGCATCCTCAAACCACTGGGCCTCTGCGTGGAGGACGGCAGACGTCCAGACGGGATGACACTTACACCATTCGAGCGAGGCAAAATGCTGGTTTGGGATGCAACCGTTACCGACTCCCTAGCACCTTCTATGGTCGGTGGCGGCGCATCCAAAGCTGGTTATGCAGCCCACCTTGCGGAGACCAAGAAGCTAAGAAAATACTCATCAATTGGGTATCCACTTGACTTCTGGCCTCTTGCGTTTGAGACCTTGGATGCTCCTAGTGTTCGGACCAGACAGCTGATCCGCAAAATCGGCACTATGTTAAATATGTCAACCGGTGATAGCAGATCGTCGTCCCTTTTTAAACAACGTCTGGATCTTGACATACAACGTGGAAACGCAGCCTCCGTTCGTGGTACTCTTCTGAAGTGGTTTCGGCCTAGCCTAGACGAAGCGGACACGTGATAGTAACAATACACACCCGCTAGGCCCATTGGCATAACTAAACTTCTGTATATGTGCCCCACATACATATTGTAATACACGAAAAATAAATGACTATATATATATATATATATATATATATATATATATAAATGACGTTTATTTTTGCTAAAGCTTTTTGCGCATCCTGTCAGTTGCATGCTCGATTTGCCGAACTCGTGCAAAAGTAAAGATTCACTTCTAGTGTTCATTCAATACATTCGAAAAGTCGGCTAAAATGATTTGTCTAACAGATCGGCAACAATTCGCTGCAATAACACCAACAACAAAAACAGGCAAAAACACAATAAGACACGAAGAGCTACGCTACTTTGCAATGTTTGTCCTTGCCTTTTAAATGTCTATAACATTGTGATACAACGATAACTTTCCAAACTCTGCGGCTTACTTTCGGGTGCGGGGGGGGGGGGTAGTGTTTTACCGCGCACGCTATTTAGTGCAGCTGTGAGCCTAACACCAGCTGGTGGTGTGCTGTGATCTGTGTAGCCGCCAGTTGTCGGTGTTCAATGTCGGGCCATACCTGTCTATCTAATGTATGCGACCGACCCAAAGAGTTTGCAAAAACGTTCCCAGGAGGCCGTTGGCTGGAAAATGGCGTCCTTGGTCAATACAGCTTCAGCCTTCAACTTGAGAACCAACAGTGCTTTGAACGCGGCATAAAACAGCACAGCCGAATACGTCGCGTGACGGCCTTACTTCTCGCTCGCTCCCTCGGCCATCTATGGTGAAGAAGATGAAGAACCGTTCTCCTCACGCCACACTGCGGTAACGAACGAATTGCACCGGCGGCACATCTTGGCGGCGATGCTCTGCCATAGACGTGATACAGATAGCATACCACGTTCGGCTGTAGCAACGCTGTGATTCGTGTTGTGTTCCCGCTACAGTACAGGGTGCCGCAACAGAACATATTGTGAATACAGGTCTGTCGCTGAGGCAGAGGCATCAAACTCATTGATGATGATGATGAGAAGAGAAAGAGAGAGAGAGAAAGAGAGAGGCATGCTGTTGTTCTCTACGTTTTTGTTCGTCTAGCCTGCACACACAGGCCTCCTCAACGTGATTCTTTACGGCATGGCGTATCTGCTAGCCTTGTACGTCTCTAATGATAAAGCTGTAAGAAGAAAAGCCGAACGTATGATATGCAAGAGATCCATGCACTCCGATCATAGGAGTCTCTCCGCCAGCCAATGTCATTGTGAGATCCTCCGTATGGGAAGGCATCGATTGCAATTGAGTTGGGTCGCATATCGTACGCTCATCATTCAAGTAGAGGTTCAGCACGGTAGCAAGATACGTAGACACAGCAAGCGCCAAACGCAAGCATAAGTCGTGCGGTGGTGTTCTTAGGGTATATTTTTGTCCGCGATATTATGCGGTCCACCGCATTGGCATTGTGAGATAGAGACGCACAATCTCGCTCTCTCTCTCGGACAGATGGAAAAAGCCTCGCAAGTTTTATAAGGTGCACGCCTCTTATAAAGCTCGCTTGCGGGTGTTCCTTGTTAAGCGTTCGGTTTGCCTGATTATCATCTAGTTTTGCCTTGGTCGCGGCCAGCTCTTCGACAATGCGATTCAGCGATAGCATGAGGTCGATTATTTGTATGCGTATTTTGGCAGGACGCAACTTGTTGTGACGTGCGTCTACGTGGTGGTGGTGGTGGAGTTGCATGCGACCGGCTCGATGTTTTAGTGACACCTCGCTGGGTTTGCCTTAGGTAGACTACTCGCGTCGTAGATTATTAAGTCGTCGGCATCCAGGACGAGTTTGTGTCCGTTCGCTGTTCCGTTAACCGGCCAGCGTTGGGCTACCAGATTCACGTATGCGTCAGCCGATGTGTTTTCTACGAAAACTCTGGCGCAATATATCTCAATCGACAATTTAAAGGTAGCAATACAGCTGGCTGGCGAAACGCTTGCACTGTGTTGTTTCTCTAGCGTGATGGAAGGGAAAACTGCCGGCAGCCACGGTTCGCGATCGGCACATACTGGTCGAACCATTGCAATTCTCTCGGGGCCTCTAATGAGCATCGGAACCTTTTGTCGGATATAATCACGTATAGCAGCGAATGCAGGAACGGTATTCATTTAATGCTGTTTCCGAGTCAGTCCTTTTTGCTAAGCTACCAAGGAAGTGATATGTGCACTTTTCGTACTGCGCGACTTGGCAGAGCTCATCAGTGACGTAAAACCTCTGCAACATATTTAAAGGTCTCCGGCTATACCTGCGGGGAGTGGCAATGTGTTTGATAATGTGTTTTTTCTATATATGGTGCAACCGAAACGGGACCGCGTGTATAGATCGTGGCTAAGAGACGCACCAAATCTGTACAAAGCCTCAATATTCACCCTAACGGTAATTTCAATAGACTTGATCTATTACTAAGTATATTGTCGCCCAGCCAAAAGAAAATATTAACATTTACTGCTTGTCAACTATAAAGATGTATCCTGAGCCGTCACAGCCCCCAAACGTTTACGACAGAGCTTAATATGACAGAATGCTTGAATAAAGAAACATAGTCCCCGCGACTAGGCGTTGCTGTATGAAAACACACGTTGTTTGATGTTATTCGCGTTGCAGCTGCAAAGCACCTAAGTTAGACGCGTCGTGAAGTCGAGCCCGGTGGCGTGGTGGCTGAAGTCTGCGCCTCGCGACCAGAGGAGATACATAGGTGCGCGGGTTCGAGCCCCACCGTTGCCCCACATCTGTATTTATGGGGGCCCGTCTATGAAGCAATGCGAAAAGCAGTCCCATGGACGTTAAATCTTGGCTGAGAGTCAGCCCCGAAAGGAGACGCGTCGTGGTGGTGACATGCAATTTGAATATGCCGCTTTTAGACAGTGTAGGAATCCGAATGCGCAGACGCTGCTGTAACGGAAAGGAGAATCAGACAATTGTGTGTCCCGTCTAATTGACACGGCAGTGCTTTATGGCGTTTTCATTACAAAACTTAATTGAGGAGTAGCGACGTGTTATCAGATTTCTCGAATTGCGGACAGTGTTTAACCGGCCGATATTCATCGTCGGATGGTGGCCGTATACGGAGGGGAGACTGTAACTGGCCGGGAGTGTTAGAACGACGACCCGAAACCAGGCCAGGCAATCACGTTAGTTAGGGCCAAACTCGCCGACAATGTGAACGACGTGGTAAGAAGTGACTGCTGGCGCGTCACAATGCAAATGATGTCAGCACGAAGTTGGTAGTAATCGTGGAGGCCAATTTTGGAACCGTGTGGAGACCTGTGCACGATAGGTTGGGTTGTCTGAAGATGTGCGCACAGTAGGTTCCGGAGAAGCTCAGCAAACCGCAAAAGGAACTGCATATGGGTCTAGCACTGGGGAACACCTGTCCGATTCTCGAAAAAACCGCATTTTTGGAGCGGACCGTCACTGGTAACGAGAGTTGGTGCTGTACAGCTGGACAATTCGACTTGCGACCTTCATGTGTCGAATCCGCTAAAAACGTATCTCAAAGGGAAGTGCTTCAACTCGAACAACAATCTGATGAACACCGTGAGGGACTGGCTCTTGCCGCAGCGATGGGAATCTGGGAACAGGCAATTCTTCGGCTCGTGACACAGTGAGATGGTTGTGCTCAGATTTTGGTGATCTCGTTTAAATAAATACTTCAATTATACACACAATGCCATGCCTTTTCTCTTGAACGCACTCATACGTTTAAGGTTAAGCTTAGCTGATCGGTATATTGTGTCGTTGTCTTTATTATTACAAACAAGGCAAAATTATACTTCCACAAATAGCAGTGTAGTCGTGGCTGATGAGATATCGGTTGGAACGTAAGCTTTTGTGCGTGAGTTGCCGCTAGGCGCAATTCCCAGATTTGAGAGTTCACGCTAAAGAAATTTGGGAATCATGCGGAGATGACGCGGCGTACATTACGGGCCTTCTGTCGAGAAACATGTGCCCGAATATGCAATCATGTACAAACGGGCTAGACTGTTTTCTAACATGAATAAACTTGTTGACTCTTCACCCGTTAACTATCGGCAGCCTCCTGAACGCGGGTCGAGTTATCTTTCATGCTTAATTTTGTGGACCACACAATTAAGTAATATTTATATGAGCGACCGCACAGTAGTCAATACTATTTTTGGGTTTAGCTCCAGGTTACACTTAAACTAGATTGCCAGTAAAGACGAGCCATAAGGGTCGAACATAGAAGCAACGATTGCCGTCGGGACATTGATGCCTTTATCGTTGCCTCAATTGACAGAAACATAGATAGCTACCCTCGGGCACGGCCAGTAGTGGTTTCAAAAAACGTACTTTTTCAGCGTTTCCGACTGTTGCTGTTGCGTTAGAGGCGGTCCCGTTCAACAACTCAGCCAAAGCTAGATTGTCGGCTTGCTGAACAACATTCGTCTGCGGCATGCCAAAAGCATACTAAACTGTCCGCTTGAAATGCGCTGAAAAAGAATCCTGACGCATACGTCATATACAATACGGTGCTCGAATACGTTTACAGTACAACGTAATTAAATACATTTGGCAACAGGTTATGTCGGTCCACAAAAAAAAAAAAAATATATATATATATATATATATATATATATATATACGTATGTATTAAGCAAGCAGCATTGTACAGGCTTCGCCTGCTTAACAAGCAACTTGCACATGTGCGTGCGTTAGGAGATATGACAGTGCGCGAAAACAAGCTGGGGCCTGCATCCGTTCAAAAACAGTTACTGCTCATTCTACTACCGCCACTGCTGCAATGATAGTGGCGGCGTCTATGATGATGGGGATGACGATGCTGATGATCAGGGAGATGGTGATTATCAGGGTGATGTTGGTGATGATGAAGTCGTCAATGTTGATGACTCTCTGTGTGTGTGTGTGTGTGCGTGTTATTATTACAGTGGCAACCCCAACGTCCAAACGGGGTGCTTGGATTGCCGGAGGCATCGATTGC
This sequence comes from Dermanyssus gallinae, assembly GCA_003439945.1. Lineage (NCBI taxonomy): Eukaryota > Metazoa > Arthropoda > Arachnida > Mesostigmata > Dermanyssidae > Dermanyssus > Dermanyssus gallinae. Next base: position 152,600 of record QVRM01004754.1, read on the forward strand.
AGCAGCAGCTGCCGACCGCCCGTCCGTTCCCCCACTCGACGACCATCGTGGCTGTGCACCGCGGTGATCGGCAGTGGGGGCGGCAGTGGGAGCGGCGGCGGCGCCAATGCAGGCCCGAACGAGAGCAACCCGGCTGAAAGCCGGCTGGGTAGCGCCGTTCGCCCCACCCTATCGCCGAGTCTGTTGTCGTCTGTGAGTCTCTATGTGGTCATATCAACAAGAGGAAAAACGACTGCTACAGTACACCCAATACTACCACCATCACCAGCAGCACCACCACCACCGCCGCCACTACCGCCTCCGCTGGTGTATCGAGCGCCGCTACAGTCATAAATGGCGGGGTTATCCCAATGCGCTGTCGCGCTCCTGTTGTGAAATTATTTTGTCGCAACGACGGGAAAGCGGCCAGGGCGCAAAGCGAGGCCTAGCAGCAGTGGGAGCAGTCATAGTGAGTACTACGTTCCACCACTACGACAACGAGATATGGGTACACTGTGGGACGGCGTGGTGAACCACCCCACCATCGGCCCACCATCGAGTATCGCCTAAAAAGGAACTTTAAGAGTTGGCGAACCGTGGGGGGGGTCACGACGGCAACAACGTACATACGACCACGTATGTACATGCTGTATGTGCTCTGCTACGGCTGCTTTTCCGACAACGACGACGAAAAACACAGTAGCTAGGACTACAACGACAAACTACTACTACTACTACTACTACTACACTTCTAGCAGACCAATCGACGACCCTGCTAAAACATGGCGCTGAGTTTTGTTGTTGGGGAGGTGGGAGGGTGATCGGTCGGAGAGGAGAGAGTGTGTGACACGGCCCAACGACCGAACACAGAAGAGATAAGAACCCACAGTCTGCCCGGGTAGACGCTTGGTCTGACGTCTGTAGCGCCAAAAGACAGCCGTTTGTAGCGTCAATACACAGTACGGAAGCGCGCCCGGGAGGCGTAGCCAAATTGGGTGGGGTGAACAAAATAATCGTCATGATCATCATCACCACCACTACTACCACCACCATTGTCGCCGTCACCGTCGTCGTCGTCGTTGTTGTTGTTGTTCTCGTCGTCGGCGTCATCATCATGGGTTTTGTTTGGGCTCTTGTAGAGGTGGGCGTATACTGCAGGCCCGTCCGCATTTGCAAACGTTACACATGGAGCACGCACACATGCCACACACACGTTCCTAAATACATACACAATAAACACATCTACACGACGCATCGTGTAGATGTCGGTGTAGCGGCTTCTCACCAGCCACTTTCTTGCCGTTCTCTGTGTTTGAGCCCGCTAGAGAGCCCGCTAGTCTTATCTGTATCGTCTTCTGACGGCTTGATGGCAGGCAGGGTAACTACTAGCTTGGCTAGGTGACTAGGATGACAGAAAATAGCGGGAAAAGCAAATACCTACGTAATGTCTTATTGCTTCGAGGGTTTACTGCTGTGAAAGCAATAATTAAAACTAGTTAGTCCCCATTTAGACATTTTGAGACTCTTGGCTGGCGCATGGCTGAGATGAGCTTAGTTTAGTTACCCGATCCCAGAGCTAACCTTATTATTATGTGCGAATAGTGCCCTCTCTATATTCGAACTTGTTTCTGGGTTTATGCCATGCTGTATGCGCACATGGTTTGCTACTTAAGTAGAGTTCATCGCTTCTACTCTGTACCGTCTTTGGAAAATCAATTTTCGGATACAACGTAAACGATCGGTTTGGTTCGGGCTACTGTAAAATAAAAAATGTAAACTCTTGTCCTTGTAGACAGCATTTTGAATTGATCGGCTCAGTGTTTAAATCAATACGTACCTGAACGGCCAATAAGACTTGTTCCCCTCTTTGCTTCAACATTAAGCTGTTAATTCCTTAAACTCGTGTACTTGAATTAATACATTTTACTGGAGTTTACGCTTTGTTTCTAAGAATATAAATTAAGTTGGCTGTTCAATGCATAAGGAATCTATTTTCACCTCCTACTTTTCAAAGGGACAAAAATCATTTCGAATCAAATTACCTAAGTACTTTATTTTCTAGTAGATGAGTACATTACCCACAAGACGCAATTAAATATGTAATATTTAAGGTCCCATGCTAAAATAAAATTTGAAGTTTGCGATGCAGTTTACTACTGGCCCTGGCCCGGGAACTCATATCCACTGTATAAATTGCGGCATAAAACTGAAAACGGTACAACACGTGGCTTTGGAGCGCAACACCTAGGGATAACGTGATAAAGAATGTTTCTCATATCTGTTACGTACTAAAAACAGTATTCACGACACTATTCAGGAAACGAGAGGTGTCCTATGAATAGGAGAGATCAGAATTTAAATGAACGTCTAAATTACTTGCCGTTAGGCCTTGCAACGTCGTCAAAACATGATAGGTATTCCCGAAAGCGCGGATAAATCAGGATAGCTCATCATATGTTTTTAAAAACTCGGTTGGTTTGGAGCAGATTACCTTAATTCTTGCATTTAGCAAGGAAGATAATCACTCTTCTATTTAAGGGTAGGCGTGATAATGACAAACAGGATTCAAATCTTTACAGTGGAGTGGCGTCGGAACGTACATCTTGCGCACGTCATCACAAGCAGATAATCTTGACGATGATTGTCTGCAAGTTGATTATTCGACGAATCCGTCGAATTCCGCCGCGATTCGGCTTTAGTAAAGGCCGTGGCACTCGCGATGCAATCCACGTTCCCAGTCAGAAATCAAGCTAGCTGTGGCACAATCCAGAGGTCATATGTATGCAGTCTTAATTAACTTCGTCAAGGCCTTGGGAAAGCCCCTCGCCATCTGCTGGTTAAAGCATTCTAACATGCAGGAGTGCGTGGCTCTCGTCTATGTGTAATACCAGGTTTATTTGATGAAGACACTTAGTTCATCGATGGTGATCATAGTGTATTAGAAGCTAAGCAAAATGTGGGAAGTCATTAGGAAGACCTGCTAAGCTGCGTCGCATTTACCCTTCTTGCGCGCATTGGCGGTTTCGTTCGATATGAGCACCAAAAAGCCGTTGTGGTGATGCAGATGAAATCTTGGTAGCTCATGGCGACCTAGGTGCCATCAGACGCAAAATCGGGACTTACGATAAACTCCAGGAGGACCAAACCTATTAAATTCAGTCGTAGAGGTCGATTGGCTGCCAGAGACGTTAAACTTTGCTGCGGCCAACCATTGGATTTTGTTCAGTCTTTCCAGTGCCCTAATCTCACTGACCTTACTGACATTTCACAGGAACGTCCACAGCGCATTTAAACGAAACAGTACGAAAGGCAACGTTCTCTCAGTAGCGAGGCTCTTCGTGCTCAAAATCGTGTTCCGGGGTTGATGTATGGTGTGGAACCACCTCACGCTGGCAAATGTTAACCAGGTTGAGATGGGTTTGTCATTATATCTGAAGCGTGTGCTTTGCTTGTTTATCCGAGCAAGGGGTCGCTTTGTGCATCTCATGTAAAGCTGTTTGCCAGCTACTGAAACAATCTGACTAAGGCTGAAGATGCCGTGTACGGTGCCTTACGAATGTTTTATTTTAGAGTGGAAAGCTAGAGTCGAACAGGCCAGATGGGAGGTCGTGGCTTTGGACGCTTTCAATGCCCTGTGCATTTGGTCTGGTCATGCATGTGGCAGTTGCTACGTAGACATCAGATACATGGTGCATGGTTGTGATTACCTGGTATGTTTAAACGCTGCCTTTTACGAAGAGTTGTGCATCTGCCAGTTCTGTCTGCAGAGGTGCGCCACAGTACCACGCAGTGAAATGCGCAGCACTGGAGCAAAACGCGTTGCTTATCTTGCCGCAAGCGTGAAGAAGATAAAACATTATGAAGAAACCCCTATGGACTTTATAACATACTTAATTTGGGTAAAATAAACATGACTGAATTAAATAATCACTCTTTGATTAAAGAAGAGGGCCTTTTGTGTTTACTGTGATCTCAGTTACGCACAATGTGTGCTATGATATGCACACGGTGCCACAAAAATAGATATATGAGGTATAAAAATTAGAGTAGAGATTACAATTACAGTTAACAACATTAGTTGCGACACGACAAGACTTTATCGATCAGCATCAACATTTGCGCGGATAATAATTCCTGTCAATATTAGAGACGTAGTAAGTTAGTACGTACAACTACAAACGAGGTAAATAGTCCGGTGTGAGTACTTATGGGGTACTACGCGGATAATATGCAAGTGTTTTTACACCAACGTAAAGCTCAAGTAGAGCCTTTTGCATCGTTTTTTTTTATTATTGATACTGTTTCCATTGCAGTTGTTGTGGTTGCGTTGTCGCTGGTGCTGCTGCTGTTGTCGCTACAAGAAATCATCCTGTGCAAGGGTTAGCATACGGCGGCTTTCGGACTCCGGCGGGGTGAGTGGCATCGCTCCATCAGCGTCGGGCCCTCGAAGAGGTAGATCATTGTTTCTGGCTGCTAGCGGGAAAGAACCACTAGGTGGGGGTGTTACGGAAGAGTAGGTACGTCTATCTGTGTGAGGTCTGGACAGCGTCACATGTCGTAGCGTCGGAGCGACGGACAACAACAAGATCAATGCTTTGTCGTGTGGCCTACCTCGGATGAGGGCCTGGATTGATTAGAGCAGCAGCAGCAACATTGGGGGGTTTGGATGCTGCTGCTGCAAGTAGCCGTCGTAACAGAAGTAGCAGTGCTTCATCACCTACGTCAACCTGACGGACTGGGTATTTATTACAAGAGCAACGTCGTGGCCCTTTATCTCTGCAACAATGCTTGATAGCTGGGGCTAATGACGCTGCAGCAGCTGCCAAGCATGCAGATACACAAACGTATGTGTATCTGCGAAGTATTAAGCATTTGAGCGTAGCCAGTGCACGTAATTGACTTTAGCTTAGAGAGAAGAGAAGAGATAATAGAGATATAATAGTGATATATAGATATATAGTGTATATAGAGAAGATATAGATAATAGAGAGAAATATTATATATACATAGAGATATATATTATAGATTAGGAGTAGAGATAATAGATAAGATAGACATAGATGAGAAGAGAGAGATAGACAGATAATATATATATATATATATATTAAATATATATATTATTATCTAATATCTATATATATATATATATTATATATAATATTATACAGGTAGTTCAATAGTTTCTTAGAATGAGCTTTTTAGAATCGAATTTTGGGCGCGCTTCCTCCTCCACCGCTATTAGGCTTGCAACTTTCGAACTGCTAGCACCCTCAAAATATGATGGTGATTTGGCCGTTGCGGATTTCGTTTGGGTAGCTTTTCTTCCCGTGGCAACGTATCGGCGTGATTTTAAAAATGAAGAAAAAAGAGTTTTGAGTTGTTATCAGCATTTTATTTTAAAGGTTGGAATGCGAACCCAAGTAAAAATTGGGTTGGACGAGACGTACGGTGACTCTGCGCCATGTTTTGCCACTGTTTCCAACTGGATTAATGTGTTAAAAAGAGATTGCAGGAGCACCGATAATGAACTACGTCCAGGAGGCCAAAAAGCGGCAACTGATGAGGAAAACATAGAGAAAGTGCAAAACATCGTTGGCACAGATAAGCGAATGAACATTAAGGAGATAGCGGAGGCATTAGGAATTAGTTTAGGTAGTGTGCATTGTATCCTATACGAAAACTTGAAGATGAAAGAGCTCAGAGAAAAATGGCTGCCGCATTTGCTCAACCAAGGCCAAAAAAACGCGCCTGTTTTCGCTTCACAGCGAAATTTGGCCAAGATGTCGAACAATCCGTCGGATTTTTGGCGCAGATGCATGACCGTCGATGAAAGCTGGGTCCATCACTACAATCCCGAGACCCAAGAAGCATCTTGCCAATGGTGTGCACCTGATGAAGGACCTCCGAAGAGGGTGCGGACAACGGCATTGACCGGAAAGGTGATGGCTACAGTTTTTTAAGACCAACGTAGAATAATGCTGGTCGACTACCTTGAGAGCGGTAAAACGATCACAGGAGAATATTATGCAAGACTGTTGGACTGCCTTTAGCAAGAACTCATCGTGAAACGGCCCGCTTTGCAGAAGAAGGTTGTCCTGTTTCACCAGGACAATGCTCCTGCACACAAGTATCGGCAAGCATCGGCAAAACTGGCCCAACTGAGGTTCGAACTTATTGAACAACCTTCCTATTCTCCAGACCTGGCCCCCTCTGATTATTTCCTCTTCGAACATTTGAAGAATAGTCTCGGTGGAAAGCGTTTTTCCAGCAATGAAGAGGTTAAGGCTGCTGTCAATGCCTATTTTCAGTCTAAAGACGCGGAATTCTACTTAAGAGGTATAAAAGCTCTGAAATCTTGGTGGGAAAAGTGTATTGAGCATCTCGGGGAGTATATCGAATATATAAATTTAAAAACATGATTTGGAAAATTCTTGGTTTTCATTCTAAGAACTTATTGAACTACCTGTATATGTATATATATATATATATATATATATATATATGCAGGGTCATTCATATTGTTGTGCACGCATTTCGAGGTTTGATAGCACTCGGCAAGAAAATAAGTTTTCCCTTTGGAGGGAAGACGTGGAAACGTCTTGTTTAGGAGAGAGAGTGAAGTTTATAAAAGTAGTTTTTCTGCCTTTTTTTTCCTACATAGTTGTGCGAAATCTCTGTTTGCGGGAGAACCAGTCAACGCATGAAGGAACCGATTACACCGGCGTATTCGAGGAAAATTCTGCACAACAATGAAGACACTTCACTAGCTTGCGTAGCAAAAAGTTAATACCCAGATTAAGGAAAGTCATGAAAAGTCGATATTTTACGTTAACGCCTTTTCATGAAAAATCGTAAAATTTTTCCATTGCGACCAAAAATGTACGTCCGAAAGACCACGCAGTAGCAAATTTAATGCCCATCATTTTCGTATCAAGGTGATGGTGCTGGCCGTAGTACCGTCTTCTCGAGATTACTTCACCTAAAACGTTTTTTGGGCTGGCCCTCAGCCAACATTTAACGTCCACATTTTCGCTTTCAAATTTCTTCGTAAGACAAGCCCCATAAATGCAAATCGGTGCAACGACGGGGACCAGATCCGTGAATCTATGTATCTCCTCGGGTCACAAAGTGTACGCGAATGCATCATTCCACCGGGCTCGACTAGATTACTTCACCTGGCCATTTTATCATGCCATTATGGCTGCTCTACTCTGTATGGCAATTATTTTCGCCTCGAATATATATATATATATATATTTGAGACGGAGGCCTGGATTCGCACGAGCAGCAGCAACAGCAACATTGGGTTCTACGGACGCTGCTGCAAGTAGCCGTCGTAATAGAGGTAGAAGTGCTTCATCACCTAACGAATTACGTCAACCTGACTGGGTATTTATTACAAGAGCAACGTCGTGGCCCTTTATCTCTGTAACGCTTGATAGCTGGGACTAAAGCCAGTGCAGAAGCTGCTAAGCATATATATATATATATATATATTCCAAAAATCTGTTACTCCCTTTAATAGGAAGACGTCTGTTTATGCGTGACCGTGTCTAACCGTCCCTTTATTCTGATAGGTTTAAGGCATGCCGCATACCGTGAACAAGCGGCTGGCTGGTTGGCTTGTCATCATGCTCACTGCGGTGATGCGCGTGGAAGTCATGGTAGTGTTTGTGGTAGCAGTACCAACAGAACACAACTACAGCAGTAGTTGTAGTGGTACTTATGGAGAGTAGAAGTAGCAGTACTCAAAGCCACATTGGGGTGTCGCTATTTCTGTGCTGGCCTAGAGGGGCTAGCCAAATTCCCTCGGGCATTGTCTTCCCTGTTTGCCCCAGTTAATCCTTGGACCTCCGCCTTTGTTGTGTTCAATGGAGTGCCCTTGTTGCAGTCGCCGTTTGCTGCTTGCGTCAGCCTTCCAACGACTACGACGAAGGCAGCCGAAGCGCTGGAGGCTGGAGGGATCCGCTCCGGCGGCTACAAACCCTTTTTCCTTCTTGCTTTGTGCTCGGCAAACAGCTATCGAACGTCGTTGTCTTTGGGTCCGCCAAATTCATTCTTGCGCCGAGACCTTCTTTTCCTTGCCGACCGCTTGCCCAGTCAGAGCCCGCTTCGTTTCTCCCTCTTTCTTCCATCGTCTCTCCCTATCTCTCTATTACATTGCCTCTCTCTCCCTATTAAATTGCCTCTCTTTTCCTATTGCATTGCCTCTCTCTATATATTCCTTCGTCTTTCTCTCTCTCTAACTATTTCTCTTTGTCATTTCTTTTTTTGTTCGCTCTCTTGTGCTAAGTCGTGTTTTTTCCTTGAGTTCGTCGACGGCAGTGAACGCAGTGCGTACACGCGGTTGTTTGCATATGACCCCCTGGTGGTTCCCGGCGAAGACAACAACAACCACGGCGACGACGACGACGACGACCTCAGACGAGGACCCGATGAGCGGTGAACGGTGGTGCGGCAACGCCACCAACGGCGGCGCTGGTCCGCGCCGTTGCCAAGCGAGCGCGGCGCATTGGCGTCGTGGGGATTGTGTTAAGAGTTGTGTTGCGCGTGAGTCACTGTGTGTGTATGCGCCCGTCACTATCGAGTGGCTGGGTAACAACAACCCAGCCCTTCGATAGTGACGGTGGGGGTATATGATAGGACGGTGGGAGGGGGGGGGGGAGGGTGGAAGGTCGATGTAGGAGGACGTTTGTTAGTTCTCCTGTCGAGCGGGGGTTGGGGCACGTGGACGAGTGTGCGCGTGTGAGCAAATCCGGCCTTGTAAAGAAGGCCGGATGACGTTGGACTCGTGTGAACCCGCGGCGACGACGTGATGAGCCCGCAAGGCCGAAGGCAATTGTAATGCGAACTACCTTATCGTTTGTTGTTGTTGTTGTAGTTGCAAGATAAGCGCTTACCCCAGCGGCGATGGCAGCAGAAGTAGTGGTAGCGCTGCCCCCGCGGCAGCTGTAGCTGCAAGGTTGCGATTCTATGGCGGCTCGTCGGGGTTTGGCAACTAGCTCAATGGGAGGAAGGGTGGGGAGGCGGGGGGGGAGATCTGGTGAGGGCGAAAGTGCACCAGACTAAGACGTCCTGTGCAAATGGCTCAAGTAATTAGACTCACTCGCTCACTCGCTTGCTTGCTAGGCTAACCTGAAGACCAAATGTACGAATGCATATTGGCTTACGTGTGGCCATTTCCAGTGCTACCGAGGCCAACTGAGTCTACTGAGTACCCTAATGGGTAGCGTTCACGAGTGGCGGCGAATAGCAATCGCACTGTCCGCACTTGTATTGGCTGTACTTAAAATGACGGGAACAATCGTACTGGTCAACCTACCGCTGCATCGATGCCCAATGAGTACGCAGCCTACAATTTGTGCAAGCATATTTAGCATGTTAGTTGTCGTTGAGTAATTGTTCACAATGTACGGAGCGACCGAGATCGCCGACGACCCTGGCTAAGAGCCACGGCTTCGAGTTCGACGCGACGCAGCGATCTTCCTTAATATCTACAGCTCGAGGTTATGGTTATTTTACATTCAATAGAAAAAACCTTTCTCAAGTAGCATATAAACTTGGACTTGCAATATCAATACCTTTTTACACTTAGAATGTATTTAAAAAGTTAACTGCAGTTGTATTATTATTATACAACAATAGTTACTAAAGGGGACCTAAACGTCCTGTCTCGTCTAGTATATAAAAACTCTTTGTTGGGCTTATATATTTAACTTTTTTTTTTACATTTAATATGTTGTTTAAAGCAAAACTTGAATAATTAATAATTTTATTATTATTACTGCGACCCATCAACGATGTGGAGGAGCCCCAACAAAAATGGTAAGTTCAATGCAGACCCAGTCAAAAGAGTTTCAATGTGTGTAATGTTATAATAAATTAAAATTGAAAAATTATATTATTATTATTATTATTATTATTATTATTTAAACAATGTTACAATTGTGAGGTCTGAACGTATTATTGCAAATTCTTTAAATCATTATTTCACTTCATGGCGCACAAAATAGATGCCGCGTTCCCTCTGCAAACGGACAAAGTCAACGCTTGCCTCAAGAATTGACCCTCTCTTCGGTCGCTTGTGACCTCCTGAATTCGCTTACTCAAATCTTTGAGAAATGCTTCGGTTCTCTTGCTGATTGGTCCTAGCGTCTCCATGGCAATAAGCACAAAAGTATATCTTGTTTCCAGTTCAGCGTATGTAACCCGTTTTCTGACGTCCGCGTGCTCTGCCACCCACCCCGGCTCAACTGAGCTTTGGTGTAAATAGAAAGCCGCGGTGGTGCACGAAACAGTTGCATCCCAAGCTAGGGACTTCCCATGTGACCATAATGCAATGGTCACCCCATCAGGTCTTTCTTCGCCAGCGGACACTTAACCTCTTGGTTCAAGTGTAGATGGTATACCAACTTTCTTGAGAGACCTTATAACCACACTGTTTAGTTCAGCATGTCTGGACGTTCCACCGGCGCCTTCAGGCAACTCAGTGGGTGTAGGCCACTGGAATCTACCATCTCTCCACACAGTTTGCACTGAAACGGCTCGCAGACGGGACCGCCGATTCTAAGTGCTGACATCATGCGGAAAGATTTGGAATCCAGCATGGTGCCGAGCTGAGGCGAGGGTAAGGCTTTAAGCCAACCCCCACTAAAGTTATATTATTATTATTATTATTATTATTATTATTATTATTATTATATTATTATTATTATTATTATTATTATTATTATTATTATTATTATTATTATTATTATGAGCTCCCTTTGGATTTGCATACTAAGTATTTTTACACTTATGCATCTAAAATAAACATTAAACAAAGTTTTATTATTATCATTAGTACCATACTCGTTTATTATAATATTATTAATACGATATATTGTTTCACGATACGGAGAAGCCCCAAAAAACGTTTAAAGAAGGTTAAGCGTGTAGGGCCAGCAAGCAGTTATTAAACTAAGTTTTCCTATTGAGAGAACAACTCAAACAACGTTTTTCGATTGAGTGTGTGTTGAAAAAAAAATCAGAAATCGCACGTCCTACTGAATTGTAGATGAAGTCGAAGTAGCGTTGCGCAAGCTAGTGTGGCAACGCGAAACTGTATTCTTAGGCTGTTTTGGTTCGTTGTGCACGTTTTTTTTTTACAAAGAGCTGCTGCATGGTGCTTAAGTATACTCTGCTTGACAAAAGGTATTTAATTGTCAGTTCACTTTAATGCTTCGTCTAGTTCTTCTAGTGAGCCACTTGTATCTGCACCAATTGTGTTAATAATGCCGTCTTTTTGTAGAACCGTGCCTCGAGTTTAAACAGGCAGTCAAGCGGTCAGAACTGAGAAACAGAAAGCATCTCGGACACCAGAATTTCCTGGGTCCATCAAGATTCTCGTTTTTTCCATAATTAATGAAATAAGCAAATATCGCTGATCCTGCTCCTTTTCAGAGTGCTTGAATTTCTAGGCATTGACACACTAATCTCTATCTTGTATATATATATATATATATATAGTACGCAAGTTTCCAAAGTACAGTCTGGTAATGAGCAGCGTAGGCACGTGCTTTCCTCGTTTTTGTTCTTGTCCATGCCTCTTCATTGACAGGGTGTTCGTTCTCGTGTCACATCTCTGCGTAAAAGCCACGTCAACCACAACTCTTCCATATTTCCTGCTGAGCAAAAAGACCAATCAAGCAAAACAATCAGAGTGCATTCTCTTTTTTATCAACAATTTCTTTGGCCAATTTGCGTGTCACGTCAGAATCTCGAAATCGGCGCTCGAGTCGTTCGCTGGAAGAAAGCCAGCCGTCACTCACTATAGCCAAGCGGTACCACCTTCCCCCTCCGCGATCTATCAATTGCCCCCCCCCCCAGGTCGAGGCCGCCCGCTTTCTAATTTCCCGCTTTGCTCCACCAACCAACCAAGCATCGGCCATCGTCCCGAGCACCTAACAGCCGCCCTGTTGCCCGCCTGACCGTCCGAGAGACTGCTCGACTGACCGACATATCGACTCCTCCTCCTCCTCTAGCCCCTCCAGACCTCCTTTTCATACAAAGGTTTCCCTTGCGGGGGGGGGGGGCACAGAGCTTTTGTCAAAAGCGTACGCCTCGCCGTCGGAATTCCGCCCATTCCTCCTGGCGGCTCCTGCAGCAGCTCCTGCAGTAAGAGGGCCACTACCACCGACCATTCGGTGACATCCAGCCCCCGCCGAAGCTCAACCGCCAAAGCCATCGCTCACCTATCGCCCAAGTCCATTCATTCACTATCACCTCTTTGTTTGCTCTACGCTCTCTCTTTCTTCCGTATATCTCGTATCTCTCTATTTCGTTCTTACCACACCATTTTTTTCCCTTGGCCATGACCCGAGTCCATCGCCGTCGTCGACGTCGTTCTTTATTCGTTGTGAGAAGGTCTGCCTCATAATTTTTTTTCGGGGGCGAGAACAGCGCGGGCGACGAGACAGCGGACGCCATCCACGTGTTCATTCGTTGCAGAGACCAGCCCCAATAGTAGTGGTAGTAGTAGTGGGCGCTCGTCCATCGTGTTCGGGGTGCCGGTCGGGTCGCGGGCGTCTAAAGTAGGGTTCTAGAAGGTCCTAAGATCGAGACAGAGGGAGGTTGACATAGAGCAAAGCGATCTATGGAGAAAACGGAGAAAAGAGAGTGAGAAACCGCAGTAGAGACAAAAATACGCAGAGAGAACATGAAGGGAGAAGACGCCAACGAAGTTATGGGGTACTGGGGACTGTGTAAAAGGAAAGAGTCCATAGGATTGAAGTGATGATGCTCGTGGGCGGTAGGTGGTGACAGGGGGAAGTGCGGCTTTGAGCTTCTTCTAGTCACTGCGAGAGAGCACTCAGTGCAATATTGTCTTTTGTGGTCGAACCGTCGTTGTCGACGGTGGTTCCGCCTAATGCCCCCGATGCTATGTTGAGGGATCTCAGCTGCGGTAGCCGTCAAGGGGCTTCATTGCGTCCGCATTAGAGGATGACACCCCGTGACGTTCAGCGTAAAATTCGGGCTATTGTAATGATCGCTCTCTCATTTCGCCTGCCTGTTTCTTTTGTTGCCTGCTCCTTTTCTCTGTCTACCAATCGTCGTGTGTCGGTGAACGCTTCCGCGTTCAAAGAAAGCGACGTTGACGTCGAGGCTTCTCGTTATTGAATTTTTTCTTTCTCCAGTGATGTTTATTTTTATTTCCTTTTAAAATCAAATAGCCTTATTGTTCCGCGTTTTTTACGCGCTGAACTTTAACCACGTTTCACTAGCTGGCTAGTCTCTACATAACGGGACTATTGTGTCTTAGTTTAACTGCTAATTATCCTTAAAATCTGTCCAAATACGCAGTGGCAGCGTACGTATGTAGGAGCATATGTACAACGTGGATATTTAAAGTATATATATACAGTTTCATGACAGAATATATTTTATATGCAATTTCATCTTACTATGTTTACTGCTATTCGTGTTGATGACCGGATATCCAGATGTATACTGCTATGTACATTCGCCACCGCACAATATGTCAATATGTTATAGACAAAGTTGCAACACATTTTTATTGGAAATGCAAGCCTTCGAATATAACCGCAGGTACTCACTTGTTTAAACATGCATTTAATATTTGGGTTGGATAACCTGCTGTAGGCCTGATTCATATATTGATCTGGGTGGTGAGCAAACGGGTTTGCTCGTAACAGACATATTAATTCACATGTATGTATGTTGGCGTACGTTAAGAGCCAGACCTACTTGTCATATAATTGGCATTCCTGGTTTGCAATTCTGATTAAGGGCGCAATGGAGAAAAACAGTCAGTGAATGTAACTTTGAGAGAGAAATATGGCCCCAGCGTATGTTTTCCAGTCGACTGAATAACTAAATTCTAAACAGCTTTCGTAGGGCAGAAACTCTATACATAAATATATATATATATATATATATATATATCTTCCAAAAAATAAATAGAGAAGTGTAGAGCTCGTTGAAGCAATTTTTTTTGCCCAATGGAGCTCGGAGAAGTCTAGTTTTGGAGTGAGATTGGCATACTAGTGTTACTGCCCTATAAAGGAGAACAAAACTTGCGACTGATTCTATAGAGATCTATATATGCACCGGGACCGACTCGGCACTATGCTTAGTAGTCAAAAAACTTGTAAGCGTCTACAAATATACATCAGATAGTGCTTCATACAGTTCCGCTTTGCGACGAGGCCGCAATCCACAGTCAGCAGAAGAACAGTAGCAAGTTAACAGCAGTAGCAGCAGCAGCAGCACAAGCAATGCGGACAAGGCAATGTCGCTTAGCTCATTAGGCACTTAGAGGAGAAGTTCGGAGGTCGCATCGTTTGAGTGTCTCTATCTCGGTGTTGTCAGGCGTCGTCACCGTACGGTCGTTCTGTATCCACGAACGATTGCGCATAACTTGATTTACCACCGAATACGCTCTCCCCCTCTCTTTCTCTCTAACTGTAGGATAAACTCTCTGCATCTCACTCTTTTCCATTCTCCCTCTTGAGTCTCTCTGTGTTTTCCTAACCTTTTGACTCTCTCTCTCTCCAAATTTATCTCGCTCTTTCTCTCTCTCTCTCTCTGTCCCTCGGTTACATTGGCACGTGCTCCGTCTCGTTACAGCAGCTGCGCCAGGCCGCACAGCGCATCGCAGACAAACAAACATCGCCGGCGGTGGCGGCGGCGGCCGGATTTCGTTCGACCCATGAGGCCCAATGCCAACCAATCGCTAGTGCTTGGTCGGGAGGGATCGGATGATCGGAACACACGAGCTTCTATGTCAGCAGGCATCGCCAATCCGCTAGGGCCAATACAAACTTGCATAATTAAGCAACTGATCCGCTTAAACAAAGAGGAGTTAGTTGCACGGGGCGAGCTGGGCGAGCGACGCGACAAGCTGCAGGTCGCGGCGAAAACGGCGAAGGACGGAGAGACAGGCAGACATACAGACAGACAGACAGACGGACGGACGGACGGTCGTTCGGTCGGTGGGACGACGTCATTAATGAAGGTATTAATGAATAAAATCAGTCAACGGCGCAAATGAATCAACAACAGGAGGTCTCTTTCCACTTCCAGTTCTCCTCCTCGCCCCTTTCTCCTCCTTTACTCCGCCCACCCCACCCCCGTTGCGGTTTCACCCCTAACCTTTCCTTGGGGCTTGGAATGGCTGAGGACATAAGCGTTAGTCAACGTAAGCTAAATATTATTACTTCTCCTGGCTGATGTTTGGCCAAGCTGCTGAATATCGTCCAGAGCAGTTGCGTTCCACACGCGCTTGAGCACATACGTTCAAATCGACACAATCGCTGCTGTGGACAAACCCAACAAGGCTGAATGCTTTTATTGCCTGTGGACCCTGTGAAACTACCACGATGGTGGTCGATTTGTCGTTGTCGTCGTATGCATCATTGCATTCGTTTGCTTATCCATAACGCTCATACGTGCCGTGGCCGCAAGTGACCTTGTTGTGACATTTTGTCGACCCACCACCAGTGACGCCGTCGGACACAGTTATGCACGGGCACGTAGCTAACTGTTTGCGTTATCTGGTATGAGCCAACTAATATGACTTGCTATTCATATGAAATGACAAACGAGCTATCGCAATAATAATTAGTATATATATATATGTATACATATATATATACCTGTATATATATACCACAACTGCTGCATGGTATATATATATATATATATATATATAACACAACTGCTGCATGTTATATATATATATATATATATATATATATATATGTTTACAACACATAAATGCTGCAAGCTAAATTAGGTATATTCATATGTTGCAATGTTGCACTCAGCCGTCGCGTTGGCAACAAATCTTACAATCACGTTGTTTTTACGCTCTTGTGAAAGTTTACTCTTTTACAAAGGTAACGACTTTTGCCAAGAAGGTCAAAGAGATCAAGGATCAATAATTTTATGCACATGGGCAGTAATCAAGATGTTGATAATCGTGGGCAGGTCACTGATCACAAAGCCCAGCTAAACTGTGCATGATAAAGATGTACGAAAACACCGCGCCATAAAGTATTGTTTGCAAGTCGCCTCTAATTGAATCAGAGTGAGAGATGACTTCACGTATCATATTAAGTGCGACATAAGATCATATGCCCTGCAAATTGTAGGTAGCAATGCCCGGACAAAGTTGACAAAGCTAGCGGGGTAAAATCAAAGGTGTAATACTTCGCACGTACAGCTGAACTCTACTGAACTGAGTTTTTGTGCCAATGCTGTAAAATAACAGCAGCAATAATCAGGTTTCGTTAAAACAATCTGGCAATTTTCGGATAAACGTGGCGTAATTATTGAGGAGCGTGAGATGCAACGACCTTTATCAAGTGATCGCGTCCTATACTGTTCGAAGCGTTTCTAAATTCGAGTCTCACGAGAACCACCTGAGGCTTGTGCGAGTCGAGAAACGCGCGGGTTGCGTGAATGACTACCTCGGTTGCAGTTGGCGTCGCGAATCCTTATTGGTGTGCACCATTTGCGTGAATAATTACGGCTTGGTTGTGGTTGCATCCGATCTTCGCGGCGAGCCTGCGCCGACGAACACGCATGGGACGTACCTTTTTCTGAAGGGCGAATAATCTTGGGCCAAATATCAACGATTGGAGGAAAGGAGAGGGATGCCCCAAAGCAGAGTATCTACAACCTTTGGCAACGCGGAAAGCAGGCTGGCGACAGCGCCTTCGAGGGTCGGGAAGGTAAGGCCCATTAACAACTGGGGTCTTATTAGGTCTGCCTTGCAGCAGAGCTCTTGGAGAGGCTCTTAATAGCCGCCTGAATGTCTACATTGCCAAGGTTGATACCAGCCGTTCTCAAGACGTACCGTACCAAATCGAAGCACCACAGTGCTCTTAACTAAGCTCACCTTGTAGACAATATTTGTTGCTTGCCTTAGGTATGCCGCTCAGTAAATAAGTACATTTTGTAGTCAGGGTAACATAGCGTAGATTTGGTACCGACATAACGTGGAAGTTTTAATGGCTTCATTTACTTACAAACAGAAAAATTTTATACATACTTGTTTTTTTAGTGTTAGGTATACTCTATATTAAATGTGAATATAAGCCTGTGGTCAATGTGCTATGTGTGAACACAGAGCATGGATACGGACGGGTTAGAACGATTGAAACAAGTGCCAAGCAAACGCGTGTTGAATAATAAAGAGAGGTCTTGACCAACCAGAAACACGAAGAGACATTGCTGCTACTGGTACTACCATTCAAGTTAAGGTTCTCCTGCAATTTTTTATATATTAATATATATATATATATATATACAGGCTGTTTGTGTGTGGGAGCTGTGTCTGCTTGCATGGACGACGCATTTCCGCTGACGAAGACGAGATGCACGGGCTTCAATAGTTTGCCCGAGACAAAACCATGTTGCACGCGAGAACAATGAAAGACACGTCGGAGACGACCGATCGTTAGAATTAAGGACCTATTGTGATATGCTTCGAATTCCAGCTGCGCAGCTGCTCGCGCCGGCTGATATCGACGACGAGGCGCCATCAGTAGCACTTCTAAACGCAACAACTTTTAATCGACTCCTCCTTTGATAGTTCTGAAGAGCGCGACGCGCTACTTCCAGCGTCTTCGCCCTGCCCCCCTCCGCCCCTCCTCACCTGCGTCCTGCCCCCCCGCTCCTCCCCACCTGCGCCCGTGTCTCGGTTGTTTTCGCCCGTTTCACCTATCGTATCGTGTCTGCCGGTAGCCGTCAACGTCGTCGTCGTCGTTTTCGTCGTCTACACCTGCCGTCGCGGCTTCCCGTCGTACCGAAATAGCCAAGGCTGTTCTGTGGCCTAATTAGAAACTTGAACGGCGCGCGCGCGGGGCCGGGGAGCGAGCGACATGCGAAGAACGAAGAAGAGAAGAATTTCCAACTAAAGCTCCGACTACTGCTACTACTACTTGGCGAAGGCCAAAGCTCTTTGAGCACAACGGGGCCCCTTGTGCCCCGTTCACCTTCCGACGCGTCTGTCGGCGGTGGCGGCGGCGGCTTGTTCAATCTGCCGTCTGCCAACGGTTCGGCCATCCGACTGCTGAAGTTGCGACTGCGGGCCCTGCAGGATTCGTCCGCGTTTTGGGCAAATGGAGGAGAGGGAAGGTGGGCGTCTCGGGCGTTCGTTGCGCCTGAAACCACTTGGGATCTTGGCGGCGAAGCCAGAACAGAGCAGCTCCTCCCGAGTCGTTTCGATTCGCAGAGAGCACTCTTGGCCGCCGACGGGCGGGTCGAGTAGTAGTAGTAGTACTACGCAAGCGAGTACTTCGTCTACTAACTACGAGTTTGACTACCACTAACTATTACTAGCGCGACTGCAACCACTCCAACGGCTGCTCTTGCTGCTGCTGCTGCTGCTGCTAGAAACACAGCAGCTATCACCAACCGCCCAATGCCGCCAACTGCTGCCCAAAGTGATAACAGAACAGCGTTAGTAGCGGTTGTGATGTTAGTAGCAATCTTAGTCGTCTTCGTCGTTCTGGTAGTAGGAGCAATGCTCCCGTGCTAGTAACAATCTTAGTCGTTTGCAGTCGAACGTAAAGTAATAGTAGTAGCGGCGGTATTCGGAGTAGCAGCAGTGCTTGAAGTAGGAACAGGAGGTTAGGTAGAGGCTCATCTGTGGCAACTGTAGAGGAGGCGGTCGACGAACGCGGAGACGGCCTATGATAGTTCACCACCGGCGGAGCCCCTACTGACCCTACTGAGAGAGTGAGATAAAGAAAGAAAGAATGAGAGAGTAGTACCAGGTCTTACCAGAATAGTACTAGTTGTAGTAGTAATAGTAATTGTAATAGGAGTGGTATAGCAGGTCGAAATCGTAGTAGTAGTAGTAGTAGTAGTTGTAGTAGGCAAATAATAATTAGCGCGACTGTTCAAGCGGAAACGAGAGGCGCTAGCTAGCTGTATAGAAGAGGAACGGACAAACCGGGTGGATGGGGGTGAGACGGGAGAAGGGGGAACGAGTCAGAGCAGAGGGGCAATAGAGGAATGCGCAATGGAGGAAAGCACATCATGGGGGGGCGTTGCGACGGGGGGGGGGGCAGACGGGTGTACTTGCCGACGAGACAGTCCGCAGCAAAGCAGGGCGCTTGAGACGAGCAGCGCAGGCACAAGTAGCAGCGGCGACGCTGACTTCGGGGCTGACCTTGCAAACAGGCGACAGGTCTGCTGGTGCCGCCGTCAAGCCGTCGAGTGGCAACTGCTTGCTTTTGCCTTTGAATCGTTGCATTCGTCCCGGCTGGGAAAACACGAATCACTTGCGATTCGCGTGCGCTCTTCGGCACCTCGTCGGACGATCGCCTTCTGACCGACCGGCTGATCTGTGACCTTCACAAACAGCCTGGAGGGCAGGCGCCAGCGGCTCCTGCTGTCTGTAGCGTTGCCACCTCCGGCCTTGCTGCTGCTGATGCAGCTGCTGCAAGTGCTGGCATCGGGGCCTCTACTCATTAAAGCGTACGAGGAACTCGCATGCCTATTTAAGCCTATCTATAAGCGTGTGTGTTTGGTGTGGGTTGGTGTATGTCTGTGTGTGGAGGTGTATGCAGGTGTCGTACGTGGGAGGATAGGTTGTTCACCAACTTCTTAATGATACGAAGTATGAACTTGTCTATCCATACGAACATCGATGTACTCCAAAATGTCTCGCTTGGATCACCCGCTGGCTAATGAGTATGCCTTATTCCCTCCCGTGATCTGTTCTCTCTTCTGTGGTGTGCATGTACGAACATATATGCGTATGCCTTAGTCAGCACATTGACGTGATCTTATCCGTACAGGACGGCATGCATGTAGATCAATGACTGCATCTAGATAAAACAAAAATTTAATACTTTCCTATTTTAGTACGTGCAGGTATATCTACGCCTACATGTCTATATGCTCGCAGATGTGTGCACGCTTATTCGCACAGCGGTATCGAGCTAAGTGAAGGGGGACGCGCGCGTCGCATTTGAAAACAAATCCTTGCGTATCTGCCCCTGACATGTTCGAGCACAATAAACAGATCAACACACCCGGAGTAGAACCTGCGATCGAGCACACCAGACGGGAAGTATTGCACCCTAGCTACCCCGAGTACGTCGCCTCCAAATCAAGTCCATATCAGTAAAAGCGGCACAAGGGTCGTAGCCGTGTGTTGAAATGTGTCATTTTGCATTTTAAAATTTTAGTATATCTATATGTGCGTGAATGTTGTCAGATGCAGACCTATAAGTAAAGGACTGTGTGAGTCCGATTACGACTAAAAATTGGCAAATATTCGGAGACATAAAGCTGATTATCCACGTGTGATTATCTGGTAAAAAAAATGTTTCAAAATAAGAAGAAACAAACTGTAGATAAAACGGAGATAAACACACTTGCATTTACCTACATGTGTTGAATTTTAAAGTAGACCGAACGGGGCGACGGGTGATAAACCAGAACAGTGGGTACTAAAAGGAAAACTAGAAAAATGTAGACTGATATAGTACGTTGGCATTTCATGTTGTATAGCTGTTGCTGACGAACTTCCTGACTCACTCTGAATGCGTTTCCTGATCTTTTCAAAGTATGGCATTTGTCAGCTAGTAGAAAGCCTTGACCAAAGTGCGGTCATTGATCTAGAAGTAAAAGATAATTCAACAACAACAAATGTGGCGGCGTGGTCTAGGGGGCCTATGCGCACGTCATGGTTGGGATTTACCGGTGTGTTATCGGTTCGATTCTTGCTTTTAATAGAATTTTCGTTGGGCTCATTGAGAGTAGATGGTGAGCTACACGACCGAGAGTTAGCGACCATGCTGCTACAATGACTGTTGGGAAAATCTTGGATATCTCAGCATGTCCGCTTATGCTGCTGTCGCGAATAAAAAATCAATCAATCACAACCAAAGGTTCAGGTTGCATGAAGAATACATAAAGGTTTCACAGGCGGTTTTGTTAACCACTGGGTTTCACGCCGATAATTATGGAGTTAATCCTGGCAAGAGCGTCTTCAGAAGAACAAAATTTTTTTTCACCCTTATCCATTTTTTTCACCCACCCACCCAGGAGAACAACATGTATTACAACACTAAAGTATCCTGGGATCATGATGGCTAAAATATCTACGGCAATCGATATTATGATGGAGTCACAAAAACTGCAGTTTGCGCTTTGAATGAGTCTACTGTGCTGATATTTTCTATCAGTACAATCTCACTAACTACGCTGCAAGTCTATACCACAGGCACGGATTTTGGCACAGTAGTGCTTTGGTATTACAATAAATCGCCTTTTATGCTAGGCGTTTTTTTTTGCTGATGTGTTTGTGACATAAAATGCATTGCTGGTTTTAACGGAGGCCTTTACTTAGCCATTGTGTTTGCTTAGGCAAATATACTAGTAGATGTATTTTCGTCATCGCATACTCTCTGTCTAGAGAGCAAGTTTCCGACCCACGTGTAACTCTTGTAACATGTTATTTGTAGCACAATACATTTGGACGAAATACTGACCGTATTATTTACAGGCATATATCACTCATAGTACATGTACGTTGTCTCGGCTCATAACGGCAATGCGTTCATTGAGACGCCCTTATATTCAAACGATAGAACCTTAAATTAAGCGTTCTGTTCACATATATATATATATATATATATATATATATATATATATATATATATTTGCAGGAAATAAAATGTAATATAATATAATGTAATTAAAATATATATATATTGCAGAAGTCGTGTCTGTGCAGCTGCTAGTGTTTGTTTGTGTGGATGCTGCTGTTGGCGAAAGGCGTGTGCCAATGCTTAACTCATAAAATCTACGCTGCGCCTCTACCTAACACTGCGGCGGACATTGTCACAGCAACGTATCGCTGTTGTTGTTGCTGTTGTTGCTGTTGTTGTTGCTGTTGTTGCTGTTGTTGTTGCTGTTGTTGTCGGTCGCCTTCGTTTCCCTCTCCTCCCTTCTCCAAACCCTCATTGTCGCTTTTGTAGTGCCATTGCTTCGTAGTGGCGTCGCATCGCAGCCCGCTAAAGCGAGGTGCGATGCAATGAGACGAGACCAGGCAAAAGCTTTTCAGGCGAATAACGGCCCGCACTTGCCTCTTTGCGCGTCCATGGCGGTTCGTGCGTAAAATCACACCACCCAGGGGTTCCAAGGGTCTGTCTGTCTGTCCGTCCGTCCGGTCGGTCGTCGCTGCGAGCAAAGTGAAGGGTCACCGAAAGCGCAACGCAAATTTCACCACCTCGATAAAGTCACCCCTAACCGGGGTTCTGCTGCTGCTGCTCAGATCCAATTGTGGGGTAGCCTGCAAAGAATTCGGACACGACGCTAGCGCCTTCTCCACGGAGACAGCAACAACAACGACGAAAACGACAAAGCAAAAACGATTCTTTTTTGTGTGAGTATCTATTTGGATATTGGTACCTTATACTGCGGAGAGGCATTTTTGACGATGTTGCTCCATATTCACATAATATATTTCGTTCTTCATGGAAATTGGTTATCTGATTATTTTCGGTGATTGCGATTAGTGAAATAAGAAAACTTGTGGTGTTGTTGTTATACGAGGTGTGTTCAAAACGTATCGCGACTTTTGAATTTTCATGGGGTTACGTATATTCGAATTTCGATTTTTTGTGGCGTTATGTTGGTACTCATGTCTCTCACTTATGCCGACAAGCTCGGCCATTTTGAATGTTCACTTAATTGTTGACAGCTGCTTTGCTTGCACGTGTTTTGGATCGTCTTCGATTTTTACCTATTCAAAAAAATGGATCAAAGAACCTGTATCAAATTTTGTGTGAAAAACGAAATTAAGTGCGCGGATGCATTCCGAATGTTGACTGTGGCATACGGAGAAGCTACCTTGGACCGAAGCAACGTTTATCGGTGGTACAAAATGTTCTCAGAAGGCCGAGAAGATGCGAACGACGAAGAGCATGCCGGACGCCCGAGCACTTCAACAACAGACGAAAAAATTAATGATTAACGATTGCAGGGGCGTGGTGCATCATGAGTTCTTGCCATAGGGTAGAACGGTCAATAAGGAATATTACCTGCAAGTTATGCGCAATTTGCGCGAAGCAATCCGCCAGAAACGCCCGGATTTGTGGAAGAACAAAAATTGGCTTTTGCACCACGATAACGCCCCTGCTCACACATCGTTGCTTGTGCGCGAGTTTTTGGCCAAAAACAACACACTAATGATGCCGCAGCCACCGTATTCCCCAGATCTGGCCCCCTGTGACTTTTTCTTTTTCCCTAAACTGAAGAGGCCCATGAAAGGACGACGTTACGCTACGCTTGACGAGATAAAGACGGCATCGAAGGAGGAGCTGAACAAGGTTAAAAAAAATGGTTTTTTGAAGTGCTTCGAAGATTGGAAAAATCGTTGGCACAAGTGTATAATATCTCATGGGGATTACTTTGAAGGGGACAAAATAGATATTCATGAATAAATGAATAATTTTTGAAAAAACACAAAAGTCGCGATACGTTTTGAACACACTATGTATATATATATAGGGGCTAAAAAAAGTCTTTTCGGTTTTGGCGCTATAAAGAAAACACATATATAGGAGACACGGGAGGTCTTATTTATTGATTTCTATATTTTCCGCCGGAAGATACAACCTCTGCCCAACGATTTACAAGGTTTTCGATTCCTTTTCTGTAAAACTCTGGGTTTTTTGTGGCAAAATATTCTTCCAGTTCAGAACGCAC
Organism: Dermanyssus gallinae; assembly: GCA_003439945.1. Classification (NCBI taxonomy): domain Eukaryota; kingdom Metazoa; phylum Arthropoda; class Arachnida; order Mesostigmata; family Dermanyssidae; genus Dermanyssus; species Dermanyssus gallinae. The sequence continues at coordinate 176,315 of QVRM01004754.1, forward strand.
GTGTTCGATAGAAGTGAATTTTTTACCACTTAAAAAATTTTGCATCGATCTGAATAGGTGGTGTTCCAAAAGTTCCCATTTTAGCTGGGACATTTTCGAAAGGGTCTCCCTACTCACGTGGGGCCTTACGTTGTATTGGCGGAACAGGACACCCTTCCTTGAAATTAGTGCAGGGTACGACTGCTTTAATTTTTCGCGAACCGGCCGTGTACTGCCAACAACCCGAGTTGTTCCGCTTGTTCCGCTACTGTCAACAACGCGCCCACATTCCACCAAATACACAATGAAATATTGTTTGCGTGTATGTCCTTTTTGGGCTGGGTGACGGAGGTGCCAGGTTCACTTGACCAGAACCTTTTCCTGACAGGAAAGTCGTAGAAGACCCATTTTTCATCGCAGGTCACAAAACGATCGAAAATAGGCAAATTTTGATGCCTGCTGAGCAAAGAAGTGCAGACGCGCATGCGTGTCATCTTGTTGAAGTTGCTGAGCTCGTGAGGTACCCATTTGCACAGCCTGGAAGTTATTCCGAGGCGTTTTAAAGCTGTGCTAACAGCTTGTTGGGTAATATGTATGAAGCTCCTCGGCAAGTTCCACGGTAGTTATAGTGGAATTTTCCTGGATTTTCATTCAAAAAGCCTCCTCACTGACAACACTTGGCCTTCCTAATCCGCGCAAGCGCCAATCCGAAAAGACTTTTTTGAGACCCACGTACTTTTTCACATTTTGGGGTTTAGGAACAATTTTAGGTACTGAATGTAGGATCATCACAGCGGTCCTTGCGGAACTCCCACTAATGTCACTTTCCATGTTAAATCTTATAAAGCTGTCGTGCTGCATTTGTGGACATGGCACCTTTAGGCTTTTGCTTTAGTAGACCATAAACGACTTGCCTTATCGCTCAGTCAAGCACCTCAGCCAAATCGAAAATTACTTGCCGTACCTCGCAAAAGAAACCCTATATAGCAATGGAAACCGGATAATAATACTTTGAGCATACCGTAGAATTAGACAACTCATTACAGGCTGTCGACGTGAGATCATCAGAGATACAAAATGATTCGATAAACGAAAGGGACAAATCACAGAATCCGAAGATCAAACAAGTACGCCGGTTTCTGCACGTTGGACGCCACTAGGAACAAACCGTCCTCAAGCGTTCGCAGGAATAGCAAGACGTGACGTTTAGGTTACCGTATATGCCCATATTCTGTACAAACGGAAACTGCTATCTATCACTCTCACCACGCTCGCTTGGACTACTTTCTGTCGGCCAGCCAGCCGGCTTTGATAGATACACCTAAACAACATTAACAACAGCGGTAGCGGTATGCAGCGGGGAAATATTGCGTCATCGCCCATAACTGGCAATGGGAATACGGAGCCTGTCGTCCGTCGGGTGACCAGTTGTGGCTCGGTTTGTTTATGTGACTGTCCGTTCATCTCTTTGCCTGTCCATATGGGGTAGAAGAGCTCGTGTTTGGCGTTGTTGGCCAGCCCGTGGCGCCCCGATGTGTGCGCGACGTTACCGCCCTTGGCGAACCAGTCTTATTGCTGGCCGCTTGGGTAACTACTGCCGATGCCGATGCAGATGCCTTTGCCGTTGTTGCTGCGGCCTGAGGTCCAAGACGATACGACGATAGAGCCCCTTCTGCTACGTCTGTCTACGGCCTGCCGCCCGTCCAGGCAAATGTAATGTAGCCAGAGTAGTGGGGTAGTTGTAGTAGTCGTAGTAGCAGTTGTAGTAGTAGTAGTAGAAGTGATCGTAGTCATCTTCGTAGATGTAGTAGAGGCAGGGGCCAGCGGTAGGCCAGGAGGAGGGAGCCATATGACAGAGAGGTAGTCACAAGGCAAGACTGGGGCGACGGGGGCACTTCGTTTACGACTGACGAGCACGCGACACACGCGATCACAGCGTCTCGCTGCTGCCTCTATGTTATAGGCGGCCATTCGCCCGCATCTAGTTTGTATCATGATCATAGGCGGTGCCGCCGCCGCCACCACCACCACTGCCACCGTCGCCGCTACGGACATGATCAGAATCCGAGCCGTCACCGTCATAACGCGTCGTGGTCTCTAAGGCAAGCGTTACCATTCGCCAACAAACGAACCACCATCATTCAGCCCCCGACTAACCTCCCGACGACGACGACAACGACGACGAGCGTTGAGAAACTAAGTGAGCAACTTGGGGAACTGACTAAGTTGGGTAATCCGGCAGGTGGGGGATTCCGGCAAGTTGGGTTTCAGGCAAGTTGGGGAATCGAGCAAGTTGGGGAATAGGGCAATATGGGAAATCGGACAAGAAAGGGCCAGGGGGTCTCTGAGAGATACGGACTCTGCGGTAGAGTGTTGATAATGCCTTGTGAAGAAAGCTGCTCTGCAGCCGCTTTGCACGTTGTTGGCAACTCTGTCATTCGTCTGGCAACTCTGGGTGACTCCACGTCTACGACCAGAAGACACAGACAGGCGCGACCCTTTAGCATCCTCCCCGCTGGCCGTCACAGCGGAAACTTTAGATTAGCGTACCAATTGTGCATGCTGCTCGTGCGGATTTTACGCTAGACAGCTTCACGCAACGAAAAATGCATCGCCACAATGGATGGTCAATCGCCCAGATCTGCTACGATGCGTGCGGCTGACAAGGGACCTCTTTCTCCGTTCTCTTCTCTTTACCTCATCAGCACGTTTTCGTGGGGCTTTGGCAATATCTGGTCCCCGGTGATTCCCTAAAAGGGTCGTGAGTAAGTCACGTCATGCATACAAAGTAAAAAGGCAACATCAAACTTGCTGGGTAAGGCGCTCGGCACATTGCTTACAGCCGCATAGCTATAGGAGCCGAAGGCTGCCCTAGCGGTATGCCTGCCGACCATATACACGTAATTCTATGTGAGTAATATGTTTTCCGGTTGGCCTTCGATGATTTGTGTTGTCTTTGATCTAGACATGAAAGAATATCCTAATCACAATTAGGCGTGGGTGTGCACGAGATGCATCCTGCACTTAGTTTGGACAGTTACAGCTATGAACTGGCTAATCTCTGTTTCTGATTTTTATCTATAATACTCTTAGAAATATATCTAAACACCACGCTGATAAGCATACGTTTTCTATGAATTACACAAAATTGTGTTACATTGCCGCCCACTTCTGTATGAACCGAATTTGTGAACTCGTAAAAGTGTCGGCATGTAAATGTTATATAATATTAGTTTATAATTATTTATCCTATTATTGCAATCAGTCTATCACACTAGATGCAAGAGTGCTCGCTGGACATGTCTAGTTTCCTTCTCCCACCGTTCCCAGAGTTTCTTGGCTCGCTTGGAGCATACCTACCCGGCACGAGCTAGCAATGTTAAGCTTTGGTTATTGTCATATATAAATACTTCAGCAACTCACGTTTCTCCTTGCAGTTTTGGTTTCGGATGGGGCTAGACTTCGCAATAATCGAATTCACCCAAATCCATTCAGTTACGACCGTAGGTTAAATGCATCTTCTCCGGCTCCCTTGAATTGCGATGACGGATATATGAAGTCATCAAAAGCATATTCCTTTATCAACTTTTCCATTTGCATATGTAGACGTAACAGTGCTCCTGTCTTTATATCATAATTCACATCACTCTTCATTAATAGCTGCACCTTACAATAATATTAATAATAATAATAAGGGTGTACATTCTAAATATTTCAAATAAAATAAAATTGCGGGGTTGTATTTCATGGGAGCAAATTTCTCAAATTTAATAAATGACTGTCAATTATATTAAATGTATGTACATTTATTATTTTAATTATAAAATAGTATCTAATCCGTGTTTATTTTTTAAGTTATATTCTAACTCTAATTTATATAATAATATGTTAAATTTCACCTTAAAAAATATTTCAATTGTAAACATAAATAAATGTTACATGGCAATAAAAAAAAATTAATTAGCATTTTATCTTTGTTTAAAATGTTTATTTTCTATATTTTTATTATAATTAATCATATTTGCGAGAATCACCCTCTCTCGGCCACCGCTACTGGTTCAGACGAGGACTCTGGTAAAGTAACGTATCTTACTTTAAGCCCTGCTAGTCTTAAACTTACACCAGCCCATCTCGCATTCGCACGCGATGATATACCTGATCGTTCCCAACGTCCATTTACTGGCCGCAGTTTAAGATGTCGCTAGCTTGCCTACCAGGAAGCCTGGCATCACAGAAACTGCATTTGCATAGGTAAGCGCTTGTATTGCCATCGCATTTTACAATATTTTTGAAATTTAAAATTTTGTAAAAGCCTAATGCTTTTAAGCGTGCAGTTGACGCCAAAAGTGTGCTGGCTCTTCGTCTCCAGCTAGCCTCTTGCTCATCTAGATAATTCTTTGAGTCCTGCAGCTAGATGGTAAGGTATTTGTATGCCATTTCTACCGGTAAAGGCGGCCCCTGTGCCTCGAGTGGAACCGGTATTCTTAATTTTGAAAACTCAACCTTTGCGTCCTTCCAGTTCTGTTTGTAGGTGCAGGAACCTGGCAAACTTTTTTTCTGAACATAGCCTCAGTTTGAATATTAAGACGTAATTTACACAAATTTCTACACATTTATTGGGTGGTGGCATCATCCATGCATCGAAACAGGTCTCCAAAATCACCGATTCGTGTAAATCGAACACGTTTTTGGGTAAGCTCGAGGTGATCGTGCTGGAATTTGCAGATGGACCTAGCATCCAATCCCAAACTCTCGCTTGAGATGCCTATGTTACGTTACAACAGGTCTACAACCAGGATATACAAAGTATTTTTTCCTTAACATAGGATCATTACTTATGTAGTAACCTCCACCAAATTTTATAGATTTAGCTCACTCTCCTGCGCGTCGAATGTTTACATTTTTTTAGGTCCGTACATATTAAGAGTGAATATATCAACAGAACAACGTACGCCTACAATGTCCGCGTCTTTGTTGGCTTGCTTTTTTTGCTGAACAGAAATTTAGTTATATTTGGGGTAGTTTTGACTTTGGTGTGGGCGTCTATATCAACATGTCGTGTCTTGGCTTAAAGTTCAAGCAAATAAGTAAATACGTCAAATAATCGTTTATTTTGTTAGAATATGTTGTTAGCCGAATTTGCAAACGTAACTTTTTCTGATTGTATTTACTTTAATGTTAAATAAATAATGACGTAACTTTATATTTCACAAAAGAATACATAAGAACAAAATCTAAAGAAGATGTTGGTTGGTCGCTTTCGTTATGTTTCGACTAACTTTAGAAAAACTTTGTGTAATTTAAAGGAGCATTAAATCATCTTGCATTATGTCAACATTTTCGTTTGCTCAGACCCACAACACAAGGTTACTATATACGAGGTGTGTTCAAAACGTATCGCGACTTTTGAATTTTCGCGGGTTACGTATATTCGAATTTCGATTTTTTGTGGCGTTATGTTGGTACTCATGTCTCTCACTTATGCCGACAAGCTCGGCCATTTTGAATGTTCACTTAATTGTTGACAGCTGCTTTGCTTGCACGTGTTTTGGATCGTCTTCGATTTTTACCTATTCAAAAAAATGGATCAAAGAACCTGTATCAAATTTTGTAAGAAAAACGAAATTAAGTGCGCGGATGCATTCCGAATGTTGACTGTGGCATACGGAGAAGCTACCTTGGACCGAAGCAACGTTTATCGGTGGTACAAAATGTTCTCAGAAGGCCGAGAAGATGTGAACGACGAAGAGCGTGCCGGACGCCCGAGCACTTCAACAAAAGACGAAAAAATTAATGAAGTGGAGAAAATGGTATTGGCCAATCGTCGAATCACCGTTAGAGAAGTTGCTGAGGACCTAAACATATCGATTGGCTCGTGCCATTCGATTTTTATCAATGATTTGGGCATGAGACGGGTCGCCGCGAAATTCGTACCAAAATTGCTCAATTGCGACCAAAAACAGCATCGCATGAACATTGCTAATGAGATGTTGGACTCTGTCCGCGACGACCCAAATTTGCTCCAGAGGGTCATAACTGGTGACGAATCGTGGGTTTATGGTTATGACGTGGAAACCAAAGCTCAATCATCTCAATGGAAGCTGCCGCACGAACCAAGACCGAAAAAAGCGCGCCAAGTTCGGTCGAATGTGAAAGTTTTGCTGACAGTTTTCTTCGATTGCAGGGGCGTGATGCATCATGAGTTCTTGCCACAGGGTAGAACGGTCAATAAGGAATATTACCTGCAATTTATGCGCAATTTGCGCGAAGCAATCCGCCAGAAACGCCCGGATTTGTGGAAGAACAAAAATTGGCTTTTGCACCACGATAACGCCCCTGCTCACACATCGTTGCTTGTGCGCGAGTTTTTGGCCAAAAACAACACACTAATGATGCCGCAGCCACCGTATTCCCCAGATCTGGCCCCCTGTGACTTTTTCTTGTTCCCTAAACTGAACAGGCCCATGAAAGGACGACGTTACGCTACGCTTGACGAGATAAAGACGGCATCGAAGGAGGAGCTGAACAAGAAAAAAAAAAAATGGTTTTTTGAAGTGCTTCGAAGATCGGAAAAACCGTTGGCACAAGTGTATAATATCTCATGGGGATTACTTTGAAGGGGACAAAATAGATATTCATGAATAAATGAATAATTTTTGAAAAAACACAAAAGTCGCGATACGTTTTGAACACACTATGTATATATATATATATATATATATATATATATATAAAATAGCCGCGAAAAAACTTTTGAGAGCGATATACCGAATTTTAGAGCTAGTCAAAACAAATATTTCTTTGCAGTGGAGCACGCCTTCGTTTTGTTTCGCAGTGATAGTGAAATTACTTAAATCTGTGACACTGGGGTTGATGCCCGACATAGGAGCACAACATATGCGATTGCGAGACACTATGCGATTGTGGAAAAAATATAACGCCGACTGGAAATGCAACATGGCCGTTTAGAAGAGAATTTGCAAACATTTAAGTTCTGTTACTTGCTTTAATCTTTAACGCCACAAATAATAACCCTACGACCATTCACGGCACTCAAGATTTTCATGAGCACTAACGTAAACTAACGTAAATAAATGCGCATTTCATGACGATCATTTTGGTACCAAAGTGATGTGGTGATTGCGGAGTAATTACGGTTTTCCGGACATGTTGAAATTGAATGCATGTACAAATTACCTATTCTATTAGATGAGTCACTCGTCATAGCTCTAGAAGCACATATAAATATTTATTATTTGACAGTAAGCGCTCGAGAGTGCCTCCGCAAAACATGCGGCAGATTCGGTAGCGTTCGCAGAAATTTCGTTGGACGTCCCATCTAGGCATCCCACTAGTGGCCTTAACAGCGGAGATTATCCTGGCGGCCAGCTCTTTACGGGACTCGGCCGGAGTCTCTAGGTAAGTTGTAGTACCGTAATATCTGACTCTAAGCTCCTCCCTTCTTCAATCTGAGAACAAGGTCAGTGCACTTTTAGACGAAGCTGGCGCTGTTCAGTACAAGGACCTTACAAGACGCCTTCAAGAGGAGTTAAAGACAATTTGCAGTGGTGCCCCGGATAATCCTCGGAGCCAACACGACTGGAGCGCGTTGTTGCACGAAAAAGTATATTGCGGCTTACTCGCGGACGCCATTGACGACGCCACAAAGGCTCGTCTTCGGGCGGTCGCCGCTAAGGGATTCGGGGCCTGGCTGCATGCGCTTCCAAGCGCCCCACTGGGCACCCTTTTGGACGACGAAACTACCCGAATCGGGGCAGGATTTCAGCTCGGCTGTGATCGTGTATCCCCTCACCAATGCAAGTGTGGTCAACTTGTTGACAAGTTAGCTCATCATGGGTTGTCGCGCGTCATGAGTGCTGAACGGCGTGCCAGGCATGCCAGTATTAACGACACTTTTAGCCGAGCGCTCTGATCTAGCGGATTTCCCTGTATTCTGGAGCCCCAGAGTCTTTCCGCCGACGATAGCAAACGCCCGGACGGGATGACTCTGCCCCCTTCAGCCGGGGCAGGATGCTTGTCTGGGACGCCACAGTTACCGACTCATTAGCACCTTCAATGGTCGGTGGCGGGGCGGTCTCAGCAGATTACGCTGATAATCTAGCCGAGACAAGGAAGCTCGCAAAATATGCCTTAATAGGGTACCCACATGAATTTCAACCGATAGCGTTCGAGACCTTGGGCGGCCCAGGCAACCTCACTCGTAAACTCTTCAACAGAGTTGGGGAGCAGCTGAACCTCGCAACCGGAGACAAGAGATCTGCGGCTTTCTTGAGACAGCGCCTCGACTTCGACGTCCAACGCGGGAACGCGGCGTCCGTCCGCGGCACGCTGCTGAAGTGGTCCCAACCCACTATATACGAAATAGAGTTATATTCCCAGTGCACACGTTCCCAGAAGACAATTGTCGCTCCATCTGTAGTCTTAATAAATCATGATTGACTTTAACTAGGAGCTGAACAATTACATCCGCACCAACGGCAGAAAGTTTCGAGCTCTGCTGGATCCAGATTGCGAAGTACAGGTTGCCTACTGTCGCTAGTGTCAGCGGTAAATAGAAGCCAATGTTTCCTGCCCTTGGGCTTTTCACCGATGAAACATGCTTTACACAAGGCAGGCACAACTTAACAGGCACAACACCCATTACTGGGCAAGTGGGAACCCGCATATGACTCACCAGCGTAATTGCCAAGGGCGTGCTTCTCCTTGAACATGTGGGCTGGCATGGTGAACAGCTACTCCATAGGTCCACACATACTTTCTAACAGGTTCGGTGAAGAAGCACATTACACATTTCTAAGCGAAACTGTACCAAGAATATCGGGAGGCGTGCCAGAAGACATTCGCGAGAGAATATGGTTTCAGCACGACAGAGCGCCACTGCACTCCAACCGTGCGGTACGCGATTACATCAACGCGACCTTCCAGAATTGGTGGATTGGTCGAGGCAAGCCGATAGCTTTGTCACCGCGATCGCCCGATTTAACAAGTCTCGATTCTTTCTTTGGGGTCTCTTAAATGTTTTTGTTTTACCATACACTTGGCTATATACCAAAATGATTGTCATAAACTGCGCACTGTTAACTAAATGTGTTAGTTTTGAGCGCCGTGAATAATCGATTCTTCTTTGTATGTCTTTCAGAAAAAACAGATTTTTTCACGAAACACAACGGTGTGCTTAGTTTTCTCTATCGGAACACTGGTTGTTGTGCAATCGCACATTTTGTGCTTTTATATCGGGTAACAGCACCAGTGTCACAGATCTTAGTAATTTCACTCTTACTCCGAAACAAGACTTCTCCGAGAGCGTGCTCCATTGGCAACAAAAAAAACTTACTTTAACGAGCTGCACATTTCCCTAGATCACTCCCGAGAAATTCTCCGCTCACTCGGTGTATATACACATATTTACCATAAAGGCACAATTTAGAGAATGCTTAAAGCGTATTTTTTTCATTTTTTCTGGAGCGCATGACGATGAGAAGACATTGTTAGAAGGCCCACTCCGTTCTGCACACTCGAACTAGATGTTTCACCTATTTCAGACTTACAGTCCAGTGCACATTTGTCGTGCTGTCCGCACATCTATCGCGTCCGGTCGGTCGCGTGCCGATGAAACCGCTTGCTTCGACTTGTGTGTAGTAGGCATGTTTTCCACAACGGCGCTCCGAAGAGTCGGCCGCATCAAGAACTCAACGAGAGAGAAAATGAGCCACCAACATTCCGCCGTTCAACGTCGTCGCTCACGCTTCTCGGACAAGCGCGGGGGCTTTGGGAACGACTCGCTTAGTTGGAGCAGTAGTTGATCACCTTCAAAATTTAGCTGTTCCAGCAGACGCCGCCGACAGCGGTTACAGATCACTTTTGGGTCTGCGTTGTTTCCCGTCTTCCAGCCGTAGCACCCCCACCCCTCCGCGCGCAACCCCTATCACCCGGATCCACACCCCTACTGAACAAGAAGAAGAGGAAAAAGAAGTCTGCTGACGGAGCGCGGCGAGGCGACTTTACGCCAATATGAGCATGTAACACGTTGATGACGATGACAATGATGATGATGATGGCGATGATGATGATGATGATGATGATAAGGATGACACTGATGATAAAGATGGGATTTACACGAACATGCGACGAGGCAGACGTATGGGGTCTGGTCGGGTCGACCATCGGTATCCCCCCCCCAAAAAGCCTCGTTTCTAGACTTTACCGTGTCACTTTTTTACCCCCTTTGCTTCCTCTTTCCACTCTCCGCCTTTTTCGCCGCCTGGTGTTCGCAAATGGTGCCGATACGACGTCATTGCCAGTTTCAGATTGTCAAAGAAAAAGTGGGACGGCAAACCCCACTCTGGGGCTGAAGTCCGACGTCTACTTCACATCTGAATGAATGAATGAATGAAACACATAGCTTTATTCATGAGTACTTGCAAATACACTCGAAAGTATACAGCCTCTGTACTGAATCTGGATCAGACTTTTCTGGCCACCATACGTAGATGTCTGGAAATTATCAGACTGTTTACGCCCCAATATAGAGAGTTTTAATGTGTGCCTATTCCGCAAGTTGAAAGTGCCATTAAAAAGCGTGTAATTATCATCACAATACACGCGTTATATGCGACAACCTTGCTCAGTCCCACTGCAAAAGATAAAGCCCAGAACGATTTCAAACAACGGCGGAATCGTTGGGAGAAGAGTCTGCAACGCCACAATAATTGTTTTAAAAGAAGGGTTTACATACCTATAAATATATATATATATATATATATATATATATATGCTTACGTTAAATAATTTGGTATAATTGAGTGGGCACTGCATTAAACAATTACTTGTCTAGCCGAAATCATTGACGTAAACTATTTTAATAATCATGTTGCATGCCGCTAAAGGGGTTTTATCAGTGCTATTTATTGTAAATGCTAGTGGTTTTTATATTATTGCCTCATTTATGGTCCTAAAGCGCAAGCTTTGCTTTGTTTCAAATGGTGTCTATCTATATTTTTAATGTTGCTTAATGACGATCCTGAAAAGTGGCACCTGCCTAGACTTGCCACTGCCCGTTTAACAACAACCAACACATAACCTCTAATCTAGACTTTCTACAAATGTTTACTAACAAAGTATAGAAACAATACCAAAAAAACAGACCGAGAAATATCGAAATCTACAAACCACTGCATTTTTAATTGAAATAAAACTTAACCTCGTAAGTTGTAAATATTCATTTAAACACACGTACCCTATAATTTCTATGCCAACGTATCAGTTCGCAGGCCTACTCTTATGCGAAATTAAATGCAAAAAAAAATGATCTGACACTGTTTAAAGATACACTAATAGATTTCCTCCCATAGGTGTCACCAGTGTTCTGCGCCCAGAAGGCGAGCGCAGTCAATTTGTTGTTTTAGAGTGAAATAAAGTGGATAGCAATAGCAATTCGTCCTGTCGTCACTAAAGAAAAGAAACATGAGCAGATTTTCTGCAGGTCCACATATACAATTCTACCCGATATTTTTCCTACACAATTTTTTCACCAGGAGGCCAAATATGGCACGGGTGGTCCTTATGACCTTCTCTATGGATGCGCTCGTCAGCGCAGAAAGAGCCAAATCCAACCCGCATTCAACCCTTTGGTCGTGACCGCTGATAGTGGGGCGCCACTGCACCCCATCAACTTTGACAAGGTAGCTCATTCACATCGATCTGCGCGCTCCCTCTATGTATCGCACAAGCGCGAAATGCGTGTTTGGCTGATGGCTGTACTGCCTCGAAAGAAAATTGTATGTACGAGTAAACACATTGTTAGAGGTACGCTCCACCGGGAAAAAGAAGGGCCGCTATGGCCCTAGACGGATAGATAGGCAGGGCGCGTCACACCCCGCAGGCGAGTTCATTGTATTTGTTTTCAGATTCTTTATTCACGTCAATATTTCGATTTCGACTCCCGACCGGGACAAGCCTGGGATGCAAGTGGGCCTTTATATATATATATATATATATATATATATATAAACATATACTATGCCTGAAACCTCTCTGACAAGGGAAGCGAGTGTAACGCCCAGCTCCCTATCCGCCTCTCAGCCGATATGTGTTCTTCCTCGGAGCGCTTCCAAGTAGGTCGGCCATCAAGCTGGTCCGCGGACGTCTTCAATGCTCCGACCTGGGCGGCCCCTAGAGGTTGGCAGTGCCTGTCAAATAGTCGCCGGTGGTGATTGGCGAAAGCCTTTTTGAAGGATCCGTTGATGGGGGTGACAGCTTTCTGAGGCCTTATTGATTTGTATCTACTCTTCTTCTAATCCGAGTCCGAGTAGAGCAATCGCTACAACTGCAAATACTGGTGCTGATGTCACTCCTGGCAGTGGGGGTGCAGCTATTACACACTTACACCGTGGCTCTTTAAGCCAAAGGGGATCTTAGGACCACGGGGGAGACATTGCGTCATCTTCAGGTGTGTAGGTGACGGGTAGACAAAAAAATATTCAGGTTGCAATGCAGTTCTTAGAGTTTGCTAGGCTTCTGAAAATATATTGCCGTATATTGGTCTGTTTCCTCGGTATTGGCTGGGTACTTACTCAGCTAAACGCCGTTAGCTGTTGGTATCAGAAACGAATGAAGCTGTGCCATGCAGGAATAGTAGTCGTTAACTCATTAATTAATCAAGTGTGCGCATCCACAAACTACTTGGGTCTATCAGGCTGTACGGTACGCATAGATTAAACTTTTTTCCGTATTTACATATATTAAAGGCGCTGAAGGTCCGATTACATATATATATATATATATATATATATATGTGTGTATATATATATATATGTGTGTATATATATATATATATATATATATATATATATATATATATATATATATATATATATATATATATATATATATATATGAGAATGCAAGATGGCGGCGCCCAGCATAGGCTGCTTCGTTTGCGGCTCCGGCTTTTCAGTCGATTCCGCCTGGAATTTGTGCTCTGGTTGTCACTTGGTGGCCATACACAAGGACTGTGAAGAACGAGGAACCTCTGAAGAGGCTATTCACGTGAAAAAGTGCGCGGATTGTTCGGCTCGGGGTCCAGGCACAGTGGTAACGCCAGAAGCACTGCTGCTGCAGCTGGCAAGGCTACTCTTCGACACCAGGCTGAAGCTCTTCGACGCCATTGAGCAGGTGAACGTTCGGACTAACGTCGGGACTACCAGCAATAAAGGCAAGAAGAACAAACGCGACACCACACTCACAAAACCCGGAAAATGCGCCAAACAAAGCGCAAAGGATAGCGTCAAGGTGCTAGATTCGAACGTTTCGAAACTTCCCGCGAATTGCACTGCACCAAGGAAACTCCCCACGACACCGCTAGATGGCGTCAACGGTGGCGAGACTGAAGATATGGAGATTTGTCTCCCCCACGTCTCAGTAGATGGTGCGGCCGGCGCAGCTTCACTGACAGCTATATCAATAGCTTGTCCAGCTGGCCGAGCTGATGACGTCACACTGGAGATGCACAAAGAGACAGACGACAGCAAAGCCAATTCGGCGGAGAGAAGCAACAACAACATCAAAAGCAGTAGCGGAGGTGGTGGTGGTGCAAAGCCGTCCAAGAGGAAGAAGGATAAGGAGAGATCGAGTGGCACAACAGCTCCAGCTGAAAGCGGCGCGATTGAAATGAGATTTGCGGAGAAGGATGAAAACAACGTACCGCGGAGGCAGAGTGAAGAGGACAAGGAGAAAGGGTTCATTCCCGTTACATATAAACGGAGAACGGCCAACCGTCTCCGAGCGGGATGTGCAGCAGAAGAGAATAGTGATTTGAAAATATGTAAAGTATTTGCAAAAATCAACAAACCTATTATCAAAGCTCTTCGAGTAGAAGGACTAGTTGCAGATACGTCGGCAATGGACCTGCGAAGCTGGCTGGCCGACAAAGATGTTAAAGTTGATGCAATATTTAAATTGCATACAAAAGGTAGATGGGCTGTATTTTGCGTTGTACCTGAGAGTAAGGACTTCGTGCGATGCTCCAAGGAGGACTTCTGGATGAAGGGTGTGTATTTCCGTCGTTGGAACGGCGCCGCTCCATTCGAGAAAATGGTCATGCAAAGCTTTGTGGCTAAAAACGGTCCTCACCCCTCGAAATGACTAGACAGTGGTACAGAGATGTGTTCGGAGGCAACCGTACCTCGACGAATGCTATTGTATAACTGTGAAGGTCTTAAAGGGGCAATGGATCTAATGCCAGATGATTTGTTTCGAGAAATAGACATCGCCCTCTTGGTAGAGACGTTCCAGCGGGAAGAACTGCATTTCGATGAGATGCAAGGGTTTCATCAGTTGGCCGCCATGCCTGTTGGGGGATTGGGCAGACCAATAGGAGGACTTTCTGTCTATCTACGTAACTATTTGTGCCCTATGCGATGTATAAGAAAAGATGAATACTATATGACACTTTCATCCGGAAGTGTTAACATTGTCGTGTTTTATCTCCCTTCAACATTTAAATCTGCAGAAGTTACAGACGTCGTATTCGCGGGACTCTCGGGTCTTGACCTTAGGGCTCCAACAATCGTTGGAGGTGACTTTAATTGCAGAATAGATGACGGAGCCAATGACGACAAAGGGGAAGTTCTCCTGCAGCTTATGGATGATGTGGGTTTTGTGTGTGCTAATGCACGAAATGACTTTACCTACGTCTGCCATAGCGGCAGGAGTACCATAGACTTATTGTTTCATAATCTTGATCGTACTGAGTTTCAAAGCTTTGAAGTTCTGGAGCTTGCTTCAAGAAAGCATCTACCTGTACGAGCTGTAGTACGCGTGCCTGCTCTAGGGCAGGAACAGCAGAAACGTTCACAGATGAAGCCGACCCGTCAACTCGATTTAGCCGCGCTTCCAGTCGGTATTGAGAGTGTCTTGGCCGGAAGTGATGTAGATGTCTGCTGTCGGACTCTCGAAGGAGCAATGCAGAGAGCAGTTAAGTGGAAAAAGTTCAAGCCGCGGAGATCCCGGCCGTGGTTCACACGGACTTGTTACCTCCGACATAAAGAACTACTCGGCTTGCTGAGACTAGCAAAAGCCCGAGCAGATCCACAGCTCCAAGCAAGACGAAGACAGGACTACGCGTCTCGTAGAAAGTCCTACATAGGGCTATGCCGTGACTATAAGGTCGAACATGCGAGGCGAGAGGAAGCCCGTCTCCTAGAACGAGCAGAAAGGGAGCCCCATGCCTACATAAACCGCTCTCGTAAGGGGATACGGCACTCACTGAGTGACGAGCAGGTAGAACGTCATTTGACGAATCTGCTGTTCAACCCTCACGTGAAAAACTCGGCCACAGAGGTTGAGTATCCACTTACACTTGAGCAGCACACAATGAATCTTCCCTTTGAGGAAGAAGAAGTATGCCGAGTTATCCGATCCCTTCCTAGATGGAAAAGTAGTGGGCCAGATCGGGTCTACTACGAACATTGGGTGCAATCGGAGCCGCTCTTGAAGGGGATCCTCTGTGATTTCTTTAATAGAATTATGGAGGAAGGGCGAATGCCCAGAGTTTGGCCCATTGCTAGGCTTTCTCTGTTATTCAAGGGTAAACACGGCGACGATAGAAGTGACCCAAATCTGTACCGGGGAGTGGCGTCGGAGCGAACGCTCAAGAAAATATTCTGTAAGCTGATTATTGAAAGGATTGCAAATATAGCAGACAATGCTCTGCCTTCCGAGCAGTTCGGATTTAGAAAAGGCATGGGGACCCGCGACGCCATCCACGTTTTGCAATCCGAAGTAGAACGGGCGGTGTCTCGTTCAGGGGGCCACCTGTATGCAGTCTTCATTGACTGCGTCAAGGCCTTTGACAAGGCTCCGCGCGATCTTATGATCAATTGTTTTAGACAGATTGGCATAGGTGGAGCTCTTCTGCGAGTAATTTCTAGTTTTTTCGACGATGATACACTGTTGGTCGAGGGAAGGAACGGCGTGCGTGAGCTAAAGCAGAATGTTGGGACTCCTCAGGGGGACCCACTAAGCTGCATCTCGTTCACGCTGCTTCTGGCCGACCTTGTTCAATACGTGCGTCAAGAGTTTCAACATGCCGTGGTAGTGATGTATGCTGATGACATCGTTGTTGCTCATCGTAACATTGGTGCCATCTCGCGCATTACCGCCATGGTAGAGGCGTATCTCATGAAAAAAGGGCTAGAAATAAACTCACGCAAAACCAAGGCGATTAAGTTTCGTCGCGGCGGGCGTTTAGGTGAAAACGACGTTATTCGTTGCTGCGGGAAGCCATTGGAGTTTGTAAACTCTTTCCCATACTTGGGTCTCCGGATTCACTACAGAGGAACATCGTTTACTACACACATCGAAAACAGTGTTACCTCGGCACTGGCAGCTCTCTACGGAGGGGTCGGAGATGTACGGCGACTGTCCGTCGGTACGGCAGTGCGCTTGTTTATGTTAAAAACTCTGCCAAAGTTGGCGTATAGCTTAGACAGAGTGTGGCAACACCTATCTCAAGCTAATTTTAATTTGCTTGAAAAGTGCTTCACACTATACATGAAGCGAGTACTCTGCCTTTCAATCAAGGCGAGAAGCCGCTTCGTCTATGTATTGTCGGACTGTGCGCCGATGGTGGAGATGCTTCGGCTTAGGCTGCGTATGCCATTGACGGAGCCACTTAACCATTTCTTGGAAGAGTGGCGACGCAAATTCACGGAAGCAGCGACGGAGGTAAGAACGCTCGACGTCTTTAAGTCTCCTTGGTTGTGGGCCGGGGTGGCCTGCGATGACAGGCATGTATATACCAGGTACATCGTACACGGGTTCCATCACCTCCCCCGTAGGGAGTTTCATGAAGACTATGCTACTCAGTGTATTTGTCGGTTCTGCTCGCAGCAATGCGCTAAGTACCACGCGGTTGATTGTCCGGCACTGCAACGAAGATCCTTACACTTCTTCTCTCGGTGGAACGGCAAAACAACAAGTATTTATGTTTAATAATAGCATGAACCATTTTGTACATACTCTATTTGAGTGAAATAAATATGATTGATTGATATATATATATATATATATATATATATATATATATATATATATATATATATATATATTAGCTATAGATCACTATATGTTGTTTACTAATATTATTAAACCAGCTTAGTCGGAAACCTTAAATAAACATACAAAGACTATATATTGAACGTGTATGTGCAATGTTGAGTCAGGTCGCGAGCAATATTTGGCGCGGATCATTTCAGTTACATTTAGGGAATCACTCAGGTGTACGACAGAGGTCAGCAGACGGCTACAGCATACCTGTTTCTTTTATCGGTTGCAAATGTTTTAAACAAGGAGGCACTAAACGCAGTAGAAAAACTTTGCTGTCTAAAATTGAGACAGAGATATAAATAAATATTTATACATATACTATATAACATATGATAATTTTGCCTCCAAAACTGGAGAACACAGATCAAGTAACCAAGAAAGGTATATTAACAGGGTATGTAAATGTTCATTTTGCTACTGGGGGAGCCACGTTCTGGCATTTTTTTCGAAAAGGATTGACGTTAGATCCCAACGGAAAAACGCCACGGCGGTGTATGCTGTTTCGTCTAGATGGCCGACAGCTAGGCTTAGGGTTGCCGGTTTGATTATGCCTAGCCCCCCCTCAACAACTTTTAACGAAATAGCGGCGGTCGTGCCAATGTATGTATATATATATATATATATATATGCCAGCACTATATTGGCGAAGGGTTTTTAAAAACAATAAATTGTACGTCAAATTAACACAATAAGGTAACGATACGAGAAATTGAAGGCGGTATTTTATTTCTCTTAATTTGTACGAAGCACATCTAACTTAACCCCATTTAGAATGTGTTTCTTCAGTTCCTACGAGGACTTCGAATTCTCCGCAATAATAAAGCCTCCGGCCCCGACGGAGTACGCAATGAACATCTAAAATGTGCACTCTTTCTTGCTCCTTGCTGGTCCGCGCTATTCAACGAATGCTTGCGGACGGGCACGCTCCCAGCAACGTGGAGGGATGCAAATCTCCTAGTTATACCTAAGGGTAAGGGGGATCCGGCCCTACCGTCATCTTGGCGGGGCATCGCGAAGAAGAGCGTAAGCTATAAGCTACTCTCTTGTCTGCTGACATGGAGACTGTGTGACTACCTGGAGGGCGTAGGAGCCATCCCGACTGAGCAGCATGGATTCCGCGGAGATCGCTCGACAGAAACCGCCTGTACGATTCTGATGGAGGACGTTAAGAGGGCGTTAGCCATAGCGATGAACCCACTGTATGCAGTCTTTGTCAATTTCAAGGCAGCATTTGACTCGGCGCCTAGAGACATGGTCTTACGCACGTTGGCAGAGGTCGGAGTGCCAATTAAAGTGCTCAACCTTTTCGCGGCCATCCTACAGGAGAACAGAATAACGATAAAGGATGGTATCGCCGAACTCGAACCTTTCGCCCAGACAACAGGCCTAGCTCAGGGTGACAATCTGAGCCCTCTCCTGTTCTCTATCCTACTAAAGGACCTGCCCGCTCAAGTAAGAGGCCCGCGAAATCTAGTCAAAGTTATCTTGTACGCGGACGACTTGGTCATATGTGGTCCAAGCAGGTTTCAGGTACAGCAAGCCTTAGCCCGTCTTTACGTCGCTGTAAAGGCTCTGAGTCTAACGGTAAACCAGAGAAAGACAAAAGCAATGAAATTCAGGAGGGGCGGCAGGATCACTGGCACTGACACCTTGCGATACGCCAGTGTACCGCTCGCGTACGTAAATAGGTTTTCATACCTGGGGCTACTGTTTTCTTATAACGGACGCAGCTTTACCGCACACATCGCCGAGAGGTGCAGTGACCGCTGTATGGGCAATAAAATCGATCTCAAAATAGCCCCGATCGCGTCGTATGGGATACATGTCATTTGGGAGGACCTCACGGCGCAGAACCTCAAAGAGCTTAACTGTGTTAAGGCGTGTAAAGTATATCTCCTAGCGGACACACCGTTGTTCATCGAAGATCTGCGGCACCGCTTTTATCTGTCGGCGACAACGGCTTTCAAGAACAACCTCGAATGCTGGGAGATAAAGTTCGCGGATGTCGATGATAAATTCTTCGAAACTGGAGCTATGACACGTAACGAATGGAGAGGGGCATATCGTTACAACCGTCATGTCGTAACCCGCTATGCCGTACACGGCTTTCATCATAAACTATGTATCGTGCGGGACTTCCACGAACCAGATGACCATTGCAGGTGCTCTAGATGCGAAGCACACTGTGGAATTTACCACGCCGCTTCCTGTGCTCTGGTCCCTTCTCTAGGTAGCCTGAATGACCCCACCTTAAAATATTCGCGATGAGCACTTTCTAGTCTATTTCCATATAGGAAAAAATTGGGTTGTAGCCATAGTCCGTGTAGTATATACCTATATACCGGATGTCTTGTAGGCTCAACCCCCAATGTGACACGACCATGCCCAATGGTGCAATTTTAGCCGCTATTGTATACAGTAAAGATATATATATATATATATATATATACAGGGTGTTCCTATTTGTGTGTCCAAAACGCTAGGGTATGGTCAAACTCGGTGAGAAAATCATTTTTGCCAATGGGTGAAAGCCGGGAAAACGTTTTGTTTAGGAGTGAGGATGAAATTTTTAAAAGCAGTTATTCTGTCTTTTTTCTCCTACATAGTTGTGCAAAATCTACGTTTGCGGGAGAAAGTCAACGCACAAAGGAACCGATCATACTGGCGTGTTTGGCGGAAAATTCTGCACAATAAAGTATACATTACTAGCTTGCGTAGCAAAAAGCGAATAGCCAGATTGTTCCTGGCTTCCCTTCCCAGAAGGGAAGTCATAAAAAGTCAAAATGTTACGTTAACGCTTTTTTGTGCAACATCGTAATTTTTTCCATTACGACCAAAAATGCACATCCAAAAGACTACTCTCAGGCAATAGCAGATTTAATGCCCACTACATTCGTACCAAAGTGATAGTGCTGCGTTACGTATTTGCCAAGTGACTAAACTTTTTCGACAGTCATAGTTGTTATGTTTCACGTTGAAGTTTTCACGCCCAGAACCGTAGCATTTTGCCAAGACGTTTCCGCCCCCCCTTTCCATTAGAAAAAATTATTCTCTTGCTGAGTTCTACCAAACCTCAAAATATGTACCTAACTTTCTCATACACCCTATGCAAGTATGCATGCCTTCGCTTTCGATATGACTGTTAGTTAAAAAGCTTAGTTACTTGGCAACTACGTAACGCAGCACCATCACTTTGGTACGAATGTAGTGGGCATTAAATCTGCTATTGCCTGAGAGTAGTCTTTTGGACGTGCATTTTTGGTCGTAATGGAAAAAATTGCGATGTTGCACAAAAAAAGCGTTAACGTAACATTTTGACTTTTTATGACTTTCCTTAATCTGGCTATTCGCTTTTTGCTACGCAAGCTAGTAATGTATACTTTATTGTGCAGAATTTTCCAAACACGCCGGTATGATCGGTTCCTTTGTGCGTTGACTGGTTCTCCCGCAAACGTATATTTTGCACAACTATGTAGGAGAAAAAAGACAGAATAACTGCTTTTATAAATTTCATCCTCACTCCTAAACAAAACGTTTTCCCGGCTCCCACCCATTGGCAAAAATGATTTTCTCACCGAGTTTGACCATACCCTAGCGTTTTGGACACACAAATAGGAACACCCTGTATATATATATATATATATATATATATATATATTGTGTTTATACTACCTGGCAAAGGTGAATAAATGTTTGAATTGTTTCTTCAGTAAATTCTAGTGCTTTGTTGTTGAAATATTCATACACTTGTATACGCATCATATTAACAGCTGAAGGCTCGACATTTGTCGCGTTAAATGCCGGAGTGGATTAAAAATTAGGCATGACAGGAAAAAAACCGTGCACAGGCATAAGCCTTACGGAAAATAATAATAATAATAATAATAATAATAATAATAATAATAAATATTATTATTATTATTTAGAAGAATATATATAATGCTTCACGACGTTGCTGCTCGGCGACCTAGTTGCCCTTTCTGCGCGCCGTAGCCGCTCTATCGCTTATGCCCGTGAGGAAGTCCTGCTCGCCCCCTGGAGGTCCGGGTCCATCCAATATCTCATAGTTCCGAGCACTGAAGTCGCGTTACCTCTTTGGATCTCCAGGGACAGTCGCTGGGAGAAGAAGGCGTGCACGCTTTTGTCTATCGTCGCCTGCTGTAACGCGCCGCCAACCCGAGAGATTAATGTTACCGTGAGGGGCCCAGGGCCACCCATCGTCTCGAACGCGAATGGCGAAAAGTGGTGCGCCCAACTTAGGTCCACATATTTTCTTATCTTTGAGGTCTTAGTTCGCGAAAGGGCAGTCCCCGGGCGAGACGGGCCAGGACCGACAAGAGAAGGGACCAGAGAGTCGGTCACCGTCGCATCCCACACCAGGAAACGACCCTTATAGAAGGGTATCAAAGTCATACCGTCGGGGCGCTTACCGTCGTCTCTTGAAAGCCCAGGTGGTTCCAGGACGCAGGGACTCTTTTCCCTCCGCAGCGATCTTGCAAGTATTTCATTGAGGGCAGTATGTCTTGGGCGCCGGCCCGCTGCGTGAGCGCAAGACAGGCCGTGTCTTGCGAGTCGCCCGACGGGCTCGCCACAAGAGCATCTGTGTGGCTCAACCAAATCAGCTCCCAATCTCAGGCCAACGCATATCCGGGTGGATTGGTCATCAAGGCGGGTACCCAGTGAGTCAGCGGGTAGTGCAGGGAACCAGTCGCTTGCTCCTGGGCGAGCGACAGCTAGAAGGCGTCTTTTGGCCTGGCCTTCTCCGCCCAGGCCCTCTGACAGGCAAGTATATCGGGACCAGACGATGAACCTTGTAGTCCAGTCGCTATATCGTCACGAGCCGCCTCGAACATTGCCCGAGCCGCCGGCGGGAGCAGGCGCTGGACATTTTTCGACGTAGCATGCATCGAGGCAGCCACGGCCGGGCCCGCCAAGGAACGGCCCGAGGGGAGACCAAGGCCGCCCATGGAAGTGGGGAGGGCCGCCTGGCGCACCTCTCGTGGTCGTATGTTTAGACTCAGCACCGTCTGTAGGGCCTTCACCACCTGGTCGTCGAATGGTTGGAAAAGATGGTTCAAATCGCCTGAGCAGTCTATGGACCGCAAAATATGTACGATGCGGCACGCGAAGAACGACGAGCAAAGCAGGTAGAGCCCCTGGTGAGCTCCAACAAGCGGAAGACGTTCCTGCGTCGCCCACAATCTGTCCATCAAGGGGTCGAGTTGTCCCGACAACGCAGAGGGCAGAACCGGGACCGGTTATAATAATAATAATAATAATAATACCGAGCAAGATGGCTTAGTGGCAAAAGACTTTCCCTTGCATTTGGAAGGTCTGGGTTCAAGACCCAGACCGGCCACTCCTAAATTGATTTTCATGGTTCCCAATTTAAACAAGGTGAATGCCGGAGTGGATTAAAAATCGACCATAATCGAAAAAAAAAACGGGGAGCACAGATGTCTCAATAAAAAGAGATGGTGCATTACCATACAACCCCCCTAATAATAATAATAATAATACCAGGCTCCAGTAACTGACGTTCGCCGTCCCTAGACTGCGGCCGCCAATCTAAGCTCATAGCAAATGCTTAGCAACGACAAAGGCCTTAATGAACGTCAATGCATTGTTTACAGAACTTATGGAATATACCGACGCGGTGCTCAGCAACCTGGCGAGGGGCTCCAATCAACAAAAAAAATCTACCGCATAGAGTTTTTAAAGCAATCATTGCATAATTTAATGGTCGGCGTGAGCGCGTCGGGTAAGCCCGTCTTCGCATATTTAAGCGAATTTTTGCGGCGGTACTTCAAAACGGTCTGAGGCTTTAGTATCGACCATGTACGGCACCTTAGATGCGCGCGGCAGCCTCCATGTCTTTTGGAGCGAATTGTTGAGGAGGACCTTCAAAAGCTCACCCACTCCGTCGTGAATGCCATTCGCGTAAATTTAATGGCTCGCAGAGTCTGGCTGCCAACGGTTGCTAAGACCCTGCCCAATGATTGCCGTTCTAGCCATCGATGGCCACACCTTTCTCAGAACTCATTTAGGTCGTCACATCCAAACTGGCTTTTTTCTCAGCCTGCGATCGGTGGCCATAAAATATACCTAGGAACAGGCCCCCGCATTATCTTTATGATGCCCACACAGTCCATATCCGGAGATGGGCTGTTGCTCTTCTGCGGCAATCATACGTTACGCACCGCACATGTAAAGTCGCCTAGACCCTCCTGGAAGATTTAGGGGGGGGGGGGGATTGCTACTATATAACTGAGATAGGCAACAATCGCCTTAGTTATTGTCAGGACAACTGAGATGGCAAAGCTAGATCGGTGATAACGTACAATGAATTGGCTAATGATGTTCTGATTTGGTCGACCCACCAAGCGAAGGCATGGTAAAGGAACGTTCACAGCTCTGCGTCGGCTGTCCAGCCTGCAGTTTATGC
Organism: Dermanyssus gallinae; assembly: GCA_003439945.1. Lineage (NCBI taxonomy): Eukaryota > Metazoa > Arthropoda > Arachnida > Mesostigmata > Dermanyssidae > Dermanyssus > Dermanyssus gallinae. The sequence goes on from QVRM01004754.1 coordinate 199,866, forward strand.
AAATTAAGTTACGGCCAAAAACCTTACCGCCTGTATAAAGTAATCCTGATGCGATTTTCTCGCTACGGTAGCTTTCCCAACATTTACGTAAGGCAGATCCCTAGGCGTAGACTTTACACTTATATAAACAATGCCTACTAAGCTCGTTTAGTCCAGCCCAAGGAGACTCAAGACAATATTTTAGTTTCGCTAGAACTTTTATTTCAGCCGAACGTATGCCGCCGTCGGATGACACAACAGCGCTAACCCTCAAACAGAAGCATTCTCATATGCCGCTTGAATGTTTACATCTCCTTTACTCTCACCGTTGCCCTTGCAGGAGAGGTTGCAGTTTCTAGAGATAATTTTCTAGGCTACATTCATTATCTAGTAGCACCAGTTATGACACTCTTTTAATTTTAATTTTCTAAAATGGGAGGTTTAGAAACTGTTTTCTTTCAGGAGGCGTAGGATGTCGATCCGTGGCCTTTACATTTATTTATAACCAAACCTCTATTAATAGAATTCAGACGTTGCTGGTCGCTACATTAGTTTTTAAGATTTCGCAAGAACTCATGCCTAGAAAAATTTAATTTCCATTCGTTTTCAGCTTCAGTAGGTCATTAAGGCGTCATAACAACCTCCTTAGTATTCTTTCCATTTTTCTATTCTTAAAGTTGAGCTAACACGCTCTTGCGTGCCGTCTGCCAGGAATCTGGAAATATATCTTAAAAATAATTGAGTGCCTCACTACCTTGGAACTCTCTGTTCGGGACGTAATACACAGCATCTAAACTATTGGCTGGATAATGCTAAAGATATAAATGCTGATATATCGTATAATGTGTCGTATATACAAACACAATATTTAAGATAAGCCTATATAACAAGTCAGGCGTAATTCATTCAAATGATTCTTATAGAACACATACACTTCGCGAGAACCTCACAGCTTGGGCCGCTTTGAGGTAGCGACTATGACTGTTTAGATAGACGGCCTTCGTATCCAGCAAATTCATATTTTGATGCCAACGATGCATTTTGCTCACTTTGCGGCGTAACTGCCGTGAACTTGGAAATAAATCAAATTGGTGCGTTTTGCACGAACTGGCGGAAACAAAATGAACGGCACAGTCGAAAGACGTGCCATATATATATATATATATATATATATATATATGGAGCACGGGTTCCCTGAGTGTCTCCAATGCCAAACTGGCATCATTTGCGTCATATCGAGCCAACCAAGGAGCTTCTCTAATGTGGTTCCGAAATTCGTCAATACTCTCCCTATTCTTTCTAATAGACATGAAAGTCGTATCTTCTACTGGCGGTCCAGCAGCTATAGCATTGTGTGAAGAAGATACGGTGATCGCGTAATGGCCGGAGTACAGCAAAGTCCCAAAAACTGTGGGATGGATGGTGGTGAATTTAGAGCACTTGGAAACATGGCCAACATGATTTATACACGAATCCGAGGAGGGTCTGGTTATTCGATTCACGACAAATAAGGATTCCCTAGCGAAGACAAAAAATTGGGTGGCGCAACCAACACGAGATTGGCGTAAGCATCTCTTATAACAATGCAAGATAAAGAGGTGCACAGCAGTGTTATGTTGTCTAAAAGAGTGGGTGGTGTATTTCAACGGTACCGTGGCTCGCATAGCATCATATAATAAGACTTTCAAAGCCTGCGTATTTTTCATTTTGAGTAAATACATACCGCTTACACGTACGCATAGCCACACGTACCGCCTATTACCATCTAGATTTCCCATAAAGAGCGTGAAGACAAGATTCTGCAAGAGGAACGCACATTGATACCGACACCGCCGCAGGTCTTCCCGGTTTGCTCCGCGATTTTATGCATATGCTTCTGCTCTTGTGAAATGTGCAGCTCCATAAGTACGGCACCTTCTTTGTCTCTTATGTTGTGTGAAGCTCACTTTGCTAATTATTTCTAATTTCCATCGGGAACGAGAACACGTTACAAAATACAGTTCTGTCGAACAAACCACATGAGAAGCTTGAAAATGAAAAGAATAAATGAACACAAATGACAAACGTATCGTGATAAATGAGGAGAGCCTGTGGTGAAAGTGTGGCGAAGAATGCATGCATGTAGTGTGTGATGCATTCCAAGGCACTCCGGACAAATTCTTTTACCCGGCGAACTGCCTAGACGGTCGATCTTCACCCGCAAATATCTCCCACCAAATTAGTGAAGTCGTTAGTCAGTAAACGGAGCGCGTGCTCATTTCGACAAGAGGTTCGGCGAGGCTCTGCTAGCAGGAGGAGAAGCTCCTTAATTACATATAGATAGATATTAATAACAAGTTTTGGTTTTGATTTCATCACCCCTACGTACAGCAATCAAAAGGTCAGTGCCGCAGGCATGAATAGTCATATGCCTAAATATTATGTATGAGTGTAATAAACATTACAATATCTAACTCTCAGCGGTCACCATTACGACTACTTTTAACAACGTCGTTGTGACTAGCCTCCAACAAATTCTTTAGATGACGTGTTTACTTTTCAATCCGTTCCATGTGCTCATATGGTAGATTGCTGTTGGACTTCCCAGTGTATTATGAATAATATATATATGTATATATATATATATATATATATATATATATATATATATATATATATATATATATACTAAAGTGAATGAGCAGTTTTGCTTCGCCATAGAAACACTGCTTAAATTAGGACGTACACAATTCTTAATAAAATGTATCGATGGATAATACGCCTGCAGGTCTAAAGGTGGTCAATTCTATGATCTTGACTACTACTACTACCATTGACTTCAAAGCTATTGGTACTGTTTTTTCTACTAAACGATTATTTGTACATTTGCACGAATGCACCGTTGTCACGTTGTAGTCGTCTGAGCGCGTTGCGTCAGGTTGTCTACGTCACAAGTCTCTCGACCAAGGCTGGAGTCAGAGTAACCGTCACGGTTCCCCACCCCCCTGACCTCTTCATCCCTCTTAATCTCTCTCTCTCTCTCTCTCTCTCTCTCAATATATATATATATATATATATCTTTGCACAGTCCTTTTCTCCGTTCCCCCAGGTTGAAGCGGCTCATTTGTCGGCTGACGGATCGGTGTGTAGCAATGCAATAAGCACTGTACGCCGCAGAAATACGTGCACGGCCGATTGGTCGGTCGATCGATCCCTGCATCCACCCATCGACGACGAATCGGTGGCAGAACTCAGACGACTCAGTCACCGCCGTCGGCGTCGTCCGATAGAAGTCAATTAAACGGTGACGGCCGCAGCTAGCCGCAGCGACACGGAACCCACGTGCAAGTATCTGGCCGGCGCTCATTGACATTCAGAGCGCGAGGGTGGCGTAGGCTTCTTGGCCACGCCAAGGCCGACGCACTGCCGCAAGGACGCCGAACGCACACATGTGCAAGGGAAGCTACATTGTGCCAACCATGCGCCCCCGCTCCCCCATTGATTAGCAAAATTGCGGTAGTCAATGTCCTGGCCAAAACCCAGCTCGATTCTATTTGTGTCACTCGCGGCTCTCGCCGCCAGCCTGCGAGCCAGTCTACCAACCAGCCAACTACTAGCTCAACAACGTATCGTCCAATTGCAGGACATACGCATGGCATGGTCAAGCAGTCCTGAACACAAACAAGAGGGCACCATTGAGCTCCAGGACACCAAGAGAGCAGCGGGGCATCGTCGAGCTCGAGCGCACTAGCTTTTCGCGATAGCGAACAGCACGCAGCAGCAGGACAACGAACTAGCAGGCCATCATGCTAATCATGCTCGACCCGCCGAGCGCATACACATACAGAACATCATGACGTTGGAATCAGTCGCTATTCAAAATTGGCAGTGTTTTTAAACTAGACGCTACGGGCTGCTCCATGCCATGTGACCGGCCTAATATTGCGTCGCAATTTGTTCGCACAATCGCAATCAATCGATTTCATTCAAATAGGGTATATACAGTCAATACGGCTCATGTTAATATTAAAAAATCTCATTTAGTATGTCGTCTTGCCGTTCTGAGGCCAGAGAGGAAGTGCAAAGATTTTCGTTGTAGTTCCGAACAACCAACCGAGTGGTACCGAGCGGAACCGACATTTACTGAGTACTATAATCCGTATACACCTCTACACCCACGTGTGCAAGCCGTCGCACACCTCATAACCTTGTTTGAGATAAAAGCTGTTCTTATCTTATGTTATTAGGACAATTTCTTATCATTAGTACCACCACAATATACCCAGAGTAAAAATACGATAATTTACTTCCATTGGTCTAGCGACGATGGTCGGATGATGGCGCTTGTTGTAGTGCACTACCAGTTGGAAAGGTAAGAGTTACAGAGTTTGGAAAGAAAATACAGATTTGAAGTGTATCCGTAAGGTGTCTTGCATTCATGCAGCCGACGACATATAACACGAATTGCAGTACAAATTCCACATAAAATGCTTAAAGTCCACGTGTAGCCTTATGTTAACGCGTTCTATTAAATACAAAGGTATACGGGTTTACAATAATAGTCCTGACCGACGTTGCACGGTTGGTGTTACTGAATACCTGCAAACACATTAAGTAAGGTGCCAGAGGGCCATTTTGGTTTGCCAAATTGGGGTTGGAATCTGTTAGACAGCTTGACGAACACTAAACTTTTATGGACACGGCTCGCCTTCGGCCGTGTAAGGAATTGCTCTTTAGGCGCAAACCGCGATTTTGCTGCCCAGTTGAGTTTTAGCTATTGTTTTTGGAGGAGGCCTCATGTAGCTCTACAAGGTACCTTCCCAGTGCATATTCATGAAATATAGACCCTAACTAAATACTTTTCAGCTAACCACGTTTTAGGATATGTGTGTAACCCCCCAGGCTGCATCTTAGGCAAGTACCTCTGAGGTCCAGAGAAGATTTTTTTGGATTTTGCCTGTATACCTATAAGCTTTTCAAGCCATTTTTCATAACCGTTTAATGAACATTACCCCATTTGTGGAACTTATTTGCTGTTATTCAAATAAAAAAATGCTTGTAACATTCTATTGCGCCTCTGAACAGATACAGTACGCGGAACGCTAATATACTTCTAAAGGCCTACCCGGCAGTCTCCAGAAATGAGTATAAACTACTTTTAGGTATTGTAGATATCATGTCTGGTAGAAAAAAAACGACAGTAGTCTTACATCGCTATGGATGGCTGGAGTCAGCCGGATCGTAGCCCTTACCTCCTGCCTGAACTATGCGCTGGATTCAATCGGTGGTATCTACATAGGTAGTACATCCAATAAATAATCAACCCAGAAAACGTTGACCTTTGCCTGATTGCTTCCGCTACACCTGCCTAACCCATTTGTTGATCTTGTTTTACTCCTGCCGTAATACAAGTCAAGCAGGTATCGCTATCTGGAGTTACTGGGAGTGCCCATGTTAACGAAGGTACATTGCGCAAACGCTTTACGTCTTAAAAAGAATAACATGATAGCGAAAACATGAATGCTTCGACGTGCTAGGTCGAATGAAAGGCAGTTACGCATGATACTCCGACCACAACGCAAACCTGTCGAGGAAATAGCAAATAAGCGGTCACTGCGCTACTAACAGTTAATCGTTTGCGCTTTTGAGAGACAAGTGGTGCACCCCCCCCCCCCCCAAGCTAGAAATAACCCTAGTCTAGCTTGTCATAAAAGCTTATTGCATAGAAAAAATTGTGGGCTGAATTGAGGCTGTCAAACAAATAAATAATTTGACTGTAACCAGTCATTTGCAACCATTTACTAGTGAAATGCTGCCACCCCGTTTTTAAAGCGGTATAACTTTGGTGTTCTGCTCCCACCGCACCTGCCCATTCGATTTACAGGTTCTTCTTGACCTCCTGCCGGAATGCAAGTCGACGGCCAGCTATCGTTATCTAGAGCTACTGGGAGTGCCCTTGTCACACAAGTCATCGAACCCGAAGTGGAAAACAAACCCTACTGCCTGTACCTTATGTGGGTATGCCGGTTCCTCATTTATTGACTATACTCGCCGACGTCTTCTCGCTGTCGTCTCGAACCGCTGGACCTCAAAATTTAACGCAGAAACCTCATCGCCTCCGTTAGCGGCATCCCGCTAAGTTGATCGGCACCTGGCCTGAAATTATTGCAAAAGTGACCGCTAGAGCACACGTCCAAGGCGAGCAATTATGCACTAGATAAAAACCTGGGAGAACACCTATTATTTCAGCGTATATATTCGTCTAGATTTCAAGCGTCGAACATCAAACTTGTGCAATTTGCGTCATCGCGAAATCAACCACGTTTACTACATACTAGCAAGTACCTCGTTGTGGGTACTAAGCGCAGAAATACCTGTTTCTGGCTTGGCAACGGAGTGTGCAAGTCTGCCGTTCCTGGCGTGTGGGCTACGGTGTGGCAACAGTATTCGCTGAGAGAGCCGACATCTATTTATAATGTTTTCATTTTGTTGTGGTGCTTTGTCAAAGTGTAGAGAAAATGCATCTGCCACATTCCTTTGTTGCCTATGGACGGCCGAATATTCTTGCATACGCGACTGGAGGCGCCCATACACAGGCAATGATGCCGCCGTGGCCAAGTGCGTTTCATTCGTCAAAAGATGCGAAATTGAATAGGACCGCCACTTGGGGCTAGGCGAATTGAGAAATGTGTCATGCCATATTCAGGATATGATGCAGTACGGGCTTGCGTTAAGAAGAAAGATGTTCATATTCGAAGAGAGCTGAGTGTGTAAGCTTATAAAGAGCGCGTCGATATATATATATATATATATATATATATATATATTAAGGAAAAAAACATTTGTGATATGAAACAAATCCAGTGATGTTGCATGCATTGTTGTCTCAACATTCGTACAAAATTTGACTATTTGTTTATTTTGCTTGTATTCTCACAAACAAGACCCTTCATCTAGAACGTAAATAGAAAAATCTTTGTATGGGGGAAGTGCAGGCACTTCACAAGGTTTTACCAAACCTTTAGAATAAGTCAGTCAATTTACTGCCAGCAAATTTCACAAGCCAGCAATTTCAATATTTTTAGTCAAACTCAACATTCAGAAATCGTCAACAAGAATAGGGTTGTCTTTTGCAAAAACTGCGCAATATAATGTGATTGTGTTGTGGTACGCGCGATAAACGACGAAAACGTTTACCTGAACTGGGAACCCTTTAACAACAAGCAAAATTGCCTAATACGATTACTCCAAAAACGTGGCCTACAAATGTACCGTTTGAAAAAACTTCAAACAATCATACAAAATATATTTATTTGGATCTTAATGTTCTTCGATGTCAGAGTATACTAGCGTATCTCATGCAGACTACAGCGAATTCACTACTGTTTTTAGCGAAAAAATTTAGAATATCGCTTTTCCAGTTCAACAGCGATTTTTGGCCAGGACCTCACGTCTTTAAAGAAGATGCACAATAAAGTGCAACACTGGATGGAACGCAGGAAAAAGGCTTCTGGTGAAACGAGGTTGAGAAGCCAGGTTTTCTAAATAAGAGAGCACAACTTCCCTGCCATGCTTACAATCTTGCTGATTATTACTACAGGGAAACGCTTGTACCGATCACATTTTGCCAGGTATGTAAGGAATCTAATGACAACTGTGTCTGTGTGTTTTGTGGATCCCGCCATATGTACACATAAGTATGATTTTTTTGGTGTTTGACAACTTGATTAAACTGGATATGATTACTAACCATTAACAAGTTGTTTTAAAACAAGTACAATATATATATATATATATATATATATATATATATATATATATATATATATATATATATATATATATCTATATATATTATATATATATATATTATATATCTATATATATATATATATCTATATATAGATATATATATATATATATATATCATACATACATATATATATACTCAAAGACATGCGTAGTTAACAACGTCGATAACAACTGGTCGACGCGGCAGTCTCATCTGTATCCCACGAGGCTTTGTCCAAACCTATAGGGCAAGAAGAAAGGCAAGGAAGCCCTCGTGATTGTACGCGTTGCTAACGATGTCGAGAAACATGCCATCCAGGGTAGATAGACAAAGGGGGTGGGTCTACAACAGGCTGTTGTACAATGTTCCGTACGCACGCATGTGTTTTACGTTGATGCTCAGCTTTTTTTTTATGACAAGCACGCATCAGCGATGAAGACGCACACATGCGGCCTCTACTCTATAAGGAGAACCTCCCTGTAGGGCAAGGCTATTGTATGCGTTTTTATTGGCTTGATGGTAGAGAGAGAGAGTAAAAGTGCTGCTGCAGTAGTCGTAGCCGTAGCACTACTAGTAATAATAACAGCAGCAGAAGCCGTAGGAGCCGTAATGGTTTAGCATTAGTAGTTCGCTAGAGATGGTAGTAGTGGTACGCACGTAGTCTCTTGTGTTCGAATGTTCCGTATTTCGAGCACTGACCCGGCAGGTCTTCGACATAGGCGAAATCTGTGCAAGACAGCCATCCCCTTGCTGTGTCCGCTGCCGCCGCCGCCGCGGTCGCTCATGAGCCCACGCTTGAGGAGCAACACCCCACGAGGCCCTCCGGCGAGTCAAGACCTCTCCGTTTCTCTCTCTCTCTCCCTCTCTCTATTTATCCCCCCGACTCTCTCGTTTGCGCACTCTCTAGCGCCCCTACACCCCCCTATCTCTCTCTCTTGTTCCTTTGCTCAATTAGGCTCTTCAGCATGACGATCTCAGCAGAGGGCAGCCGGCTGTCTAGATGAAGCAAGAACACCCCCGACTCGGGCTACGGCCCTGCTTCTGCTGCTACCGCTGCCCCACCCGGCCCGGTTCAGTCGTCTGCTGAACCTCCGGGGCCTCCGCCCGCATGAGCAGGTCGGCCAAAAACGTCACGCTACAGATTTGTCATGGCAGCACCTCGAAGCGAGCAAAAATTGCGCCGTCGCCTATCGCTGCCATCCAGTGCTACACCACCCCACCGGGCTCTCTGTTCATTAGTTCTATTAGGAGATCTAGCGGTTTCTTCCGTACGTTCGTTCGTTCGTCCGTCCGTCCGTTCGCCCGCCCTATCGCTCGCTCGCCGGCTGACTGGCTGGCTCCTCCACAACCCGGTGCCTAGCTGGGGTTGAAATACTGCAACGCCGGCTGGCAAGAAGCGAATATCCAATTAGTGTGTATGTATGCATGTAGATATGCATTTATGAGCAAATATGTATATACAGGCGTATAAATATTGATGTACGAAGATATCTGCATGTGTATGTGTCATTATATATATATATATATATATATATATGCAGATTTCTCAACTTTTGCGATCTCTATAAACGCTTTAAAGGACACACGTAAGAACTGGAAGGATTACGATTTTCTGTAGACGCTTAACCGCCAGAAAGCATTTAGGAGGCTTACGACTTCCGTTCTGCGAACGTGCAGAAATTTCTATGCGCAGTTAACAAGTCACATGCTGAAGAAGAGTAATCCTAAGGCAGCGGAATTGATACAAAGACGACAACAAACGCCAGTATCAGCGTTAGATATGCTACTCAATAATATGTGGTACTGCTTCATTTTCGCATTACAACTTTACCCTGATTAGTGATCTATTATAAGAAGACCAAAAATTGGTAGTTTACTAAAAGCAACCTTAGCAAACGAACGTTTTTGACTTTTGACAAAAATTATTAAAATTCATCATTTAGAAGGAGCGTTCTGCTTGGTTGCGATTAAATAGTTGTTCGCTATGTGTAAGCGCACCTAGGCTTTTCTTGCAAACAGGGCAATTTATAAAATGCAATGAGCTGTTTTGCCAAACATGCCAAATGTTATAAAATAAAATTGTTTTGTGTTAGGCATTGCACATGCTAGCGCTTTATTGCCGCCGACAGGGGTGTTAGCCGTAGTTCGATTTGTGGAAGGAAGGTAGAAATCTCACTGTTACGAGCCAGGTAACTCGTTCTGAAAACACAAGTTTAGATGGGGAATACATATAATTTCCATCGTGTGGGAAAGTTCTGACTAATTTTTAAAGTTGTTAGAATTTGCTGCCGTGGGTCCGCTTTTAGTTGTGGCAGTGGAGGAGCCAGCATTATATATGTGTTACGTACTGTATATATAGACTGAAGCCTGCTCCAAAGATTATTAAAGCTGCAATAAATGTCCTGCAGTCACAAATATGCGCTGGTTATAGAATAGATTGCCTGGCGTGACGGTCCTTCTATGTTTTGACTAATATTTTTGCCATGTTCTAACAAAAAGTTTGCTGTTAGCGTTTTACGTGTTTGCTTCGAGCGCCCGTCAGTAGCCTGCATCTACGCTGGAGATGGTTTTACTGTTGACATTTTTGTCAAAACATAACTCAAAAACACCTTTATTTAAAAAAAAGAGCTGGTTGCCCTCGCTTCCGTCTAACAAAATTGTGATCCTTGCATGCTTCTTTCAATGCGTTACATTTTTGCTATACGAACATCGGTACATTGAGGCCGTAGTAACTGTCTAAATAAATCCACGCGTACATGAACTAACGAAGAAGCTATGGCTGTTGTGAAACAGACAAGTTTCTTCAGATTGCAATACGGAGAATAGTAATGTATGAATATTAATGTACTTTAAAATGTGAAATCAGATTTAAGTATACGCTTAAAAACACGTGTGGGCAGATGTTAAGAATCTGTTTCTTGAGTAACTAAAATTCTCTTTCACAGAGGAACGTTTGTATATTAATTTGAATTGCAAATCAAGGACTTGAGCGTACATGTGCACATTATCAGCCGTCACCGAATAAAGCTCTCCTAAAGCTTCGGTAGACCCATACTGCGTAAGCTTTTCGGAAGCGCCTAGCATCATCAAAATCCAATAAGTTGGAACCTTACTAAGACTATCTATATTTGCCCCGTAAACCTTTGTGCCGCCGTAAGCAATCATTAGA